>OY882873.1:0-325000 GCA_963693515.1 Pipistrellus nathusii
ATGTTCCCAATGTTTATACCTGGAGAAGAAGGCCTAATGTTAGAAACTACAAGAAAGCATAAGTAATTCTGGGAAAATGACAATAAATTGATGAGAACTCACATAGAACATGTATAAAACACTTCTCCAACTGAGTTGTTCCTGTTGAAAACGTATTTTTGATCCAGGAATTCCTTAATTTGAGTTTAGAGGACATTAAACAGTGTATGACTCATATGTTGTTTACTTAAAGGAGCCTAGAATGGTAAATTTGTGAAATACAAGGCAGAATACACTTGAAATAGAGAAATATACACATTTAGCAGCTTTGGAAAGCCTTACACTTCAGTGAAAATTATCATTAAACTCTACAAAATAGTTGAGAGACAATGTTCCAGAGCTTTTTAAGTTCATAACAGTGTTTCGGTAGTTGTTTGTCCATGTTCCCAATGTTTATACCTTGAAAAGAAGGCTTATTGTTAGCAACTACAAGAAAACATCAGTAATTCTGTGTAAATGACAATAAATAGATGAGAACTCACATAGAAAATGTATAAAACACTTCTCAAACTGACTTGTTCCTGTAGAAAACGTATCATAGATCCAGGAATTCTTAATTTGAGTTTAGAGGATATTAAACAGTGTATAAATCCTATGTTGTTTACTTAAAGGAGCCTAGAATGGTAAATGTGTGAAATACAAGGCAAAATGCACTTGAAATAGAGAAATAAACACATTTAGCACCTTTGGAAAGCCTTACACTTCACTGAGTTGTATCATTAAAATCTAAAACATAGTTGAGAGACAATGTTCCCCAGGTTTTCAGGTTCATAACAGTGGTTAGGTAGTTGTTTGTCCATGGTCCCAATGCTTATACCTGGACAAGAAGGCCGAATGTTAGGAACTACGAGAAAACTTCACTAATTCTGGGAAAATGACAATAAATAGATGAGAACTGTCATAGAACATGTATAAAACACTTCTTCAACAGAGTTGTTCATGTAGAAAAGGTATCTTAGATCCAGTAATTCCTTAATACGAGTTTAGAGCACAGTAATCAGTGTATGAATTCTATGTGGTTTCCTTTAAGGAGACTAGAATGGTGAATGGGTGAAATACACAGAAGAATACACTTGAAATAGAGAAATAAACACATTTAGCAGCTTTGGAAAGCCTTACACTTCACTGAGTTGTATCATTAAAATCTAAAACATAGTTGAGAGACAATGTTCCTGAGCTTTTCATGTTCATAACAGTGTTTAGGTAGTTGTTTGTCCATGTTCCCGATGCTCATACCTGGACAAGAAGGCCTAATGTTAGAAACTACAAGAAAACATCAGTAATTCTGTGTAAATGACAATAAATAGATGAGAACTCACATAGAACATGTATAAAACACTTCTCCAACTGAGTTGTTCTTGTAGAAAACGTATCTTAGATCCAGCAATTCCTTAATTCGAGTTTAGAGCACATTAAACTTTGTATGAATCCTATGTTGTTTCCTTTAAGGAGCCTGGAATGGTAAATGTGTGAAATACAAGGCAGAATACACTTGAAATAGAAAAATAAACACATTTAGCAGCTTTGGAAAGCCTTACACTTCACTGAGATGTATCATTAAACTCTAAAACATAATTGAGAGAATATGTTCCCCAGCTTTTCAGGTTCATAACAGTGTTTAGGTAGTTGTTTGTCCATGTTCCCAATGCTTATACCTGGACAAGAAGGCCTATAGTTAGCAGCTACAAGAAAACATCAGTAATTCTGTGTAAATGACAATAAATAGATGAGAACTCACATAGAAAATGTATAAAACACTTCTCAAACTGACTTGTTCCTGTAGAAAACATATCTTAGATCCAGGAATGCCTTAATTTGAGTTTAGAGTATATTAAACAGTGTATAAATCCTATGTTGTTTACTTAAAGGAGCCTAGAATGGTAAATTTGTGAAATACAAGGAAGAATACACTTGAAATAGAGAAATATACACATTTAGCAGCTTTGGAAAGCCTTATAGGTTCATAACAGTGTTTAGGTAGTTGTTTGTTAATGTTCCCAATGTTTATACCTGTACAAGAAGGCCTATTGTTAGCAGCTACAAGAAAACATCAGTAATTTTGTGTAAATGACAATAAATAGATGAGAACCCACATAGAAAATGTATAAAACACTTCTCAAACTGACTTGTTCCTGTAGAAAACATATCTTAGATCCAGGAATGCCTTAATTTGAGTTTAGAGTATATTAAACAGTGTATAAATCCTATGTTGTTTACTTAAAGGAGCCTAGAATGGTAAATGTGTGAAATACAAGGCAGAATGCACTTGAAATAGAGAAATAAACACATTTAGCAGCTTTGGAAAGCCTTACACTTCTCCAACTGAGTTGTTCTTGTAGAAAACCTATCTAAGATCCAGGAATTGCATAATTTCAGTTTAGAGGACATTAAACAGTGTATGAATCCTAAATTGATTACATAAGTAGCCAAGAATGGTAAATATGTGAAATACAAGGCAGAATACAATGGAAATAGAGAAATAAACACATTTAGCACCTATGGAAAGCCTTACACTTCACTGAAATGTATCATTAAACTCTATAACATAGTTGAGAGACAATGTTCCCGAACTTTTTAGGTTCATAACAGTGTTTAGGTACCTGTTTGTCCATGTTCCCAATGTTTAGACCTGGACAAGAAGGCCTCATGTGAGAAACTACAAGAAAACGTCAGTAATTCTGGGGAAATGACAATAAATAGATGAGAACTCACATAGAACATGTATAAAACACTTCTCCATCTGCGTTGTTCCTGTAGAAAACGTATTTTTGATCCAGGAATTCCTTAATTTGAGTTTAGAGGACATTAAACAGTGTATGACTCATATGTTGTTTACTTAAAGGAGCCTAGAATGGTAAATTTGTGAAATACAAGGCAGAATAAACTTGAAATAGAGAAATAAACACATTTAGCAGCTTGGGAAAGCCTTACACTTCACTGAGATGAATCATTAAAACTATAACATAGTTGAGAGACAATGTTCCCGAGCTTTTTAGGTTCATAACAGTGTTTAGGTGGTCGTTTGTCCATGTTCCCAATGTTTATACCTGGACAAGAAAGCCTCACGTTAGAAACTACAAGAAAACAACAGAATTTCTGGGAAAATGACAAAAAATACATGAGAGATCGCAAAGAACATGTATAAAACACTTCTCCATCTGAGTTGTTCCTGTATAAAAGGTATCTTAGATTCAGGAATTCCTTAATTCGAGTTAAGAGCACATTAAACAGTGTATGACTCATATGTTGTTTACTTAAAGAAGCCTAGAATGGTAAATTTGTGAAATACAAGGCAGAATACACTTGAAATAGAGAAATATACACATTTAGCAGCTTTGGAAACCCTTACACTTCACTGAAATGTATCATTAAACTCTATAAAATAGTTTAGAGACAACGTTCCCGAGCTTTTTAGGTTCATAACAGTGTTTAGGTGGTTGTTTGTAAATGTTCCCAATGTTTATACCTGGACAAGAAGGCCTCATGTTAGAAACTGCAAGAAAACATCAGTAATTCTGGGAAAATGACAATAAATACATGAGAGATCGCATAGAACATGTATAAAACACTGCTCCATCTGAGTTGTTCCTGTAGAAAACGTATCTTTGATCCAGGAATTCCTTAATTTTAGTTTAGAGGACATTAAAAAGTGTATGACTCATATGTTGTTTACTTAAAGGAGCCTAGAATGGTAAATTTGTGAAATACAAGGCAGAATACACTAGAAATAGAGAAATATACACATTTAGCAGCATTGGAAAGCCTTACACTTCACTGAGCTGTATCATTAAACTGTAAAACATACTTGAGAGACAATGTTCCCGAGGTTTTCAGGTTCATAACAGTGTTTAGGTAGTTGTTTATACATGTTCCCAATGTTTATACCTGGACAAGAAGGCCTGATGTTAGAAACTACAAGAAAACATCAGTAATTCTGGGAAAATGACAATAAATACATGAGAGATCGCATAGAACATGTATAAAACACTGCTCCATCTGAGTTGTTCCTATAGAAAACGTATCTTTAATCCAGGAATTTCTTAATTTGAGTTTAGAGGACATTAAAAAGTGTATCACTCATATGTTGTTTACTTAAAGGAGCCTAGAATGGTAAATTTGTGAAATACAAAGCAGAATAAACTTGAAATGGAGAAATAAACATATTTAGCAGCTTTGGAAAGCCTTACACTTCAATGAGATGAATCATTAAACTCTATAACATAGTTGAGAGACAATGTTCCCGAGCTTTTTAGGTTCATAACAGTGTTTAGGTGGACGTTTGTCCATGTTCCCAATGTTTACACCTGGACAAGGAAGCCTCATGTTAGAAACTACAAGAAAACAACAGTAATTCTGGGAAAATGACAATAAATACATGAGAGATCGCGTAGAACATGTATAAAACACTTCTCCATCTGAGTTGTTCCGGTATAAAAGGTATCTTAGATTCAGGAATTCCTTAATTCGAGTTAAGAGCACATTAAACAGTGTATGACTCATATGTTGTTTGCTTTAAGGAGACTAGAATGGTGAATGTGTGAAATACACGGCAGAATACACTTGAATAAGAAAAATAAACACATTTAGCAGCTTTGCAAAGCCTTACACTTTACTGAGATGTATCTTTAAACTCTATAACATAGTTGAGAGACAATGTTCCAGAGGTTTTCAGTTTCATTACAGTGTTTAGGTAGTTGTTTGTCCATGTTCCCAGTGTTTATACCAGGACTAGAAGGCCCAATGTTAGAAACTACAAGAAAACATCAGTAATTCTGGGAAAATGACAATAAATAGATGAGAACTCACATAGAACATGTATAAAACACTTCTCCAACTGAGTTGTTCCTGTAGAAAACGTATCTTTGATCCAGGAATTCCTTAATTTGAGTTTAGAGGACATTAAACACTGTACGACTCATATGTTGTTTACTTAAAGGAGCCTAGAATGGTAAATTTGTGAAATACAAGGCAGAATACACTTGAAATAGAGAAATATACACATTTAGCAGCTTTGGAAAGCCTTACACTTCACTGAAATGTATCATTAAACTCTATAACATAGTTGAGAGACAATGTTCCCAAGCTTTTTAGGTTCATAACATTGTTTAGGTGGTTGTTTGTAAATGTTCCCAATGTTTATACCTGGACAAGAAGGCCCAATGTTAGAACCTACAAGAAAACATCAGTAATTCTGGGAAAATGACAATAAATAGTTGAGATCTCGAATAAAACATGTATTATACACTTCTCCTAAGAAGTTGTTCCTGTAGAAAACGTATGTTAAATACAGGAATTCCTTAATTTGAATTTAGAGCACAATAAACAGTGTATGAATCCTATGTTGTTTACATAAGGAGCCTAGAATGGTAAATGTGTGAAATACAAGGCAGAATACACTTGAGTAAGAAAAATAAACACATTTTGCAGCTTTCGAAAGCCTTACACTTCACTGACATGTATCTTGAAACTATAAAACATAGTTGAGAGACAATGTTCCAGGGGTTTTCAGGTTCATCACAGTGTTTAGGTAGTTGTTTGTCCATGTTCCCAATGCTTATACCTGTACAAGAAGGCTTAATGTTAGAAACTACAAGAAAACATCAGTAATTCTGAGAAAATGACAATAAATAGATGAGAACTCACATAGAACATGTTTAAAACACTTCTCCAACTGAGTTGTTCCTGTAGAAAACGTATCTTTGATCCAGGAATGCCTTAATTTGAGTTTAGAGTATATTAAACAGTGTATAAATTCTATGTTGTTTACTTAAAGGAGCCTAGAATGGTAAATGTGTGAAATACAAGGCAGAATGCACTTGAAATAGAGAAATAAACACATTTAGCAGCTTTGGAAAGCCTTACACTTCTCCAACTGAGTTGTTCTTGTAGAAAACCTATCTAAGATCCAGGAATTGCATAATTTCAGTTTAGAGGACATTAAACAGTGTATGAATCCTAAATTGATTACATAAGGAGCCAAGAATGGTAAATATGTGAAATACAAGGCAGAATACAATGGAAATAGAGAAATAAACACATTTAGCACCTATGGAAAGCCTTACACTTCACTGAAATGTATCATTAAACTCTATAACATAGTTGAGAGACAATGTTCCCGAACTTTTTAGGTTCATAACAGTGTTTAGGTACCTGTTTGTCCATGTTCCCAATGTTTAGACCTGGACAAGAAGGCCTCATGTGAGAAACTACAAGAAAACGTCAGTAATTCTGGGGAAATGACAATAAATAGATGAGAACTCACATAGAACATGTATAAAACACTTCTCCATCTGCGTTGTTCCTGTAGAAAACGTATTTTTGATCCAGGAATTCCTTAATTTGAGTTTAGAGGACATTAAACAGTGTATGACTCATATGTTGTTTACTTAAAGGAGCCTAGAATGGTAAATTTGTGAAATACAAGGCAGAATAAACTTGAAATAGAGAAATAAACACATTTAGCAGCTTGGGAAAGCCTTACACTTCACTGAGATGAATCATTAAAACTATAACATAGTTGAGAGACAATGTTCCCGAGCTTTTTAGGTTCATAACAGTGTTTAGGTGGTCGTTTGTCCATGTTCCCAATGTTTATACCTGGACAAGAAAGCCTCACGTTAGAAACTACAAGAAAACAACAGAATTTCTGGGAAAATGACAAAAAATACATGAGAGATCGCAAAGAACATGTATAAAACACTTCTCCATCTGAGTTGTTCCTGTATAAAAGGTATCTTAGATTCAGGAATTCCTTAATTCGAGTTAAGAGCACATTAAACAGTGTATGACTCATATGTTGTTTACTTAAAGAAGCCTAGAATGGTAAATTTGTGAAATACAAGGCAGAATACACTTGAAATAGAGAAATATACACATTTAGCAGCTTTGGAAACCCTTACACTTCACTGAAATGTATCATTAAACTCTATAAAATAGTTTAGAGACAACGTTCCCGAGCTTTTTAGGTTCATAACAGTGTTTAGGTGGTTGTTTGTAAATGTTCCCAATGTTTATACCTGGACAAGAAGGCCTCATGTTAGAAACTGCAAGAAAACATCAGTAATTCTGGGAAAATGACAATAAATACATGAGAGATCGCATAGAACATGTATAAAACACTGCTCCATCTGAGTTGTTCCTATAGAAAACGTATCTTTAATCCAGGAATTCCTTAATTTGAGTTTAGAGGACATTAAAAAGTGTATCACTCATATGTTGTTTACTTAAAGGAGCCTAGAATGGTAAATTTGTGAAATACAAAGCAGAATAAACTTGAAATGGAGAAATAAACATATTTAGCAGCTTTGGAAAGCCTTACACTTCAATGAGATGAATCATTAAACTCTATAACATAGTTGAGAGACAATGTTCCCGAGCTTTTTAGGTTCATAACAGTGTTTAGGTGGACGTTTGTCCATGTTCCCAATGTTTACACCTGGACAAGGAAGCCTCATGTTAGAAACTACAAGAAAACAACAGTAATTCTGGGAAAATGACAATAAATACATGAGAGATCGCGTAGAACATGTATAAAACACTTCTCCATCTGAGTTGTTCCGGTATAAAAGGTATCTTAGATTCAGGAATTCCTTAATTCGAGTTAAGAGCACATTAAACAGTGTATGACTCATATGTTGTTTGCTTTAAGGAGACTAGAATGGTGAATGTGTGAAATACACGGCAGAATACACTTGAATAAGAAAAATAAACACATTTAGCAGCTTTGCAAAGCCTTACACTTTACTGAGATGTATCTTTAAACTCTATAACATAGTTGAGAGACAATGTTCCAGAGGTTTTCAGTTTCATTACAGTGTTTAGGTAGTTGTTTGTCCATGTTCCCAGTGTTTATACCAGGACTAGAAGGCCCAATGTTAGAAACTACAAGAAAACATCAGTAATTCTGGGAAAATGACAATAAATAGATGAGAACTCACATAGAACATGTATAAAACACTTCTCCAACTGAGTTGTTCCTGTAGAAAACGTATCTTTGATCCAGGAATTCCTTAATTTGAGTTTAGAGGACATTAAACACTGTACGACTCATATGTTGTTTACTTAAAGGAGCCTAGAATGGTAAATTTGTGAAATACAAGGCAGAATACACTTGAAATAGAGAAATATACACATTTAGCAGCTTTGGAAAGCCTTACACTTCACTGAAATGTATCATTAAACTCTATAACATAGTTGAGAGACAATGTTCCCAAGCTTTTTAGGTTCATAACATTGTTTAGGTGGTTGTTTGTAAATGTTCCCAATGTTTATACCTGGACAAGAAGGCCCAATGTTAGAACCTACAAGAAAACATCAGTAATTCTGGGAAAATGACAATAAATAGTTGAGATCTCGAATAAAACATGTATTAAACACTTCTCCTAAGAAGTTGTTCCTGTAGAAAACGTATGTTAAATACAGGAATTCCTTAATTTGAGTTTAGAGCACAATAAACAGTGTATGAATGCTATGTTGTTTACATAAGGAGCCTAGAATGGTAAATGTGTGAAATACAAGGCAGAATACACTTGAGTAAGAAAAATAAACACATTTTGCAGCTTTCGAAAGCCTTACACTTCACTGACATGTATCTTGAAACTATAAAACATAGTTGAGAGACAATGTTCCAGAGGTTTTCAGGTTCATCACAGTGTTTAGGTAGTTGTTTGTCCATGTTCCCAATGATTATACCTGTACAAGAAGGCTTAATGTTAGAAACTACAAGAAAACATCAGTAATTCTGAGAAAATGACAATAAATAGATGAGAACTCACATAGAACATGTTTAAAACACTTCTCCAACTGAGTTGTTCCTGTAGAAAACGTATCTTTGATCCAGGAATTCCTTAATTTGAGTTTAGAGGACATTTAACAGTGTATGACTCATATGTTGTTTACTTAAATGAGCCTAGAATGGTAAATTTGTGAAATACAAGGCAGAATAAACATGAAATAGAGAAATATACACATTTAGCAGCTTTGAAAAGCCTTACACTTCACTGAAATGCATCATTAAACTCTATAACTTAGTTGAGAGACAATGTTAACGAGCTTTTTAGGTTCATAACAGTGTTTAGGTAGTTGTTTGTAAATGTTCCCAATGTTTATACCTGGACAAGAAGTCCCAATGTTAGAAACTACAAGAAAACATCAGTAATTCTGGGAAAGTGACAATAAATAGATGAGAACTCACATAGAACATGTATAAAACACTTCTCCAACTGAGTTGTTCCTGTAGAAAACGTATCTTTGATCCATGAATTCCTAAATTTGAGTTTAGAGGACGTTAAACAGTGTATGACTCATGTGTTGTTTACTTAAAGGAGCCTAGAATGGTAAATTTGTGAAATACAAGGAAGAATACACTTGAAAGAGAGAAATATACACATTTAGCAGCTTTGGAAACCCTTACACTTCACTGAAATGTATCATTAAACTCTATAACATAGTTGAGAGACAATGTTCCTGAGCTTTTTAGTTCATAACAGTGTTTAGGTGGTTGTTTGTAAATGTTCCCAATGTTTATACATGGACAAGAAGGCCCAATGTTAGAAACTACAAGAAAACATCAGTAATTCTGGGAAAATGACAATAAATACATGAGAGATCACATAGAACATATATAAAACACTGCTCCATCTGAGTTGTTCCTGTAGAAAAGGTATCTTAGATTCAGGAATTCCTTAATTCGAGTAAGAGCACATTAAACAGTGTATGACTCATATGTTGTTTCCTTTAAGGAGACTAGAATGGTGAATGTGTGAAATACACGGCAAAATACACTTGAAATAGAGAAATAAACACATTTAGTAGCTTTGGAAAGCCTTACACTTCACTGAGATGTATCTTTAAACTATAAAATATAGTTGAGAGACAATGTTCCAGAGGTTTTCAGGTTCATTACAGTGTTTAGGTAGTTGATTGTACATGTTCCTAATATTTATACCTGAACAAGAAGGCCCAATGTTAGAAACTACAAAAAAACATCATTAATTCTGGGAAAATGACAATATATAGATGAGTACTAGCATAGAACACTTATTAAACACTTCTCCAACTGAGTAGTTCTTGTAGAAACGTATCTAAGATCCAGGAATTCCTTAATTTGAGTTTAGAGGACATTAAACAGTGTTCGAATCCTTTGTTGTTTACATAAAGAGACTAGAATGGTAAATGTGTGAAATACAAGGCAGAATACAATTGAAATAGAGAAATAAACACATTTAACAGCTTTGGAAAGCCTTGCACTTCATTGAGGTGTATCATTAAACTGTAAAAAATAGTTGAGAGACAATGTTCCAGAGGATTTCAGGTTCATTACAGTGTTTAGGTAGTTTTTTTCCATGTTCCCAATGTTTATACCTGGACAAGAAGGCCCTATGTTAGAAACGACAAGAAAACATCAGTAATTCTGGGAAAATGACAATAAATAGATGAGAACTCGCATAGAACATGTATAAAACACTTCTCCAACTGAGTTGATCCTGTAGAAAACGTATCTTTGATCCAGGAATTCCTTAATTTGAGTTTAGAGGACATTAAACAGTGTATGACTCATGTATTGTTTACTTAAAGGAGCCTAGAATGGTAAATTTGTGAAATACAAGGCAGAATAAACTTGAAATAGAGAAATATACACATTTAGCAGCTTTGAAAAGCCTTACACTTCACTGAAATGCATCATTAAACTCTATAACTTAGTTGAGAGACAATGTTCCCGAGCTTTTTAGGTTCATAACAGTTTTTAGGTAGTTGTTTATACATGTTCCCAATGTTTATACCTGGACAAGAAGGCCTAATGTTAGAAACTACAAGAAAACATCATTATTTCTGGGTAAATGACAATAAATAGATGAGAACTCACATAGAACATGTATAAAACACTTCTCCAACTGAGTTGTTCCTGTAGAAAACGTATCTTTGATCCAGGAATTCCTTAATTTGAGTTTAGAGGACATTAAACAGTGTATGACTCATGTGTTGTTTACTTAAAGGAGCCTAGAATGGTAAATTTGTGAAATACAAGGCAGAATACACTTGAAAGAGAGAAATATACACATTTAGCAGCTTTGGAAACCCTTACACTTCACTGAAATGTATCATTAAACTCTATAACATAGTTGAGAGACAATGTTCCTGAGCTTTTTAGTTCATAACAGTGTTTAGGTGGTTGTTTGTAAATGTTCCCAATGTTTATACATGGACAAGAAGGCCCAATGTTAGAAACTACAAGAAAACATCAGTAATTCTGGGAAAATGACAATAAATACATGAGAGATCGCATAGAACATGTATAAAACACTGCTCCATCTGAGTTGTTCCTGTAGAAAAGGTATCTTAGATTCAGGAATTCCTTAATTCGAGTAAGAGCACATTAAACAGTTTATGACTCATATGTTGTTTCCTTTAAGGAGACTAGAATGGTGAATGTGTGAAATACACGGCAAAATACACTTGAAATAGAGAAATAAACACATTTAGTAGCTTTGGAAAGCCTTACACTTCACTGAGAGGTATCTTTAAACTATAAAATATAGTTGAGAGACAATGTTCCAGAGGTTTTCAGGTTCATTACAGTGTTTAGGTAGTTGATTGTACATGTTCCTAATGTTTATACCTGAACAAGAAGGCCCAATGTTAGAAACTACAAAAAAACATCATTAATTCTGGGAAAATGACAATAAATAGATGAGAACTCAAATAGAAAATGTATAAAACACTTTTCCATCTGAGTTGTTCTTGTAGAAACGTATCTAAGATCCAGGAATTCCTTAATTTGAGTTTACAGGACATTAAACAGTGTTGGAATCCTATGTTGTTTACATAAAGAGACTAGAATGGTAAATGTGTGAAATACAAGGCAGTATACAATTGAAATAGAGAAATAAACACATTGAGCAGCTTTGGAAAGCCTTGCACTTCATTGAGGTGTATCATTAAACTGTAAAAAATAGTTGAGAGACAATGTTCCAAAGGATTTCAGGTTCATTACAGTGTTTAGGTAGTTTTTTGTCCATGTTCCCAATGTTTATACCTGGACAAGAAGGCCCAATGTTAGAAACGACAAGAATGAGAACTCACATAGAACATGTATAAAAGACTTCTCCAACTGTGTTGTTCCTGTAGAAAACGTATCTTTGATCCAGGAATTCCTTAATTTGAGTTTAGAGGACATTAAACAGTGTATGACTCATATGTTGTTTACTTAAAGGAGCCTAGAATGGTAAATGTGTGAAATACAAGGCAGAATACACTTGAAATAGAGAAATATACACATTTAGCAGCTTTGGAAAGCCTTACACTTCACTGAAATGTATCATTAAACTCTATAACATAGTTGAGAGACAATGTTCACGAGCTTTTTAGGTTCATAACAGTGTTTAGGTGGTTGTTTGTAAATGTTCCCAATATTTATACCTGGAAAAGAAGGCCTCATGTTAGAAACTTCAAGAATACAACTGTAATTCTGGGAAAATGACAATAAATACATGAGAGATCGCATAGAACATGTATAAAACACTGTTCCATCTGAGTTGTTCCTGTAGAAAAGGTATCTTACATTCAGAAATTCCTTAATTCGAGTTAAGAGCACATTAAATTGTGTATGACTCATATGTTGTTTCTTTTAAGGAAACTAGAATGGTGAATGTTTGAAATACACGGCAGAATACACTTTATAAGAAAAATATACACATTTAGCAGCTTTGGAAAGCCTTACACTTCACTGAAATGTATCATTAAAATCCATAACATAGTTGAGAGACAATGTTCCCCAGGTTTTTAGGTTCATAACAGTGTTTAGGTAGTTGTTTGTCCATGTTCCCAATGATTATACCTGGACAACAAGGACCAATGTTAGAAACTACAAGAAGACATCAGTAATTCTGGGAAAATGACAATAAATAGATGAGAACTCCCATAGAACACTTATAAAACACTTCTCCAACTGAGTAGTTCATGTAGAAAACGTATCTTAGATGCAGGAATTCCTTAATTTGAGTTTAGAGGACATTAAAAAGTGTATGAATCCTATGTTGTTTCCTTTAATGAGACTAGAATGGTGAATGTGTGAAATACTGGGAAGAATACACTGGAAATAGAGAAATAAACACATTTAGCAGCTTTGGAAACCTTACACTTCCCTGAGATGTATCATTAAACTCTAAAACATAGTTGAGAGACAATGATCCTGAGCTTTTTAGGTTCATAACAGTGTTTAGATAGTTGTTTCTCCATGTTCCCAATGTTTATACCTGGACAAGAAGGACCAATGATAGAAACTACAAGAAAACATAAGTAATTCTGGGAAAATGACAAAAATAGATGAGAACTCCCATAGAACATGTATAAAACACTTCTCCAACTTAGTTGTTCCTGTAGAAAACGTATCTTTGATCCAGGAATTCCTTTATTTGAGTTTAGAGAACATTAAACAGTGTAAGACTCATGTATTGTTTACTTAAAGGAGCCTAGAATGGTAAATTTGTGAAATACAAGGCAGAATAAACTTGAAATAGAAATATACACATTTAGCAGCTTTGAAAAGCCTTACACTTCACTGAAATGCATCATTAAACTCTATAACTTAGTTGAGAGACAATGTTCCCGAACTTTTTAGGTTCATAACAGTGTTTAGGTAGTTGTTTGTGCATGTTCCCAATGTTTATACCTGGAAAAGAAGTCCTCATGTTAGAAACTACAAGAAAACATCAGTAATTCTGGGAAAATGACAATAAATACATGAGAGATCGCATAGAACATGTATAAAACACTTCTCCAACTGAGTTGTTCCTGTAGAAAACGTATCTTTGATCCAGGAATTCCTTAATTTGAGTTTAGAGGACATTAAACAGTGTATGACTCATGTGTTGTTTACTTAAAGGAGCCTAGAATGGTAAATTTGTGAAATACAAGGCAGAATACACTTGAAAGAGAGAAATATACACATTTAGCAGCTTTGGAAACCCTTACACTTCACTGAAATGTATCATTAAACTCTATAACATAGTTGAGAGACAATGTTCCTGAGCTTTTTAGTTCATAACACTGTTTAGGTGGTTGTTTGTAAATGTTCCCAATGTTTATACATGGACAAGAAGTCCCAATGTTAGAAACTACAAGAAAACATCAGTAATTCTGGGAAAATGACAATAAATACATCAGAGATCGCATAGAACATGTATAAAACACTGCTCCATCTGAGTTGTTCCTGTAGAAAAGGTATCTTAGATTCAGGAATTCCTTAATTCGAGTAAGAGCACATTAAACAGTTTATGACTCATATGTTGTTTCCTTTAAGGAGACTAGAATGGTGAATGTGTGAAATACAAGGCAAAATACACTTGAAATAGAGAAATAAACACATTTAGTAGCTTTGGAAAGCCTTACACTTCACTGAGAGGTATCTTTAAACTATAAAATATAGTTGAGAGACAATGTTCCAGAGGTTTTCAGGTTCATTACAGTGTTTAGGTAGTTGATTGTACATGTTCCTAATGTTTATACCTGAACAAGAAGGCCCAATGTTAGAAACTAAAAAAAAAACATCATTAATTCTGGGAAAATGACAATAAATAGATGAGAACTCAAATAGAACATGTATAAAACACTTTTCCATCTGAGTTGTTCTTGTAGAAACATATCTAAGATCCAGGAATTCCTTAATTTGAGTTTAGAGGACATTAAACAGTGTTCGAATCCTATGTTGTTTACATAAAGAGACTAGAATGGTAAATGTGTGAAATACAAGGCAGAATACAATGGAAATAGAGAAATAAACACATTGAGCAGCTTTGGAAAGCCTTGCACTTCATTGAGGTGTATCATTAAACTGTAAAAAATAGTTGAGAGACAATGTTCCAAAGGATTTCAGGTTCATTACAGTGTTTAGGTAGTTTTTTGTCCATGTTCCCAATGTTTATACCTGGACAAGAAGGCCCAATGTTAGAAACGACAAGAATGAGAACTCACATAGAACATGTATAAAAGACTTCTCCAACTGTGTTGTTCCTGTAGAAAACGTATCTTT
Source organism: Pipistrellus nathusii (assembly GCA_963693515.1). Classification (NCBI taxonomy): domain Eukaryota; kingdom Metazoa; phylum Chordata; class Mammalia; order Chiroptera; family Vespertilionidae; genus Pipistrellus; species Pipistrellus nathusii. The sequence goes on from OY882873.1 coordinate 15,068, forward strand.
GATCCAGGAATTCCTTAATTTGAGTTTAGAGGACATTAAACAGTGTATGACTCATATGATGTTTACTTAAAGGAGACTAGAATGGTAAATGTGTGAAATACAAGTCAGAATACACTTGAAATAGAGAAATAAACACATTTAGCAGCTTTGGAAAGCCTTACACTTCACTGAGATATATCTTTAAACTCTAAAACATAGTTGAGAGACAATGTTCCCCAGCTTTTCAGGTTCATAACAGTGTTTAGGTAGTTGTTTGTCCATGTTCCCAATGTTTATAACTGGGCAAGAAGGCCTAATGTCAGAAACTACAAGAAAACATCAGTAATTCTGGGAAAATGACAATAAATAGATGAGAACTCGCATAGAACATATATAAAACACTTCTCCAACTGAGTTGTTCATGTAGCAAAGGTATCTTAGATCCAGGAATTCCTTAATTCGAGTTTAGAGCACATTAAACAGTGTATGAATGCTATGTTATTTCCTTTAAGGAGACTAGAATGGTGAATTTGTGAAATACACGGCAGAATACACTTGAAATACAGAAATAAAGCCATTTGGAAGCTTTGGAAAGAATTACACTTCACTGAGATTTATCTATAAACTCTAAAACATAGTTGAGAGACAATGATCCCGAGCTTTTTAGGTTCATAACAGTGTTTAGATAGTTGTTTCTCCATGTTCCCAATGTTTATACCTGGACAAGAAGGACCAATGATAGAAACTACAAGAGAAAATCAGTAATTCTAGGAAAATGACAATAAATAGATGAGAACTCACATAGAACATGTATAAAACACTTCTCCAAATGAGTTGTGCCTGTAGAAAACGTATCTTTGATCCAGGAATTCCTTAATGTGAGTTCAGAGGACATTAAGCAGTGTGTGACTCATATGTTGTTTACTTAAAGGAGACTAGAATGGTAAATGTGTGAAATACAAGTCAGAATACACTTGAAATAGAGAAATAAACACATTTAGCAGCTTTGGAAAGCCTTACACTTCACTGAGATATATCTTTAAACTCTAAAACATAGTTGAGAGACAATGTTCCCCAGCTTTTCAGGTTCATAACAGTGTTTAGGTAGTTGTTTGTCCATGTTCCCAATGTTTATACCTGGACAAGAAGGACCAATGTCAGAAACTACGAGAAAACATCAGTAATTCAGGGAAAATGACAATAAATAGATGAGAACTCGCATAGAACATATATAAAACACTTCTGCTACTGAGTTGTTCCTGTAGAAAAGGTATCTTAGATCCAGGAATTCCTTAATTCGAGTTTAGAGCACATTAAACAGTGTATGAATCCTATGTTGTTTCCTTTAAGGAGACTAGAATGGTGATTTTGTGAAATACACGGCAGAATACACTTGAAATAGACAAATAAACACATTTAGCAGCTTTGGAAAGCCTTACACTTCACTGAGATATATCTTTAAACTCTAAAACATAGTTGAGAGACAATGATCCCGAGCTTTTTAGGTTCATAACAGTGTTTAGGTAGTTGTTTCTCCATGTTCCCAATGTTTCTACCTGGACAAGAAGGACCAATGATAGAAACTACAAGAGAAAATCAGTAATTCTAGGAAAATGACAATAAATAGATGAGAACTCACATAGAACATGTATAAAACTCTTCTCCAAATGAGTTGTGCCTGTAGAAAACGTATCTTTGATCCAGGAATTCCTTAATTTGAGTTCAGAGGACATTAAACAGTGTATGACTCATATGATGTTTACTTAAAGGAGACGAGAATGGTAATTGTGTGAAATACAAGGCAGAATACACTTGAAATGGAGAAATAAACAAATTTAGGAGCTTTGGAAAGCCTAAAGTTCACTGAAATATATCATTAAACGATATAACATAGTTGAGAGTCAATGTTCCCGAGCTTTTCAGGTTCATAACAGTGTTTAGGTTCCCAATGTTTATACCTGGACAAGAAGGTTTAATGTTAGAAACTACAAGAAAACATCAGTAATTCTGGGAAAATTACAATAAATCGAGGAGAACTCGCATAGAACATCTATAAAACACTTCTCCAACTGAGTTGTTCATGTAGAAAAGGGATGTTAGATCCAGGAATTCCTTAATTCGAGTTTAGAGCACATTAAAAAGTGTATGAATCCTATGTTGTTTACTAAAAGGAGTCTAGAATGGTAAATGTGTGAAATACAAGGAAGTATACACTTAAAATGGAGAAATAAACACATTTAGCAGCTTTGGAAAGCCTTACACTTAACTGAAATGTATCACTAAACTCTGTAACATAGTTGAGAAAAAATGTCCCCGATCTTTTCAGTTTCTTAACAGTGTTTAGGTAGTTTTTGGTACATGTTCCCAATGTTTATACCTGGACAAGAAGGTCTAATGTTAGAAAGGACAATAAAACATCAGTAATTCAGGGAAAAAGACACTAACTAGATGAGAACTTACATAGAACATGTATAAAACACTTCTCCAACTGAGTTTTTCGTGTAGAAAACTTATGTTAGAACCAGGAATTCCTTAATTCTTATTTCGAGCACATTAAACAGTGTATGAATCCTAATTTGTTTACTTAAATAACCTAGAATGGTAATTGTGTGAAATATAAGGCAGAATACACTTGAAATGGAGAAATAAACACATTTAGCAGCTTTGAAAAGCCTAACAGTTCACTGAAATGTATCATTAAACTCTATAACATAGTTGAGAGACAATGTTCCCGATATTTTCAGGTTCATAACAGTGTTTAGGTAGTTGTTTGTCCATGTTCCCAATGTTTGTACCAGGACAAGAATGTCAAATGTTAGAAACTACAAGAAAACTTCAGTAATTCTGAGAAAATGAAAATAAATTGATGAGAACTCACATAGAACATGTAAAAAACACTTCTTCTACTGAGTTGTTCATATAGAAAAGTTATCTTCGATCCAGGAATTCCTTAATTGAGTTTACAGCACATTAAAGAGTGTCTGAATCCTATGTTGTTTACTTAAATGAGTAAAGAATAGTAAATTGGTGAAATACAAAGCAGAATACACTTGGAATGGAGAAATAAACACATTTAGCAGCTTTGAAAAGCCTTACACTTCACTGTAATGTATCATTAAACTCTATAAGATAGTTGAGAGACAATTTACCTGAGATTTTCAGGGTCATAACATTGTTTAGGTAGTTGTTTGTCCATGTTCCCAATGTTTATACCTTTACAAGAAGGTCTAATCTTAGAAACAACAACAAAACATCAGTAATTCTGGGAAAATGACAGTAACTAGATGAGAACTAACATAGAACATGTATAAAACATTTCTCCAACTAAGTTGTTCGTGTAGAAAAGATATGTTAGAACCAGGAATTCCTTAATTCGTATTTCGAGCACATTAAACCGTGTATGAATCCTAATTTGGTTACCTAAAGGAGCCGAGAATTGTAATTGTGTGAAATACAAGGCAGAATACACTTGAAATGGAGAAATAAACAAATTTAGGAGCTTTGGAAAGCCTAAATTTCACTGAAATGTATAATTAAACTCTATAACATGGTTGAGAGACAATGTACCGGAGCTTTTCAGGTTCATAACAGTGTTTAGGTTCCCAAAGTTTATACCTGGACAAGAAGGTCTGATGTTAGAAACTACAAGAAAACAACAGTAATTCTGGGAAAATGACACTAAATAGATGAGAACTCGTTTAGAACATGTATAAAACACTTCTTCAAAAGAGTTGTTCATATAGAATAGGTATCTTAGATCCAGGAATTCCTTAATTCGTGTTTAGAGCACATTAAACAGTGTATGAATCGTATGTTGTTTACTAAAAGGAACCTAGAATGGTAAATGCATGAAATACAAGGCAGAACACACTTGAAATGGAGAAATATACACATTTAGCAGCTTTGGAAAGCCATACACTTCACTGAAATGTAACATTAAACTCTATAACATAGTTAAAAGACAATTTTCCCGAGCTTTTCAGGTTCATAACAGTGTTTAGGTTCCCAATGTTTATCCCTTGACCAGAAGGCCTAATGTTAGAAACGACAAGAAAACATCAGTAATTCTGGGAAAATGACAATAAATAGATGAGAACTCGCATTGAACAGGTATAAAACACTTCTCCAACTGAGTTGTTTGTGTAGAAATGGTAAGTTAGATCCAAGAATTCCTTAATTCGAGTTTAGAGCACATTAAACAGTGTATGAATCCAATGTTGTTTACTTAAAAGAGCCTAGAATGGTAAATGTGTGAAATCCAAGGGAGAATACACATGAAATGGAGAAATAAACACATTTCGCAGCTTTGGAAAGCATTACTGTTCACTGAAATGTATCCTTAAACTCTATAACATAGTTGAGAGACAATGTTCCGGAGCTTTTCAGGTTCATAACACTATTTAGGTAGTTTTTGGTACATGTTCCCAATGTTTATACCTGGACAAGAAGGCCTAATGTTTGAAACTACAAGAAAACATCAGTAATTCTGGGAAAATGACAATAACTAGATGAGAACTCACATACAAGAAGTATAAAACATTTCTCCAACTGAGTTGTTCCTAAAGAAAAGGTATGTTAGAACCAGGAATTCCGTAATTTGTGATTCAAGCACATTAAACAGTGTATGAATCCTTATCTGTTTACTTAAAGGAGCCTAGAATGGTAATTATGTGAAATTCAAGGCAGAATACACTTGAAATGGAGAAATAAACACATTTAGACCTTTAAAAGCTTTACACTTCACTGAAATGTATCAATAAAATCTATAACATAGTTGAGAGACAATGTTCCCGAACTCTTCAGATTCAGACAGTGTTTAGGTAGTTCTTTGGCCATGTTCAAAATGTTTATTCCTGGCCCAGAAGGTCTAATGTTGGAAACTACAAGAAAACATCAGTAATTCTGGGAAAATTACAATAAATAGATAAGAACTCGCATAAACATGTATAAAACACTTCTCCAACTTAGTTGTTCATGTAGAAATGTTATGTTATATCCAGGAAAACCTATTTTGTGTTTAGAACACATTGAAGAGTGTATGAATCCTATGATGTTTACTTAAAGGAGCCTAGAGGGTAAATGTGTGCAATACAAGGCAAAATACACTGGAAATAGAGAAATAAACACATTTAGCAGCTGTAGAAAGCCTTACACTTCACTGAAGTGTATCATTAAACTCTATAACATAGTTGAGAGACAATGTTCCCGAGTTTTTCAGGTTCGTAACAGTGTTTAGGTAGTTGTTGGTACATGTTCCCAATGTTTATACCTGGACAAGAAGGCCTAATGTTAAAAACTACAAGAAAACATCAGTAATTCTGGGAACATTACAAAAAATAGATGAGAACTCGCATAGGACGTGTATAAAACACTTCTCCAACTGAGTTGTTCGTGTAGAAAAGTTATCTTACATCCAGGAATTCCTTAATTCGAGTTTAGAGCACATTATAGGGTGTATGAATCCTATGTTGTTTACTTAAAGGAGTCTAGAATAGTAAATGTGTGAAATACAAGGCAGACTACACTTGAAATGGAGAAATAAACATAATTAGCAGCTCTGGAAAGCCTTACACTTCACTGAAATATATCATTAAGCACTATAACATAGTTGAGGGACAATGTCCCCGAGCTTTTGAGGTGCATAACAGTGTTTAGGTAGCTGTTTGTCCATGTTCCCAATGTTTAAACCTGGACAAGAAGACCTAAGGTTAGAAACTACAAGAAAACATCCGTAATTCTGGGAAAATGACAAAAGATAGATGAGAACTCATATAGAACATGTATAAAACACTTCTCCAACTGAATTGTTCGTGAACAAATGATATGTTAGATCCATGAATTCCTTAATTCAAGATTAAAGCACATTAAAGTGTGTATGAATCCTATGTTGTTTACTTAAAGGAGACTAGAGGGTAAATGTGTGAAATACCCGGCAAAATACACTTGAAATAAAGAAATAAACACATTTAGCATCTTTGGAAAGCATTACACTTCACTGAAATGTATCATTAAACTCTATAATATAGGTGAGAGACAATGTTCCAGAGCTTTTCAGGTGCATAACAATATTAAGGTAGTTGTTGGTACATGTTCCCATTGTTTATACCTGGACAAGAAGGCCTAATGTTAGAAACTACAAGAAAATAGCAGTAATTCTGGGAAAATTACATTAAATCAATGAGAACTCGCATAGAACATGTGTAAAACACTTCTTCAACAGAGTTGTATATAGAAAAGGTGTCTTAGATCCAGGAATTCCTAAATACATGTTTAGAGCACATTAAACTCTGTATGAATCCTATGTTGTTTACTAAAATGAGCCTAAAATGGTAAATGTGAGAAATACAAGGCAGAATACACTTGAAATGGAGAAGTAAACACATTGAGCAGCTTTGGAAACCTTACACTTCACTGAAATGTATCATTAAACTCTATAACATTTTGAGAGACAATGTTCCCGAGCTTTTCAGGTTCATATAAGTATTTAGGTAGTTGTTTGTCCATGTTCCCAATGTTTATACCTGGACAAGAAGACCTAATGTTAGAAACTACAAGAAAACATCAGTAATTCTAGGAAAATTACATAAAATAGATGAGAACTCACATAGAACATGCATAAAATACTTCTCCAACTGAATTGTTCGTGTAGAAATGATATGTTAGATCCATGAATTCCTTAATTTAAGATTAGAGCACATTAAAGTGTGTACGAAACCTATGTTTTTTACTTAAAGGAGCCTATAGGGTAAATGTGTGAAATACCTGGCAAAATACACTTGAAATAGAGAAATAAACACATTTAGCAACTTTGGAAAGCCTTACAGTTCACTGAAATGTATTATTAAACTCTATAACATAGGTGAGAAACAATGTTCCAGAGCTTTTCAGGTGCATAACAATATTAAGGTAGTTGTTGGTACATGTTCCCAATGTTTATACTTGGACAAGAAGGCCTAATGTTAGAAACTACAAGAAAACAGCAGTAATTCTGGGAAAATGACATTAAATCGATGAGAACTCGCATAGAACATATATAAAACACTTCTTCAACAGAGTTGTTCATATAAAATGGTTTCTTAGATCCAGGAATTACTTAATTCCTTTTTAGAGTATATTAAACAGTGTATGAATCCTATATTGTTTACTAAAAGGAACCTGGAAAAGTAAATGTGTGAAATACAAGGCAGATACACTTGAAATTGAGAAATAAACACATTTAGCAGTTTTGCAAAGACTTACACTTCACTGAAATGTATCAAGAAACTCTATAACATAGTTGAGAGACAATATTCCCGAGCTTTTCAGGTTCATATAAGTATTTAGGAAGTTGTTGGGACATGTTCCCAATGTTTATACCTGGACAATAAGGCCTAATGTTAGAAACTAAAAGAAAGCATCAGAAATTCTGGGAAAATGACAATAATTAGCTGAGAACTCGCATAGAACATGTATAAAAAACTTCTTCGACTGAATTGTTCATATAGAAAAGGTTTCTTAGATCCAGGAAATCCTTAATTCGTGTTTCGAGCACATTAAACTGTGTATGAATCCTATGTTGTTTACTAAAAGGAGCCTAGAATGGTAAATGTGTGAAATACAAGGCAGAATACACTTGAAATGGAGAAGTAAACACATTGAGCAGCTTTGGAAACCTTACACTTCACTGAAATGTATCATTAAACTCTATAACATAGTTGAGAGACAATGTTCCCGAGCTTTTCATTTGCATAACAGTGTTTAGGTAGTTGATGGTACATGATCCCAACGTTTACACCTGGACAAGAAGGCCTTATGTTAGAAAATACAAGAAAACATCAGTAATTCTGGGAAAATAACAATAACTAGATGAGAACTCGCATAGAACATGTATAAAACATTTCTCCAACTGAGTTGTTCATGTAGAAAAGGTATGTTAGATCCAGGAATTCTTTAATTCGAGTTTAGAGCTCATTAAAGAGTATATGAATCCTATGTTGTTTACTTAAAGGAGTCTAGAATGGTAAATGTGTGAAATACAAGGCAGAATACACTTGAAATGAAGAAATAAACACATTTAGCAGCTTTGGAAAGCCTTACACTTCACTGAAATGTATCATTAAACTCTGTAACATAGTTGAGAGACAATGTTACCGAGTTTTTCAGGTTCATAACAGTGTTTAGGTAGTTCTTTGTCCATGTTCCCAATGTTTATTCCTGGACCAGAAGGTCTAATGTTAGAAACTTCAAGTAAACATCAGTAATTCTGGGAAAATGACAATAAATAGATGAGAACTCGCATAGAAGATGTATAAAACACTTCTCCAACTGAGTTGTTCGTGTAGAAAAGGTATCTTTGATCCAGGAATACCTTAATTCGAGTTTAGAGCACATTAGAGTGTATGAATCCTATGTTGTTTACTTAAAGGAGTCTAGAATGGTAAATGTGTGAAATACAAGGCAGAATGCACTTTTAATGGAGAAATAAACACATTTAGCAGCTTTGGAAAGCCTTACACTTCACTGAAATGTATCATTAAACTCTATAACATAGTTGAGAGACAATATTCCTGAGCTTTTCAGGTTCATAATAGTGTTTAGGTAGTTTTTGGTACATGTTCCCAATGTTTATATCTGGACAACAAGGCCTAATGTTTGAAACTACAATAAAACATCAGTAATTCTGGGAAAATGACAATAACTAGATGAGAACTCGCATAGAAGAAGTATAATACACTTCTCCAACTGAGTTGTTCCTGTAGAAAAGATATGTTAGATCCAGGAATTCCTTAATTCGTGTTTTGAGCACATTAAACAGTGTATGAATTCTTATTTGTTTACTTAAAGGAGCCTAGAATGGTAAATGTGTGAAATACAAGGCAGAATACACTTGAAATGAAGAAATAAACACATTTAGCAGCTTTGGAAAGACTTACACTTCACTGAAATGTATCATTAAACTCTGTAACATAGTTGAGAGACAATGTTACCGAGTTTTTCAGGTTCATAACAGTGTTTAGGTATTTGTTTGTCCATGTTCCCAATGTTTATTCCTGGACCAGAAGGTCTAATGTTAGAAACTTCAAGTAAACATCAGTAATTCTGGGAAAATTACAATAAATAGATGAGAACTCGCATAGAACATGTATAAAACATTTCTTCAACTGAGTTGTTCATATAGAAAAGGTGTCTTAGATCCAGGAATTCCTAAATTCGTGTTTCGAGCACATTAAACAGAGTATGAATCCTATGTTGTTTACTTAAAGGGGCCTAGATGGTAAATGTGTGAAATACATGGCAGAATACACTTGAAATAGAGAAATAAACACATTAAGCTGCATTACACTTCACTGAAATGTATCATAAACTCTATATCATAGTTAAGAGACAATGTTCTCCAGCTTTTCTGGTTCATAACCGTGCTTAGGTAGTTGTTTGTCCAAGTTCCCAATGTTTATACTTAGATAAGAAGGTCTAATGTTAGAAACCATAAGAAAACAACAGTAATTCTGGGAAAATGACAATAAATTGATGAGAACTCGCATAGAACATGTATAAAAAGACTTCTGCGACTGAGTTGTTCGTGTAGAAAATCTATCTTAGATCCAGGAATTTCTCAATTCCAGATTAGAGCACATTAAACAGTGTATGAATCCTATATTGTTTACTTAAAAGGGCCTAGAATGGTAAATGTGTAAAATACAAGGCAGAATACACTTGAAATAGAGAAATAAACACATTAAGAAGCATTCGAAAGTCTTACACTTCACTGAAATGTGTCATAAAACTCTATACCATAGTTGAGAAACAGTATTCCTGAGCTTTTCTGGTGCATAACAGTATTTAGATAGTTATCTGTCCATGTTCCCAATGTTAATACCTGGACAAGAAGGCCTAATGTTAGAAACTAAAAGAAAGCATCAGAAATTCTGGGAAAATGACAATAAATAGATGAGAACTCGCATAGAACACGTATAAAAATATTTCTCCGACTGAGTTGTTCGTGTAGAAAAGCTACCTAGATCCAGGAATCACTTTATTTGAGTTAAGAGCACATTAAACAGTGTATGAATCCTATGTTGTTTCCTTTAAGGAGCCTAGAATGGTGAATGTGTGAAATACACGGCAGAATACACTTGAAATAGAGAAATAAACACATTTAGCAGCTTTGGAAAGCCTTACACTTCACCGGAAATGTATCATTAAACTCTATACCATAGTTGAAGACAATGTTCTCTAGCTTTTCTGGTTCATAACAGTGCTTAGGTAGTTGTTTGTCAATGTTCCAAATGTTTATACCAGGGCAACAAGGCCTAATGTTAGAAACTACAAGAAAACATCAGTAATTCTGGGAAAATGACAATAAATAGATGAGAACTCGCATAGAACATGTATAAAAAGACTTCTCTGACTGAGTTGTCCCTATAGTAAAGCTATCTTAGATCCAGGAATTCCTCAATTTCAGTTTAGAGCACATTAAACAGACTATGAATCCTATGTTGTTTACTTAAAGGGGCCTAGATGGTAAATGTGTGAAATACATGGCAGAATACACTTGAAATAGAGAAATAAACACATTAAGCTGCATTACACTTCACTGAAATGTATCATAAACTCTATATCATAGTTAAGAGACAATGTTCTCCAGCATTTCTGGTTCATAACGGTGCTTAGGTAGTTGTTTGTCCAAGTTCCCAAAGTTTATACCTAGATAAGAAGGCCTAATGTTAGAAACCATAAGAAAACAACAGTAATTCTGGGAAAATGACAATAAATTGATGAGAACTCGCATAGAACATGTATAAAAAGACTTCTGCGACAGAGTTGTTCGTGTACAAAATCTATCTTAGATCCAGGAATTTCTCAATTCCAGATTAGAGCACATTAAACAGTGTATTAATCCTATGTTGTTTACTTAAAAGGGCCTAGAATGGTAAATGTGTGAAATAAAAGGCAGAATACACTTGAAATAGAGAAATAAACACATTAAGAAGCATTCGAAAGTCTTACACTTCACTGAAATGTATCATAAAACTCTATACCATAGTTGAGAGACAGTATTCCTGAGCTTTTCTTGTGCATAACAGTATTTAGATAGTTGTCTGTCCATGTTCCCAATGTTAATACCTGGACAAGAAGGTCTAATGTTAGAAACTACAAGAAAACATCAGTAAATCTGGGAAAATGACAATAAATAAATGAGAACTCGCATGGAACATGTATAAAACACTTCTTCGACTGAATTGTTCATATAGAATAGTTATCTTAGATCCAGGAATTCCTTAATTCGTGTTTCGAGCACATTATACTGTGTATGAATCCTATGTTGTTTACTAAAAGGAGCCTAGAATGGTAAATGTGTGAAATACAAGGCAGAATACACTTGAAATGGAGAAGTAAACACATTGAGCAGCTTTGGAAACCTTACACTTCACTGAAATGTATCATTAAACCCTAGAACATATTTGAGAGACAATGTTCCCGAGCTTTTCAGGTGCATAACAGTGTATAGGTAGTTCATGGTACATGATCCCAACGTTTATACCTGGACAAGAAGGCCTTATGTTAGAAAATACAAGAAAACATCAGTAATTCTGGGAAAATAACAATAACTAGATGAGAACTCGCATAGAACATGTGTAAAACATTTCTCCAACTGAGTTGTTCATGTAGAAAAGGTATGTTAGATCCAGGAATTCCTTAATTCGAGTTTAGAGCTCATTAAAGAGTATATGAATCCTATGTTGTTTACTTAAAGGAGTCTAGAATGGTAAATGTGTGAAATACAAGGCAGAATACACTTGAAATGAAGAAATAAACACATTTAGCAGCTTTGGAAAGCCTTATACTTCACTGAAATGTATCATTAAACTCTGTAACCTAGTTGAGAGACAATGTTCCCGAGTTTTTCAGGTTTATAACAGTGTTTAGGTAGTTCTTTGTCCATGTTCGCAATGTTTATTCCTGGACCAGAATGTCTAATGTTAGAAACTACAAGAAAACATCAGTATTTCTGGGAAAATTACAATAAATAGATGAGAACTCACATAGAACATGTATAAACACTTCTCCAACTGAGTTGTTCGTGTACAAAAGGTATCTTAGATCCAGGAATTCCTTAATTCGAGTTTAGAGCACATTAAACAGTGTATGAATCCTATGTTGTTTACTAAAAGGATCCTAGAATGGTAAATGTGTGAAATACAAGGCAGAATACACTTGAAATAGAGAAATAAACACATTAAGAAGCATTCGAAAGTCTTACATTTGACTGAAATGTATCATGAAACTCTATACCATAGTTGAGAGACAGTATTCCTGAGCTTTTCTGGTGCATAACAGTATTTAGATAGTTATCTGTCCATGTTCCCAATGTTAATACCTGGACAAGAAGGCCTAATGTTAGAAACTAAAAGAAAGCATCAGAAATTCTGGGAAAATGACAATAAATAGATGAGAACTCGCATAGAACATGTATAAAAAGATTTCTCCGACTGAGTTGTTCGTGTAGAAAAGCTACATAGATCCAGGAATCCAATTATTTGAGTAAAGAGCACATTAAACAGTGTATGAATCCTATGTTGTTTACTTAAACAGGAATAGAATGGTAAATGTGTGAAATACAAGGCAGAATACACTTGAAATAGAGAAATAAACACATTAAGCAAATTTGGAAAGCCTTACACTTCAACCAAAATGTATCATTAAACTCTGTACCATAGTTGAAGACAATGTTCTCTAGCTTTTCCGGTTCATAGCAGTGCTTAGGTAATTGTTTGTCAATGTTCCAAATGTTTATACCAGGACAACAAGGCCTAATGTTAGAAACTACAAGAAAACATCAGTAATTCTGGGAAAATGACAATAAATAGATGAGAACTCGCATAGAACATGTATAAAAAGACTTCTCTGACTGAGTTGTCCCTGTAGTAAAGCTATCTTAGATCCAGGAATTCCTCAATTTCAGTTTAGAGCACATTAAACAGACTATGAATCCTATGTTGTTTACTTAAAAGGGCCTAGATGGTAAATGTGTGAAATACATGGCAGAATACACTTGAAATAGAGAAATAAACACATTAAGCTGGGTTACATTTCACTGAAATGTATCATAAACACTATATCATAGTTAAGACACAATGTTCTCCAGCTTTTCTGGTTCATAACAGTGCTTAGGTAGTTGTTTGTCCAAGTTCCCAATGTTTATACTTAGATAAGAAGGCCTAATGTTAGAAACCATAAGAAAACAACAGTAATTCTAGGAAAATGACAATAAATTGATGAGAACTCGCATAGAACATGTATAAAACGATTCTCCAACTGAGTTGTGCATGTAGAAAAGGTATCTTAGATCCAGGAATTCCTCAATTCGAATTCAGAGCACATTAAACAGAGTATGAATGCTCTGTTGTTTACTGAAAGGGGCCCAGAATGGTAAATGTGTGAAATACAAGGCAGAATACACCTGAAGTAGAGAAATAAAAACATTAAGCAGCTTTGGAAAGCCTTACACTTCACCGAAATGTATCATTAAACTAAAAACATAGTTGAGAGACCATGTTCTCTAGCTTCTCAGGTTCATAACAGTGTTTAGGTAGTTGTTTGTCCATGTTCGCAATGTTTATACCTGGACAATAAGGCCTAATGTTAGAAACTACAAGGAAACATCTGTATTTCTGGGAATTGACAATAAATAGATTAGAACTCGCATAGAATATGTATAAAAAGACTTCTCCGACTGAGTTGTTCGTGAAGAAAATCTATTTTAGATCCAGGAATTCCTCAATACCAGTTTAGAGCACATTAAACAGTGTATGAAACCTAGTGTTTTATTTAAAGGGGCATAGAATGGTAAATGTATGGAATACAAGGCAGAATACACTTGAAATAGAGAAATAAACACATTAAGCAGCCTTACACTTCACTGTAATGTATCATTAAACTCTATAACATAGTTGAGTGACAATATTCTCCAGCTTTTAAGGTTCATAACAGTGCTTAGGTAGTGGTTTGTCCATGTTCCAAATGTTTATAACAGGACAAGAAGACCTAATGTTAGAAATTAAAAGAAAACATCAGAAATTCTGGGAAAATGACAATAAATTGATGAGAACTCGCATAGAACATGTATAAAAAGACTTCTCCAATTGAGTTGTTCATGTAGAAAAGGTATCTTATATCCAGGAATTCCTCAATTCGAATTCAGAGCACATCAAACAGTGTATGAATCCTATATTGTTTACTTAAAGGGGCCTAGAATGAGAAATGTGTGAAAAACAAGGCAGAATACACTTGCAATAGAGAAATAAACACATTAAGCTACGTTACACTTCACTGAAATGTATCATTAAACTCTATATCATAGTTGAAAGACAATGTTCTCCAGCTTTTCGGGTTCATAACGGTGCTTAGGTAGTTGTTTGTCCAAGTTCCCAAAGTTTATACCTAGAAAAGAAGGTCTAATGTTAGAAACTAAAGAAAACATCAGTAATTCTGGAAAAATGACAATAAATAGATGAGAACTCGCATAGAACATGTACAAAACGATTCTCCAACTGAGTTGTTCATGTAGAAAAGGTATCTTAGATCCAGGAATTCCTCAATTCGAATTCAGAGCACATTAAACAGAGTATGAATCCTCTGTTGTTTACTGAATGGGGCCCAGAATGGTAAATGTGTGAAATACAAGGCAGAATACACTTGAAGTAGAGAAATAAAAACATTAAGCAGCTTTGGAAAGCCTTACACTTCACCGTAATGTATCATTAAACTAAAAACATAGTTGAGAGACAATGTTCCCGAGCGTTCCAGGTTCATAACAGTGTTTAGGTAGTTGTTTGTAGATGTTCCCAATGTTTCTACCTGAACAAGAAGGCCTAATGTTAGAAACTACAAGAAAACATCAGTAACTCTGGCAAAACGACAATAAATACATGAGAACTAGCATAGAACTAGCATAGAATGGTAATTGTGTGAAATACAAGGCAGAATACACTTGAAATAGAGAAATAAACACATTAAGCACCTTTGGAAAGCCTCACACTTCACCGAAATGTATCATTAAACTCTATACCATAGTTGAGAGACAATGTTCTCTAGCTTTTCAGGTTCAAAACAGTGCTTAGGTAGTTGTTTGTCCATGTTCATAATGTTTATACCTGGACAAGTAGGCCTAAGGTTAGAAACTACTAGAAAACATCGGTAATTCTGAGCAAATGACTATAAATAGATGAGAACTCACATAGAACATGTATAAAAAGACTTCTCCAACTGAGTTGTTCATGTAGAAAAGGTATCTTATATCCAGGAATTCCTGAATTCAAATTTATAGCGCATTAAACAGTGTATGAATCCTCTGTTGTTTACATAAACGGGCCAAGAATGATAATGTGTGAAATAGAGGCAGAATACATTTGAAATAGAGAAATAAACACATTAAGAAGCCTTACACTTCACTGAAATGTATCATTAAACTCTATAACATAGTTGAGAGACAATGTTCCCGAGCGTTCCAGGTTCATAACAGTGTTTAGGTAGTTGTTTGTAGATGTTCCCAATGTTTCTACCTGAACAAGAAGGCCTAATGTTAGAAACTACAAGAAAACTTCAGGAATTCTGGGAAAATGACAAGAAATAGATGAGAACTCCCATAGAACATGTATAAAAAGACTTCTGCGACTGAGTTGTTCTTGTAGAAAATCTATCTTAGATCCAGGAATTCCTCAATTTGAGTTTAGAGCACATTAAACAGTGTATGAAACCTATGTTGTTTATTTATAGGGGCCTAGAATGGTAAATGTGTGAAAAACAAGGAAGAATACACTTGAAATAGAGAAATAAACACATTAAGCACCTTTGGAAAGCCTCACACTTCACCGAAATGTATCATTAAACTCTATACCATAGTTGAGAGACAATGTTCTCTAGCTTTTCAGGTTCATAACAGTGCTAAGGTAGTTGTTTGCCCATGTTCCAAATGTTTATAACAGGACAAGAAGGCCTAATGTTAGAAACTACAAGAAAAAATCAGAAATTCTGGGAAAATGACAATAAATTGATTAGAACTCGCATAGAACATTTATAAAAATACTTCTGCGACTGAGTTGTTTGTGTAGAAAAGCTATCTTAGATCCTTGAATTCCTCAATTTGAGTTTACAGCACATTAAACAGTGTATGAATCCTATGTTGTTCACTTAAACAGGCCTAGAATGGTAAATGTGTGAAATACAAGGCAGAATAAACTTGAAATAGAGAAATAAACATTAAGCAGCTTTGGAAAGTCTTACACTTCACTGAAATGTATCATTAAACTCTATATCATATTTGAGAGACAATGTTCCCGAGTTTTTCGGGATCATAACAGTGTTTAGGTACTTTGTTGTCCATGTTCCCAATGTTTATACCTGGATAAGAAGGCCTAATGTTAGAATCTACAAGAAAACATCAGTAATTCTGCAAAAATGACAATAAATAGATGAGAACTCGCTTAGAACATGTATAAAAGACATCTCCAACTGAGTTGTTCGTGTAGAAACGTATCTTAGATACAGGTATTTCTCAATTCGAGTTTAGAGCACATTAAACAGTGTATGAGTCCTATGTTGTTTACTTAAAGGAACCTAGAATGGTAAATGTGTGAAATACATGGCCGAATACCCTTGAAATAGAGAAATAAACACATTAAGCAGCTTTTGAAAGCCTTACACTTCACTGAAATGGATCATTAAACTCTATAACATAGTTGAGAGACAATGTTCCCAAGCTTTTCAGGTTCATAACAGTGTTTAGGTAGTTGTTTGTCCATGTTCCGAATGTTTATACCTACACAAGAAGGCCTAATGTTAGAAAATACAAGAAAACATCAGTAATTCTGGGAAAATGACAATAAATAGATGAGAACTCGCATAGAACATGTATAAAAGACTTCTCTAACTGAGTTGTTCGGGTAGAAAGTTATCTTAGATCCAGGTATTTTTCAATTCGAGTTTAGAGCACATTAAACAGTGTATGAATCCTATGTTGTTTTCTTACAGGAGCCTAGAATGTTAAATGTGTGAAATACAATGCAGAATACACTTGATATTGAGAAATAAACACATTAAGCAGCTTTGGAAAGCCTTACACTTCACTGCAATGTAGTGTTAAACTTTATAACATAGTTGAGAGACAATGTTTCCGAGCTTCTTCTGTTCATAACAGTGTCTGGGAAGTAGTTTGTATATGTGTGTTAAGCTTATATGTGGACATGAAGGCCTAATATAGGAAACTACATGAAAACATGAACAATTCAGGTGGAAAAACAGTAAATATATGAGAACTGCTTTAGAACCCCTGAAACAGATTCTCCAAGTCAATTCTTAGTGTAGAAAAGGTATCTTAGATCCAGGAAATCCTTAGTTAGAGTTAAGAGCCCATTAAACAGTGTATGAAACCTCTTTCATTTACGTAAGGTAGCCTAGAACTTTACATGGGTGTCACACAAGGCTAGAAAGAGAGACATAAGCAAATTGAGCAGCTTTGGAAAGAATTGCAGTTCACTGTATTGTAGCTTTACACTCTATAACATAGTTGAGATACAATGTTCTCGAGCTTCTTCGGTTCATAACAATGTGTAGAAGTTGTTTGTAAATGTGGGATATGCTTACACTTGTACAAGAAGGCCTAATATAGGAAACTGTATGAAAACATGAATAATTCATAGAAAATGTCAGTAAATAGATGAGAACTCGTTTAGAACAGCTGAATCAGATTCTCCAAGTCAGTTCTTAGGGTAGAAAAAGCATCTAAGATCCAGGAAATCCTTAATTAGAGTTAGAAGCCTAGAACTTTCAATGTGTGTCACAAAACACTTGAAAGAGGGAAATAAGCAAATTAAGTAGCTTTGGAAAGCCTCACACTTCACAGAAATGTATCATTATCTCTCTAACATAGTTGAGAGACAATGTTCCCGAGCTTCTCAGGTTCATAACAATGTTTAGGTAGTTGGTTGTCCAGGTTCCCAATGCTTATAGCTGGACAAGATGGCCTAAAGTTAGAAACTACAAGAAAACATCAGTAATTCTATGAAAATAACATTAAATAGATGAGAACTGGCATAGAACTTGTATAACACACTTCTCCAACTCAGTTGTTCATGTAGAAAAGCTATCTAAGATCCAGGAATTCCTTAATTCGAGTTTAGAGCACATTAAACAGTGTATGAATCCTATGTTGTTTACTTAAAGGAGCCTAGAAAGGTAAATGTGTGAAATACAAGACAGAATACACTTGAAATAGAGAAATTAACACATTAAGCAGCTTTGGAAAGCCTTACACTTCACTGCAATGTAGTGTTAAATTTTATAACATAGTTGAGAGACAATGTTCCCGAGCTTCTGTTCATAACAGTGTCTGGGAAGTAGTTTGTATATGTGGGCTAAGCTTATATGTGGACAAGAAGGCCTAATATAGGAAACTACATGTAAACATGCATAATTCAGGGGAAAAGACAATAAATAGATGACATCTCGCTTAGAATAGCTGAAACAGATTCTCCAAGTCAGTTCTTAGTGTAGAAAAGGTGGAAAGTGATTTCCCAAGAGTGGAAAGTGATTTTCTCCAAGGCGACACAGCTCTCTCCCGATGTCAAAGGCCACAGACCAGGCTGTGGGCGTACGAGGGCACTCTGTTGTGAGCTGCCCGATGGTGGGATCTATGGGGGTTGTGACTCCAGCAAGGCTCCGGAGGCCCATGGCTGTCCTGAAAGGGGGGTCTGGCTGGTGTGTCCACGCCTGGGGACAGGGGAGGCACCCAGGGAGCAGAGGACCATGTGCGGTTTGTGGATTTAGGCACGTGACAGGGCTCCGAGAGGTGTGGGCTATCTGGGTCTGAGGAGCAAGGTAGCCTGGCAGGTACTGCTCGCTCATTGGTCGAATGAACAAGGAGGCGGGCCCAGGCCCACACCTGAACCCTGTCAAGTCAACGAGGGGGCGGGGCCAGGTGAGCAGGTGGAGGTGGTCCCAGGAACAATTGGGCGGGGCCGGGTGAACAGCAAGAAGTGGTGAGGTAAGCAGGAGAAAGGCTGGCTGCAGGGACACTGGTGACCCGCAGGCCAGACTGCCCGCAGCTGGGACATAGGGAAGGGTTGGGGGCTTGGCGGGGAGGCCAGGTGAAAGAGCGGGTTGGGGCGAGGGGAAAAAACTGGAAGTGTTCCACTGCAGAGGGTCCTTGGGCCCTGTGAATGTGGACCAGGGGCACAGGTGGACACAAAAGCCCCACCTTCCTTAGCTCCAGACTGGAAGCCGGCGAGAGGTTCCCCTGTACTCAGGGCTGGGTGTTGCCCACCAATGGGGCAGAAAGCCGGCCCTCGGGGCCTGGCAACCAGACCAGTCAGTACCTCCGGAGGGGCCAGGGCAGTGCCCAAAGAGTGAAAAATAATTTTCTTCGAATCGAAACAGCTCTCGCCCGATGTCAAAGGCCACAGACCAGGCTGTGGGCATCCCAGGGCACTCTGTTTTGAGCTGCCCCCTTGTGGGATCCTCGGGGGTTGGGCCACACCTGAGGCTCCGGATGCCCATGGCTGTCCTGAAAGGGGGGCTGGCTGGTTTGTCCACGCCTGGGGACAGGGAAGGCACCCAGTGAGCAGAGGACCGTGCACGGTTGGTGGATTTAGGCACCTGACAGGGCTCCCAGAGGTGGGGGCTATCCTGTGTCTCAGGGGCAAGGCAGCCTGGCAGGTACTAATCGCTCATTGGTCGAATGAACAAGGGTGCAGGGCTTCCGGAACAAGGAGGCGGGCCCAGGCCCACACCTGAACCCTGTCAAGTCAACGAGGGGGCGGGGCCAGGTGAGCAGGTGGAGGCGGTCCCAGGAACAATAGGGCGGGGCCGGGTGAACAGCAAGAAGTGGTGATGTAAGCAGGAGAAAGGCTGGCTGCAGGGACACGGGTGACCCGCAGGCCGGCCTGCCCGCAGCTGGGACATAGGGAAGGGTTGGGGGCTTTGCGGGGAGGCCAGGTGGAAGGGCGGGTTGGGGCGAGGGGAAACAACTGGAAGTATTCCACTGCAGAGGGTCCTTGGGCCCTGTGAATGTGGACCAGGGGCACAGGTGGACGCAAAAGCCCCACCTTCGTAAGCTCCAGACTGGAAGCTGGGGAGAGGTTCCCCTGTCCTCAGGGCTGGGCGTTGCCCGGCAATGGGGCAGAAAGCAGGCCCTCGGGGCCCGGCAACCAGACCAGTCAGTACCTCCGGAGGGGCCAGGGCAGTGCCCCAAGAGGGGAAAGTGATTTTCTCCGACTCGACACAGCTCTCTCCCGATGTCAAAGGCCACAGACTGGGCTGTGGGCTGCCCAGGGCACTCTGTTGTGAGCTGAGCCTTTGTGGGATCTACAGGGTTTGGGCCTCCCCCCAGGCTCCGGAGGCCCATGTCTGTCCTGAAAGGGGGGCTGGCTGGTGTGTCCACGCCTGGGGACAGGGGAGGCACCCAGTGAGCAGAGGACCGTGTGCGGTTGATGGATTTAGGCACCTGACAGGGCTCCCAGAGGTGGGGGCTATCCTGTGTCTGAGGAGCAAGGCAGCCTGGCAAGTACTGCTCGCTCATTGGTCGAATGAACAAGGGTGCAGGGCTTCCGGAACAAGGAGGTGGGCCCAGGACCACACCTGAACCTGGTCAAGTCAACGAGGGGGCGGGGCCAGGTGAGCAGGTGGAGGTGGTCCCAGGAACAATTGGGCGGGGCCGGGTGAACAGCAAGAAGTGGTGAGGTAAGCAGGAGAAAGGCTGGCTGCAGGGACACGGGTGACCCGCAGGCCGGCCTGCCCGCAGCTGGGACATAGGGAAGGGTTGGGGGCTTTGCGGGGAGGCCAAGTGGAAGGGCGGGGTGGAGCGAGGGGAAACAACTGGAAGTGTTCCACTGCGGAGGGCCCTCGGGCCCTGTAAATGTGCCCCACCTTCCTTAGCTCCAGACTGGAAGCAAGCGAGAAGTACCCCTGTCCTCAGGGCTGGGCGTTGCGGCCAATGGGGCAGAAAGCAGGCCCTTGGGGCCGGCAACCAGACCAGTCAGTACCTCCGGAGAGGCCAGGGCGGTGCCCCAAGATTGGAAAGTGATTTTCTCCGACTCGACACAGCTCTCTCCCGATGTCAAAGGCCACAGACCGGGCTGTGGGCTGCCCAGGGCACTGTGTCATGAGCTGCCCCTTGGTGGGAGCTGCAGGGGTTGGGCCTCACCTGAGGCTCCGGAGGCCCATGGCTGTCCTGAAGCGGAGGAGCTGGCTGGTCTGCCCAGGCCGGGGGACACGGGAGGCACCCTGTGAGCAGAGGGTCATGTGTGGTTGGTGGATTTAGGCACCTGACAGGGCTCCCAGAGATGAGGCTATTCTGTGTCTGAGGAGCAGGGCAGCCCGGCAGCTGCTGCTCGCTCATTGGTCAAATGAACAAGGAGACAGGGTTTCCAGGAAAAAAGGCGGGCCCAGTCCCACACCTACACCCTGTCAAGTCAACGAGGGGGCGGGGCCAGGTGAGCACCTGGAGGCGGTCCGGAGAACAAGGGGGCAGGGCCAGGCGGACAGCAAGGAGTGGTGAGGTAAGCAGGAGAAAGGCTGGTGGGCAGGGACACGGTGACCCGCAGGCTGGCCTGCAGACAGCAGGGACCTAGGGAGGGGTTGGGGGCTCAGCCAAGAGGCCAGGGAGTCTGTGGGTAGTGGTCAAGGGAAGAGTGGGTTGGGCCGAGGGGAAACAGCTGGAAAAATTCCAGTTGGTATGGCCCTGGGGCCCTTTGAATATGGACCTGGTTTGCCAGTGTATGCAAAAGCCCCACTGCCCTTACCTCCAGACTGGAAGCCAGCGGGAGGTTCCCTTGTCCTCAAGGCAGGGCAATCCCCGCACATGGGACAGAAAGCCGGCCCTTTGGGGCCTAGCAACCAAACCAGTAAGTACCTCTGGAGGGGCCGGAACAGTGCCCCCAGAGTGGAAGGTGATTTTCTCCAACTTGACACAGCTCTCTCCCCGATGACAATGCTCAACCCTACCCCTCAAACTAACCCTAAGCCTAATCCTAACCCTAACTAGTGGGTTATGCCCTGGGGCCCTGTGAATGGGGACGAGGGTCCCACGTGGCCACAAAAGCCCCAGCTTCCTGAGCTCACCATCCAGAGCTCCAGACTAAAAGCCAGCCTGAGGTTCCCTTGTCCTAAGGGCGGGGCGATCTGCGCAAATGGGGCAGAAAGCAGGCCCTCAGGGCTCGGCTACCCAACCAGTAAGTACCTCTGGAGGTGCACAGGCAGAGCCCTCAGAGTGTCAAGTGATTTTCTCTGACTTGACTCAGCTCTCTCCCCAATGTCAAAGGCCACAGACAGGGCTGTGGGCTGCCCAGGACACTCTGTTGTGAGCTGCTCCTTGGTGGGAGCTACAGGGGTTGGGCCACACCTGAGGCTCCGGAGGCCCATGGCTGTCCTGAATTGGGGGGCTGGCTGGTCTGCCCATGCCTGGGGACACGGGAGGCACCCTGTGAGCAGAGGGCCATGTGAGGTTGGTGGATTTAGGCACCTGACAGGGCTCCCAGAGGTGGGGGTTATTCTGTGTCTGAGGAGCAGGGCTGCCTGGCAGGTGCTGCTGCTCATTGGTCCAATCAATGAACAAGGGGGCGGGGCTTCCGGAACGAGGAGGCGGGCCCAGGCCCACACCTAAACCCTGTCAAGTCAACGAGGGGGCGGGGCCAGGTGAGCACCTGGAGGCGGTTCTGAGAACAAGGGGGCGGGGCCGGGTGAACAGCAAGAAGTGGTGAGGTAAGCAGGAGAAAGGCTGGTGGGCAGGGACACGGTGACCCGCAGAGCGGCCTGCGGACAGCAGGGACCTAGGGAGGGGTTGGGGGCTCGGCGTGGCGGCCAGGTGGTCTGCGGGTAGCGGTCAAGGGAAGAGTGGGTTGGGCCGAGGGGCAACAGCTGGAAGAGTTCCAGTGGGTAGGGCCCTGGGGCCCTGTGAATGTGGACCTGGGTCGCCAGTTGACCCAAAAGCCCCACCGCCCTTAGCTCCAGACTGGAAGCCAGGGAGAGGTTCCCTTGTCCTCAGTGCAGGGCGTTCCCCGTGCACGGGGCAGAAAGCAGGCCCTTGGGGCCTGGCAACCAGACCAGAAAGTACCTCTGGAGGGGCCCGGGCAGTTCCCCCAGGGTGGAAGGTGATTTTCTCCGACTTGACACAGCTCTCTCCCCAATGTTACTCATTTGCTAATCAGGAGTCACTTTCCCACTTTGTGAGGAGTTTCTGGGGTTGAGCCGGGAATTTGGAGACTTAACCTGCACAGCTGAGTCTTAGGGAGCACCTCTGTGTGGATATCTGTTAGTAATATAGAGGTTTCTGCCCTAGCCCAAGTGGCTCACTACATATAGTTGCCCACAGACTGAAGTGCCTGGGTTCAATTTGGTCAAGGACACGTACCTCAGTTGCTGGCTCGATCTGGCTCTGGTTGGGCACATATATCTCTCTCACATCAATATTTCTGTCTCTCACTCCACCTCCCTTCCACTCTCTCTAAAAATCAATGGAAATTATATATATATATATTCACCCGAGGATATATTTCCCTGAGATATCCTCAGGTGAGGATTAACAACAACCAAAAAATAAAATAAAATACATTTTTAAAAAATCTTGCTGAAAAAGATTTTGCTAAGTGAATGGATCGTCGGCCTTCGGACTGAGGGGTCCTGAGTTCAATTCCGGTCCAGGGCATGTACCTTGGTTGCGGGCACATCCCCAGTGAGGGGTGTGCAGGAGGCAGCTGATGGATGTTTCTCTCATCAATGTTTCTAACTCTCTGTCCTTCTCTCTTCCTCTCTGTAAAAAATCAATAAAATATATTTTTAAAAAATCTTTCCAATACTCTTTTCAGTCTGGTTTTCGTCTCTTCTTTGACAAATTCCTTTTTAAAGAACAGAGTTGCCAGTAGGGAAACCCAGAGGCTAATTGGAGATTTGGTGTCTTTATTTCTATGACTTCCTCATGGAAACTGGTGTACAGCTGAGAGAGGAGGGGAGGGAGGAGGTACAAAGTCTCACCATCAGAATTAGGAGAGGGATCAGCCTCTGTCTGCTCTCTCCCCTTCTCGGCCTCAGAGACTCCAGTGCACGCTCGTCCTGGAATCCTCACCGAGGTCCTGGTGAGCTCGGGCCTGTCCAGCCGGGTGCACCTCTCTGAAAACCCACACCTTCAGTGACTGACCAGGTTCTTCCTCCTCACACCCCTGCAGTGACGCCTGAGCACTGGCCTGTCTTCAGCAAGTATCCCCCTCCTCCCGATGTGATTGTAGTGATGTAAATTACCTCCTTTTTTTTTTTTTTTTTTAGGTTTTAATACCAATTACCTCTTGATACTTTTCTATCACTGTCCACCACCCTGCCCCTTGGCTAGGAAGTCTCCCTGCTCATGATGCACTTGAAGCTGAGGGTGAAGACCAATCTCTCCCTTCCCTGCAGACTCGGTGGTAGTGGTCCCTGACTCTAACGAGACTGTCCTGAATAAAACCCGCTCGCTCTCGCGCGCTCTCTCTCTCTCTCACACAATAGGCTTTTATTGGTCTCAAAGAGAGGAAGGGAGAGGCAGAGAGAGACAGAAATATCAACAAGAGAGGGTCACTGATCAGCTGCCTCTTGCACACCCCCAGCTAGGGATCTTCTAGCCCACAATCTGGGCATGTGCACTAGCTCAGACTTGAACTGTGACCTCCTGGTCCATGGGTGGACACTCAACCACTGAGCCACACTGGCTGGGTTCTTCCACAGGGGTGGGGTCGTGGCCTCAGCGTTAGCTTTTTTTTTTTTTTTAAACCCTGCCATCATTAACAAGTGTCGTGAATAGTTGTTTTGTTAACACAGAGGCCACTTCAGAGAGGCAAAGCCCTCAGGGGTGACCACTTCCCTTGTGCTGGGCAGAGGCCCCTGGCCCGGAGTGGCACCAGGACATCTGCCCAGGCAGTGATGGGGACGGAGGAAGGTGGGGCGCGGTGCAGGGTCCGAGGTGATGGGCAGATGCAGCCCCACACCAGCGAGTGTTTCAGGTGCAACAAGGTCTCTGCGCTCGCCCCTTCACACTTGTCCCTTCGCTGACCTCCCCACAGCCAAGGCTCCGACCAGGCTGAGGTGCCCGGCTGTTTGTGATTCCCAGGATAAGGCTGGTGGACAGAGGTGCCCTCACCCCCCAGGCAACAGCTCCATGCCCCCCTCTGCTGGGAGCTCACCACAGTCCTATCTGACTGCCAGTAAAATCCCTCAGGATGCAAGACATTGGGCTTTTCTTGCTGAACCTCTCCGTGGACATGACCAAGAGTGACCTGCGTCACCCCACGCTGCAAACCTTCTCAGGAGGCTGGCTGTCACACACACCTGCTGGGAGGTAAGGGGCTCGGTACAGCCCTCTCCAGCCGGGGAAGGGGGATGAAGGCACGTCTGTGCTGGGCCAGACACTCCTGGATGGGCAGCATGATTCCCCATCAACCTGCTCCCCATGTTACAGCTGGGGAAACTGAGGCGTGGAGCAGATGACCAGCCCAGGATTCTACATGCAGCTGGCGTGTGGAGGGGATGCGTGTGCCCACACCTGCAGGCTCCACACGCCCCTCCCTCGCCCGCAGGAGGACTGACACCCAGGAGGGTGGGGTCAGCGGGGCTATGGAGCCCAGGCCAAGTGCGGGCCCCTCTCCAGGGGCCAGGTTTGTGCTCACCCTCAGCCGCTCAGGTTTTGTCCTGTGGAGCGGGCTCTGGGCAGTCACCTCGATGTGGTGACTCAGGCCCAGTGGCCTCGGGAGGGGAGGGCGTTACCCAGCACGCGGCCCTCCTGGCCGTGGCCCCTCAGCCCTTCCTGGGGGTGCGTGAGAGGCTCCTGCTGGGAGTGCGTCACACCGGGGCTGAGTGCCTCCACCCAGGCCCCGGAGGGAGGGCGCTCTAACAAATGAACCGGGCACATGGGTTCGAAGGAAACCGATGTACCCCCGCCACAAGGAACGTGTAGCTCAGCACGTTCTATTGTGGGAGGAGGTCCCCATGACATCCTGAGACAAAAACAGCAAATTGCCAAGCAACATATATACAAGCACATTTGTATGCCTTCTAAAGGCTCTGCGCTGGGTATGCATGTGGATTTGCATGTGCTTAGGAAAGTCGGGAAACTCTGACGTGGGTGGTGGGACTGGGAGTGTAAGGTGGGGGAGGGGAACTGTCCTTCTCCCCTCACACCCTTAACGCTGCGTGAATATTTCTTTTTGTGTTCTTTTGCGATTCACTAAAAGTAAATATATTAGAAAACAGTCGATAAAGAATATGTCTTTATTAAGAATTAATATTAATTATTCTTTTATAAAAATATATATTTTATTGATTTTTTCCAGGGAGAAAGAGAGAGGGATAGAGAGTTAGAAACATTGATGAGAGAAAATCAATCAGCTGCCTCTTGCACACCCCCTACTGGGGATGTGCCCGCAACCAAGGCACATGCCCTTGACAGGAATCTAACCCGGGACCTTTCAGTCCGCAGGCCAACGCTCTATCCACTGAGCCAAATCAGTTTCGGCCCAAACCTGTTTGGGCAGTGTTAATTATTCTTGATGAGACACATCCAGTATTGAAATGTGTTCATTATAACTGCTATTATTAGTAAGGATTGATCAATAAAATCCGTAAGAGGCCCTGGCCGGGTAGCTCAGTTGGTTAGAGTGTTGACCTGATACACCAAGGTTGTGGGTTTGATCCTTGGTCCGGGCACTTACATCAACCAATGAATGCATCAATAAGTGGAAAAACAAACCCATGTTTCTCTCTCTCTCTCTCTCTCTCTCTCTCTCTCTCTCTCTCTCTCAAATCAGTAAGTAATAAAAATAATTAAATGAAATAAAATAAACTTGGCAAGAAATAAAAATAAGCAGAAGGAGGTATTGCCTGGTCCCACTGGCTGTGACTGCAGCCCAGTCTCTGGGCTCCTGGTCTCTGGGCGCTCACCCCGGCCACACGCGGACACAGAGCAGCTTAGACACCCGGTTTAAAACGTGAGCTCGGTCTGACCGGGCACACAGCCCTGTCCGTGGCGGGCACGCAGTGGCTGAGCTTCAGGTCCTGTATGGGGAGAGCTTTGTCTGATTAGCACCTTCTGCCTGCCTTACACCTGGAAGCCAACACCTGGTCCTGCTGGCCACTCCCCTAACCTTCCTGGGTGTTGGGACCCCCGCTGAGTGGAGATATGTGGTGTGACTGCCCAACCTGGTGTCCTTATGGGGCCATGTCTCTCCTCGAGGCTTTTCTGCTTTCCTCAGCCTTGGGGACAAGAGCCTGGTGACCCTGGGTGGGGCCAGGGCCTCAGATTGTCCTCCACCCCCAGCCAGGTCACCCATCCTCCAGGCCCTCAGAACGGTCCCCGTCCCAGAGACAGAAGGCAGGTCCCACAGACCCCAAACATCCCAGAAACCATCTCATCAGCACAATCCCAGGCATGGCCTGCATCTGTGTCCGGCTATTCAGAAGGCCCCCATGTGTGAACGCAGCGTCCGACAGCAGCACCCTCTCCCTGGGAGTCACGCTCACACCCCACAGCTGTGCCCCGCATTGCTCCTTCTCTGACATGTGAGATGCCTACAAACACTCGGGCAGACCTGCTGTAACTGGGGGCATCCTTCAGGTAACAGAAGGGACACAACACAGGGTTCGCCTGAGGAAGAGACTCTGGATCTGAGATGCACGGGCTCGGACCTCCAGGAGGGTCCTCCTGGCAGGGACCCCGTCTGTTGGCCCACCCCGTAGACCCTGCCCCTGGGATTCATGTAGGTGCTCAGCAAACCCTGCCGAGGGGATAACGTAACTCCGAAAACAGCCAGAGGACCTCAGCACCGGCCCCGCTCCATCCTGTGCATGAGTAAGTGCAGCTGTGGACACAGCGAGGTCCCAGGCCAAGGTCACAGTCACCTGTTGCTATAGCGACTGCGGGAGGGTGTGAGGCCAAATTCCGTGGGCAGTGAATGTAGCTTAGGGAGTGATCTCTGCAGGGAAATAAAGGTCAGAAAGGAATGCTTACAGCCTCGTCACCAATCTCCGCCCCTGAATACACGTTTACTGAGTCTCCACCGGGTGCCAGACACCAGGACAGCAGTTACAGGAGCTCCAACGGCTGCACCTCACGGATTCTGATGATAGGTTTTGGGAAAAAAAGATTGCTTAGATACAAGAACAGTAGATTGTTTTTATTTTTACTTATTTATTTTTAAAAAATATATTTTATTGATTTTTTACAGAGAGAAAGGGAGAGGGATAGAGAATTAGAAACATCAATGAGAGAGAGTCATTGATCAGCTGCCTTTTGCACTCCCCCCTTCCCCCTCTGGGAATGTGCCCTCAACCAAGGTACATGCTCTTGACCAGAATTGAACCCGGGACCTTTCAGTCTGCAGGCCGATGCTCCATCCACTGAGCCAAACCAGATTCGTGCAATAGATTATTTTTAATATGAGAATAGGAGATTTATGTATTTTTTGTTTTTTATTAGATTTGAGAGAGAGAAGAAGGGGGAGAAATAGGGAGGCAGAAACATTGATGAGAGAGAAACATCGATCGACTGCCTCCCACTGGCCCCTACTGGGATTGAGCCTGCATCCCGGGCATGTGCCACGTCTGGATCAAACCAGCCCTCTCTGGGTTCATAGATAGGTGCTCAGCCACTGAGCAACACTGGCCGGCTCCTCAGTGGCATTTGAAAAATAACGCCCGTATACAATCAGAAAATTCAAAACAACACAGAAAAGCAGAAAATGCAGGGTAAAGCCTCCCTCATTTATCTCAGGTATATTAACTTCTCTCAATACACATATTTTAACCCAAAAGATCCATGGTATCCGCCTAGCTCTGCACCTTGCCTTTGCAATATAGTCACATATCCTTTTAATTAGCAGATTGATTTGAGAGAGAGATTTGTCTTTCCACGTTTATGCCTTCAGTGGTTGCTTCTGGGATGTGCTGGGCCAAGAACCGACCCTCCTGTGTGTGCAGGTTGAAGCTCAGTGCCTGTGCCACGCCAGCCGGGCAGCGGGCAGCGTTTTCGTGACCTCCCCATGCTGGCATGTCCATTGACGGCTCCTAGGACCCACCACAGGATGCACCGTGCATGCTGCTGTCCGTCACTGCGGGCCCTTCGGCTGCCTACTGTTCTTCCTGCTGAGTCCTGTTGTGACAACCATTCCGGTGTCAGTGGCTTGGGACCCTTTTGAGGGACACTGAGCGGCCTCAACAAGAGGCCTCAAGTCTCACCCCACGTGGTCAGCCCAGGCCAAGCCAGGGGCTGGGGAGCTGAGGTCTCTCTCCCTAAGCAGCTCTGCGGGGCAGGGGAGGGGGGTGGGGAAGGGAGAGCCGCCAGGAGCCACCACTGAGACCTCGGGGGCCCTTGCTCCCGGCGGCTCCGGGCAGCAGAGTTCTGCGTGATTATGTTTTCTTCACGTTATTAACGTTGACAGGATTTTCTACAACAAACATATAGTTTCACAGTATTTAAAAAAAGCAACCTAGACTTTATTTTCTTGCCTTTTTTTTTTTTTTTTTTTTTTACCCCTCACCCAGGGATATGTTTCCGTTGATTTTTAGGGCGAGTGGAAGAGAGAGGGAGAGACAGAGAGAAACATCCATGTGGGAGAGACCCTTCGTTTGGTGGCCTCCTGCAGGAACCTCAACTAGGGCCCAGGCTGGGGCGGAGCCTGCCACCCAGGTCCCTGCCCTTAACCGGAATCGAACCCGGGACTCTTCGATCTACAGTCCAGGGCTAGACTTCATCTTCAATAGCTGATGGCGAGACCTGAAGGGAGGGGTCACCCTCCCTTCACACAGGGGTCTGGAGTGGCCGGAACCCACAGCGCCCTGGGGCTGGGCTCTGTCATGTGCTTGGAGGTCTGGGACCGGCCGCTCTCACCCCGGCTGATTCAGGACCCGAGGCTTCTATAAAACAGCTGGCATTTATGGAATTTTTTTTTCTTTCCATTTCACAGGGAAAAGCTTCTCTTTATGTTACTTAAAAAGGAGAGGGTGTTGCTCAGTGGATAGAGCATCGGCCTGAGGACTGAAGGGTCCTGGGTTTGGTTCTGGTCAAGGGCACACACCCGGATTGCGGGATCAACCCCCCCCCCCAGTAGGGGGCGTGCAGGAGGCAGCCGATCAATGATTCTCTCTTGTCATCCACGTTTCTCTCCATCTCTATCCCTTCCTCTCTGAAATCAAAAAAACATATTAAAAATAAATAGATAAAGGGG
The DNA here is from genome assembly GCA_963693515.1 of Pipistrellus nathusii. Lineage (NCBI taxonomy): Eukaryota > Metazoa > Chordata > Mammalia > Chiroptera > Vespertilionidae > Pipistrellus > Pipistrellus nathusii. The sequence goes on from OY882873.1 coordinate 45,262, forward strand.
AGAGGAAGATTTTATGCCCCTGGAGCCTGCACAGCTAGGGCGGGGACCGGCTGCATGCACACTCCCACTGGAGGGCAGGCCACACCAGATGACAAGGCCACGCCGAGGACAGGGCCACGCCGAGGACAGGGCCACGCCAAGGACAGAGCCATGCCTAGGACAGGCCACGTTGGAGGACAGGGCCACGCTGAGGACAGGGCCATGCCTAGGACAGGCCATGCAGAGGACAGGGCCAAGCTGAGGACAGGCCCATGCTGAGGACAGGGCCACGCAGAGGACAGGGCCACGCAGGGGACAGGCCATGCCAGAGGACAGGACCACGCCAGAGGACAGGGCCACGCCGAGGACAGGGCCACGCCACACAGGTCGAAGGGCAGTGTGTTAAACTGGCTGTGGTGCCTCTGGGGGTCCTGGGTGGCTGGAGCAGCCCCCTGGAATGTTCTTTTCAATGACAAGAACATGGTCAGAATGTAGTGAGCGCTAGCATGTATGTGCTCACTGGTATGTACATGATCACCCATCCATCAGCTCCAGCCTTGGCGTCACACTGCTGCTGACACCGTCACCCGCCCCCACGTGTGTTCACGGTCAGGACTGTGCGTGGAAGTAGCTCAGCCACAGTCACCCAAGCCTCACGTCCGCTGTGCTGCCCGCTCCCCAGCTCCAGAAGGACTTGTTCGCACACGGAGGCCCTGAGGCTGACAGGGTGCCCATGGCCTCGGCCGGATGGAGGCTCCCACCCTCCGCCCAGAGAACAGCACCGGCACCAGAGCCGCAGGCGCTCGCACAGGCGGAAGCCACCCTGCGGCTGCTGGCCGGGCCGGAGCCTGAGATTCTGTCAGGGGGCCGGGAAAGGAAAGCCCAAAGGCATGTTTTATCCACAGGCTCCTCAGCCGTGACCTCCTCACGTGGCTGTGAGAGTGTATGAGTGTGTGTGAGTGTGTGTGTGAGTGTGTGAGTGTGTGTGAGTGTGTGTGTGCGTGTGTGAGTGTGTGTGAGTGTGTGTGTGCGTGTATGAGTGTGTGTGAGTGTGTGTGTGCGTGTGTGAGTGTGTGTGAGTGTGTGTGTGTGTGTGTGAGTGTGTGTGAGTGTGTGTGTGTGTGTGTGAGTGTGTGTGAGTGAGTGAGTGAGTGAGTGAGTGTGAGGAAGGAAGCCAGGCCGCTCTGAGGCCAGGGCCCAGTGAGTGACAGACCTCTGGAAGCTGATCTCAGCCTGCAGTTCTGTGCTCTTCCAGAAGCAGCCCTGTCACCTGGCTGGTGGCTCAGTGGTTAGAGCGTTGGCCACAGAACCAAGTGTCAGGTTTGACTCCCTGGTCCAATCTGGACCAGAGGTAAACAGTCCATGTGTGTTTCTCACATTGGTGTTTCTCTCTCTCTTTCTCTCTCTCTCCCTCTCTCTCTTTCTCTCTCTCTCTTCCTCCCTTCCTTCCACTCTCTCTCTTTAAAGGTCAATAGAAAAAATATCCCTGGGTGAGGATTAAAGAAAATTAAAAAAAGAGCAGCCTCAAGTACACCCAAGCTCAGGCACGGGCAGAACTTGTGGGGCCTGCATCTTATTCAATTCTGGGGGGAGGGGGGAAGTGCAGTTATTTAAGAAAAACAATAACAATGAATGAATCCCAAACGTTAAATAAGATGACTAGTAAGACAACATTCAAAAGACAGTAGTATCAACTACTATTACTGTGTGACTTACATGTCTCTGTATTTCTCTTTCTACATTGTTAGGGCTGCATACTCCTTGGTCTCCATATAATACCAGTTTCATAATTTGTTTTCTGTGGAGAGAATGGGAAGAAGTCCAGGCTCTCCTCTAGTGTGGTTAATTGAATTTTGGTCTTAATAACCATCATTTAGAAAGGTTCCATCATCCACAGTGTCTTCCCTGGACAGACCTACCCAGAATTCCAGCCTCTGTTCAGGTGCCCCGGGCTGAGTTCCACTCCCTCATGGCCCCCAGGAGGTGGCACAGAGCCTGGGGTGGGGGAAGGAAAGGGGAGGGCGGTCCCAGGAGCACCTGGTGGAGAGGGAGCCCACGGGCCCGCGTTACCGCCTCCGGCCAGCTGGTGGCGACAGAGGCCCTGAAGCTGAAGCTCCCTCTGAGCCTTTCCTTTTCCTTTTTCCTCTTTTCTGTGAGAACTTCTGTTGAACCGGCCCTTTCCCAAACCTTTCACCCCTTCTGACTGTAAGTGGAGGATAATGATAATTCAATATTATTATTCTTATTTTCAGTATTAATAATTATTCCTTTGTTATTACATGAGTATTAGCATTTATAAGACATGCAAGAATGTACCCCACATTGCCAATGTTGGGGAAAGCTCAGCAAGGTGATTATGGAAGACTATTTTATTTTTTAAAATAACAAATTTTATTAAAATAAAAATGTTGTTGTCTTCAAAAAGACACCATGAATCCGGCTGGCGTGGCTCAGAGGTTGAGTGTTGACCTATGAACCAGGAGGTCACAGTTCGATTCCCGGGTTGTGGGCTCCATCCCCAGTAGGGGGGGTGCAGGAGGCAGCCAGAAAATGACTTTTTCTCATCATTGATGTTTCTATCTCTCTCCCTCTTCCTTCCTTTCTGAAATTAATAAAAATATATTTTATTATTTTTTGTTATTCCTCACCCAAGGATATTTTTCCATTGAATTTCTAGGGAGAGTGGGAGAGAGAGGGAAAGACAGAGAGAAACATTGATGTGAGAGAAACACATTGATTGGTTGCCTCCTGCATGAGCCCTGACCAGGGAAGGAGCCTGCAACCAAGGTTGGCCAGCCCTTGATCAGAACTGAATCTGAGACCTTTTGGTCTATAGCCACTGAGCCAATCTATATATCAGTTTCCCTCTGAGCATTGTTTTTATTATTTAAAGTATTACATATGTCTCCTTTTTCCCCATCAATCCCTCAGTAAAAATGTTTTAAAGACACTAAAAAAAGACACTATGACTCGTGGGGTTTTTTTTAAATATATATTTTACTAATTTTTTATAGAGTGGAAGAGAGAAGGATAGAGAGTTAGAAACATTGATCAGCTGCCTCCTGCACATTCTCTAATGAGGATGTGCCCACAACCAAGGAACATGCTGGTGACCTGAATTGAACCTGGATCCCCTCAGTAGGCAGGTCGACGCTCTCTCCCTCCACTGAGCCAAACCAGTCAAGGCGAGTCTTGTGATTTTTTAAATACACCTTTCCATGTCTTTGATTTCTTTTATTAGACTAATTTTTGCTTATGAATCTGGGAAAAAAAATACACAACTTTCACAGATGTAAAGGCTAGGAAGGAATGGTAATAGCAGCCATACAAGTCCTGACTTTCTTTTCCATGTTTTTATTGGTTTTAGAGACAGAGAGGGGGAGGGGGAGAGAGGGAGAGAAAATCCCCAATGGGCTGCCTTCTGACCCCCTGTGGGGACCCAGCACAGGGCCTGACCTGGCATCGGACAGGGACCCTGGGACTGGGGTGACGCCACCCACAGAGGACAGAGAGGACAGAGAGGAGGACAGGGAGGAGGACAGAGAGGAGGACAGGGAGGAGGACAGGGAGGAGGACAGAGAGGAGGACAGGGAGGAGGACAGGGAGGAGGATAGCCTGGACACAGGCTGGACACAGGCCTTACAGAGAGAAGGACAGAACAGAGAGAACAGCGGACCTGCACTGCCCAAGCAACCAGCCCCAGTGTCATCAATGTCTTAACTTTTATTTATTTTTTTATTTAAATCAATCTTTATTGTTCATAGTATTACAAAGGTTCCTCATTTCTTCCCCCCTCCAACAGGTTCCCACCCCACCCTCCGCCCCCTCTCCACCTTCCATTGTCCTCATCCATAGGTGCACAGTTTATGTTCAGTCTCTTCCTGCATCCACCACTCCCCATTTCCCTGAGAACTGTCAGTCCACTCCCCTCCCTTATCTCCGACTCTACTATAATACAATCAAAAGCTAATATTGTTCATCAGGTTTTTCAATCTCCTTTTTTTTAAATTAATAAACTTTTACATTCTAAGAATAAATTTTAAAATCTAAGAATTTTAAACCTTGTTTTTTCTGCCCTGGGAATTGAGAAGCAAACTTGTTTACATGTAAACTTGCCCTTAGATGTAGCCATTCAAATGTAAATTAACACATTGTTTAAAAATAGCTGCTGGTTGGAATTGGATTACCTGTTCGGGGTGGGAAGGGCTTGTCCTCCCCTTTCTCCATTAAAATTAAGATGTTAGCTTTAAAACCTCTTTTTGGCAAGAGACCTTAAACTTTCAGAACTTTAAATTTTCAGATAGTTTATCAGTTACTGTATTTTCCGGCGTATAAGAGGACCCACTAATTTTACAGTTAAAACAGGTTTAGGCCTATATTCATTGTATAAGACTACCCCCCACTTCAAAGAAAAGACTTACTTTGCCATCAAGATCTGCAGGTAATTTTTGTGCAAATTTGGTCTTTTACCCCTGATTTTCGGTTGACTTTTTGTTTCAAAAGTCATCTTATACGCCAGAAAATACAGTACTTAGCATTTTCTTAAATCAATAATACCTCCACATGCCCAAGGATACACTTCACACAAAAGACATTTACAAATAGATCAACCAACCTCATCCAGATGCCACACAATGCACTCACAGATCAACACCCCAGCTCTATAATCACTCAACACATCCAGATCTAAGCCTTCATCACTTGATTCAGCAGGCCCACAAGTTTCCCCCAAAAGTTTCCAGCCATGTCTGAGAGGCAGCCCTGGGGCATGGGCAGGCGAGGAGCGAGCTGTTCCGGGCCTGGCTGCTACAGGACTGGCCTCTGGTCCGCTCCACAACCTGCTGCTCCGGGTCTGGCCACTGCTGCTCTGGGCCTGGCTGCTTCGGGGCCGGCCGCTCTGGGCCTGGCCGCTCCTGGCATGGCTGCTCAGGGCCTGGCTGCTGATGATCTGGGCATGGATGCTGCTGCTCTGGGCCTAGCTGCTCTTGGCCCAGCTGCTCTGGGCCCGGCCGCTCCAGGCTTGGGCGCTCCCAGCCTGGTTGCTGCTGGTCCGGGCCTGGCTGTTCCCGACCTGGTTGCTCTGGGTCCGGCTGCTCCGGGCCTGGCCACTCTCGACCTGGCTGCTCCGGGCTTGGTTGCTGCTGCTCCAGGCCTGGCTGTTCCCGACCTGGTTGCTCTGGGTCCGGCTGCTCCAGGCCTGGCCACTCTCGACCTGGCTGCTCCAGGCTTGGTTGCTGCTGCTCCGGGCCTGGCTGCTCCCGACCTGGTTGCTCTGGGTTCGGCTGCTCCGGGCCTGGCCACTCTCGACCTGGCTGCTCCGGGCTTGGTTGCTGCTGCTCCAGGCCTGGCTGTTCCCGACCTGGTTGCTCTGGGTCCAGCTGCTCCAGGCCTGGCCACTCTCGACCTGGCTGCTCCGGGCTTGGTTGCTGCTGCTCCAGGCCTGGCTGTTCCCTACCTGGTTGCTCTGGGTTCGGCTGCTCCGGGCCTGATCACTCACGACCTGGCTGCTCCAGGCTTGGTTGCTGCTGCCGTGCACCTGGCTGCTCCCGACCTGGCTGCTCTGGGCCTGACTGCTCCAGTCCCGGCCACTCTGGGCCTGGCCACTCTCAACTTGGCTGCTCCAGGCTTGGTTGCTGCTGCTGTGGGCCTGGGTGCTCCCAACCCGGCTGCTCGGGCCCCAACTGCTCTGGGCCTAGCCACTCCCGTCCTGGTTGCTGCTGCTCTGGGCCTAGCTGCTCCCGACCCGGTTGCTCTGGGTCCGGCTGCTCTGGGCCTGGCCACTCTCGACCTGGCTGCTCCAGGCTTGGTTGCTGCTGCTGTGCGCCTGGCTGCTCCCAACCTGGCTGCTCTGGCCTGGCTGCTTCAGGCCCGGCCACTCCAGGCCTGGCCGCTCCCGACCTGGCTGCTCCGGTCTTGGTTGCTGCTGCTCTGGGCCTGGCTGCTCTGGTCACAGCCGCTCCGGGCCTTGCGGCTACCAGGCTGGATGCTGCTGTTCTGGGGCTGGCTACTCCTGACCTGGCTGTTCTGGGCCCGGCTGCTCTGGATCTGGCCACTCCCTGCCTGGCTGCTGCTGCTCTGGACGTGGCTGCTCTGGTCCCAGCCGCTCTGGGCCTGGCCGCTCTCAACCTGGCTGCTCCGGGCTTGATTGTTGCTGCTGTGGGCCTGGTTGCTCCCAACCCAGCTTCTCTGGGCCCAGCTGCTCCAGGCCTGGCCACTCCCGGCCTGATTGCTGTTGCTCCGTGCCTTGCTGCTCCCTACCTGGTTGCTCTGGGTTCGGCGGCTCCAGGCCTGGCTGCTCTCGACCTTGCTGCTCCTGGCCTGGATGCTGCTGTTCTGGGCCTGGCTACTCCTGACCCGGCTTCTCTGGGCCCGGCTGCTCCAGGCCTGGGTGCTTCAGGCCTGGCCACCCTGGGCTTGGCCGCCTCCGCCCCAGGCCTGGCTGCCACTGTCCCATGTCTGGCTGCTCCGGGCCTGGCTGCTGATGCGCTGGTTCTGATTACTGCTGCTCTGGCACCTGACTGCTGCTGCTCCAGGCCCAGCTCCCACTGCCTTGGGCCTGGCCACTCTGGGCCTGGCCGCCGCCGTTCCAACATCCTGTCCTTTTCTTTTTTTTTTTAAACGCATTTATGTTGCAATGTTGGCTGCTGAGTTGAGTTCTGTCTTAGTCCTCGATTTTTTAAGATCTTTGTATTCTTTCTTAAGTAATTTTACTATCTTTTGCTATAACTTGATTTCTTCACATTAAAAACTTCTGCGGTTTCTTCCTCTTAGTCCTGGAAGCTCAGCAGGCTGGCCTGCGGCACCCCTTTGTTCTCCGCAGCCTCCTGCGGTGCTTCAGCCTGTTGCCGCCCAAGAAGCAGCCCCCAGCCTCGGCTCTGTGGCCCACAATCAGCAGTTGAGGGCCCAGTGGCACCCCCCACCCGAGGGCCCTGTAGCCCGGCTTCTTGCCGACATCCGGCTGACCAGTGTCCGGCAGCGGCTCCTGCTCCTCATCGCATTCCTCCCAGTCTGGAGCTTTTTTCTCCTTCCCACTCGGAGAGTCTAGCATCAGAGTCAACAGACTGTCCTTTGTGCACAGTGTGCACGACTCCGGGGGGTCTGCCCCTCTCTGCTCCCCTGGGACTCCACCTCACAGCCCTGTCTCCGTCTGTTTGAGCCTGGGTCCCCAGGGTCTGGCCTAGAACTGGAGTTAAGAGCAGTGGGAACTGGGGCCCAGCATAGCCGGAGCTCTTATTTCCTTCCCGCTTGGGCAATCTAGCATCAGAGTCAGCATTTCTTCCTTTGCGTGCAATGTGCGTGACTCCAGGGCCTCCGCCTTTCACCGCTCCTCTGGGATTCCGCCTCACAGCCCCGTCTCCCTCTGCTTGAGCCTGGGTTCCCAGGGATTGGCCTAGAACTGAGGTTCAGAGCAGTCGGAACTGGGGCTCAGCACAGCTGGAGGTTTTGTTTCCTTCCCGCCAGGGCAATCTAAAATCAGAGTCAACATTTCTTCCTCTGCATGCAATGTGTGTGATTCCGGGGGCTTCGCTTTTCGCCGCTCCCCTGGGATTCCGCCTCACAGCCCTGTCTCCCCCTGCCTGAGCCTGGGTCCCCAGTGTCTGGCCCATAACTGGGGCTCAGCGCTTCTAGTTCTGGGGTTCAGCCCAGTCCGGGGCTTTTATTTCCTTCCTGCTAGGGAACACCAGGCAGGCACCCATCCTTCTCCTCCTCTCTGGCTCAGTCCTCTCCGTGCGTGCCTGCCTGTGTGTGTGCGCTCAGCATGTCTGGGTACCTTAGGCTTTTTCAGCTCTTCTGATTTTCCTTCTGGTTTTCTCTTTCCTTCTTGTAGAATTTTCAGTCAGTCGACTACCTGTAGCTCTGGGCAATGTTCATTTTATATTTTAGTTTTATTCCAATGAAATTGTGTGCGGCCAGGTTAGGTGTTTACCTGTGTAGCCATCTTGGATCCATCCTCAATGTCTTAACTTTTAAAGGCAGTTAGAAATCTGGATGGTTTTATACTAGAAATATAGTTTTTAAAATGTTAGTGACAGATTCAGATTTAAAGCACTGTAGGGCTAGCATTCCCCCCCGCCCCCGCATGCCCTCACACCCCATTTGCATGTATTTATTTAAGTAAGAGATCAGAAAATACATTTTTATAATACACATAAGAGAAACACATTTAAATGAATAAAAGATAAAGTGGCCAGCTGGGTAGCTCAGTTTGTTAGAGCATCATCCAGATACTCTGAGGTTGTGAGTTCCATCCCTGGTCAGGGCACATATATATACAAGAATCAACCAATGAATACATAAATAAGTGGAATAACATATGGATGTTTCTCTCTCTCAAATCAATCAATCAATAAAAAACTTTAAAATGACCAATGGTGACAGAATTTAGTGTTTATAATGAGATGATCAATAATGCTAATAATTCAGAGAAGAAATTAAAAGTGTATTTAAAAGTTTGAGACCATGCTTTACAATATTTTATAACAAAAATAAAGTATTAAGCTTTTAAAGACATATATTACTTAATAGTTTTTCAAACGATTCAATATGTTCTCTTATATGGACATGAAAAGTAAAACAGAAACTTGGGTTTACAAGTATTAGTCCACAGAAGCTTGTGAAGTTTACTTTTTTATTCTTGTTGATTTCAGAGAGGAAGAGAAAGAGAGAGAGAGAGAGAGAGAGAGAGAGAGAGAGAGAGAGAGAGAGAGAGAGAGAGAGAGAAACATCAGTGATGAGAGAGAATCATGGATCAGCTGCCTCCTGCACACCCCACACTGGGGATCTAGCCCACAACCCGGGCATGTGCCCTGATTCGGAATTGAACCATGACCTCCTGGTTCATAGGTCAATGCTCAACCACTGAGCTATGCCAGCTGGGCAAAAGTTTACTTTTTTATATAAAAATTCTTCAATTAATACTTCTTTATGTTATAGGAGCAGAAAGAAACTAGCATGACAAATATATTTGAGGAGCCTTTCAATTATATAGCATATACAATTACTGTAAAAAAAAAAAAAAAAAAAAAAAAAAAAAAAAAACCTATGAAAATGTGCACCAGGCAACATCTATAGTAAGTGTGCAAATGGAAACAATCCTATATAATAAAGAGCTAATAGGCAAATGGTCATCATGCCCTCACGCCCTCACGCCCTCACAACTTGTGCCAGGTCTGGGGAACCTGAGGCTGCACCGAGGGACCTGAGGCCATGCATCCCCCCCCCCCGTGGGGCTTAATGGGGGACCTGAAGGTGTTTCCCCCTTCCCCCACGTGGCACTAGCAGGGGGGACTTGAGGCTGTACCTCCTGCCCTGCAGGGCTTAATGGGGGTAACGCTGGCTGTGTCTAGGTTTCTCTTGATTTCAAGGTGCGTGTAGGTGGGGTGGCAACTTGACTTGGTCCCGTGGCATGCCCGAGACTTTGACAGGAGGTATATTTTCATAGAAATTTTACTAATTTTCTTTCATCTCTGACACTTCTATCATAGAGAAAGGGCAAATAGCAATATTAAAATATTTCCTCTAATTAATTCCCTTTTACTGTGCACAAATTTTGTGCACTGGGCCACTAGTATGATTAGTAACTCTTCTAGAAAACACACCATTTTATTTTATTTATTTATTATTATTTTTTTAATTTTAACAAAACTTTATTGTTCAGATTATTACAATTGTTTCTCCTCCCCCCTGATAGATCACTTCCACCCAATCCTCACCCCATCCTCTGCCCTTACCTCCATCCTCCTCCGCTGTCCTCATCCATAGGTATATGATTTTTGTTCAGTCTCTTCCCGTACCCCCCACACAGACACCCCTTTCCCCCTGAGAATTATCAATCCCCTTCCATTATATGCCCCTGATTCTATAATATTCACCAGTTTATTCTGTTCCTCAGATTTATTAATTCACTTGACTTTTAGATTCACTTCTTGATAGATACGTATTTGTTGTTCATAAATTTTGTCTTTACTTTTTTCTTCTTTTGCCTCTTTTAAAGAACACCTTTTAGTATTTCATATAATACTGGTTTGGTGGTGATGTACTCCTTTAGCTTTTTCTTATCTGTGAAGCTCTTTATCTGCCCTTCAATTGTGAATGATAACTTTGCTGGGTAGAGTAATCTTGGTTGTAGGTTCTCGCTATCCATCACTTTGAATATTTCTTGCCACTCCCGTCTAGTCTGCATGGTTTCTGTTGAGAAATCAGTTGATAGTTGTATGGATGCTCCCTTGTAGATAACTAACTGTTTTTCTCTTGCTGCTTGTAAGATTCTCTCTTTGTCTTTTGTTCTTGGCATTTTAATTATGATGTGTCTTGATGTGATCCTCTTTGGATTCCTTTTGTTTGGGGTTCTATTTCTTTAAACCAGGGAAGGAGGAGTTTTTTGACATTATTTCTTCAAATAGGTTTTCAGTGTCCTGCTCTCTCTCTTCTTCTGGCACCCTCATAATTCTGATGTTGGTTCACTTGAAGTTTTCCCAGAGGCTTCCTACACTATCTTCAAGTTTCTGGATTCTCTCATTTTCTTGCTTCTCCAGAGGAGTGTCCCTTGCCTCTTTGACTTGTTTCTTGTGTTCCTCTGGTCTGCTGTTGGGTCTCTGTATGATATTTTTTATTTCAGTCAGTGTATGTTTAATTTCTAGTAGGTACTTTTTCATATCAAAGGTCTCGTTAAATTTATCGGCCTTCTCTAGGAAATTCTTGAAAAACCTTATAACTGTGTTTTTGAACTCTATATCCAATCTTTTGTTCTCCTCCATTTCTTTTGTTTGAGATCTGTTTTCTTTTCTTGGCATTTTCGCTGTTTCCCTGAGTTGGTAGGGTCCCTTTGTAAGCCTGGGTGTACTATATGGTTCAATGGGTCAACCTCCCAGTTGCCTGATGTTGACACTCTTGGTGCACCCCTTTGTGGACTGTGTGTACAGCCTTGTTGTATTATAGTTAAGTCTTGATTGTTGTTGGTGTCACTGAGATGAATTGACCTCCTGGCCAATTGGCTGTGGGGACCCACTGTGTCTATCGCGGAAGAATTGCTGTGCTGGAGACATGTTTATGGGAGAGGACTTGTTCCCGTAGGGCTTTGGTGCTCACTGAGTCTGTCTCTGGAACGTGTCCCTTATGAGAGTAGTTGAAATGTGGTGTCATTTCACACTGACCACTAGATACACTAGTTTCCAGATCTCCAATGGGGTGCAGTTCAGCTACTGTCTGAGGACACCCAGCAGGAGCTACCACAAGAACTACAGTTTTGTTTTCTTGGCGTGGGACTTGGTGGTTTTGTTACTGGAGCTGCAATTTCTTTTGTTAAACTGCCACAATACAGGCCATTTCTATGCAAAAGCAGCTGTGTGGTGCCTGGGCAGGTCTGTAGAACGTGCGGGGCAGGGTCTCTAGGCAGGTCCTCAGGGCTGGGTGAGGTCTCAGGACTTCACTAGGCTGGGGCGTGGCAAACAGCGATGGCTGCTGTCAGCCTTCTCTGCCCTTCCGTGTTTCCAAGTCCCCGTGTTTCCAAGTCTCTGCGTCCCTGAAATCCAGCACAGTAAACAGTGATTGCTACCCGCACCTCTGCAAGAGAGTCACCCTCACTTTTGGACCCAATGGCCGACAGACCAGCTTCTCCCCATAGGCGTCTGGGTCCCCTGAATGACCCCAGAAACTGGATTTCAAAGTGATCTGGAGCTTGTTTCCCTTCGGGTTGAAAGAAAGCCACATGCCCAGCTGCCTGCCACCAGCCCGATTTGCGTGCCTCCGTACCTAGGATCCTCAGCTTTTCAGTACTTGGGCTCCTTTCTCTTTTAGCCAGCTGTCCTGTGTTTTTGGGTGATAGATGTTTTGTCTTTTAGTTGTAGTTTTGAACTTGTAGTGCGAGGTGGCAGACCAGTTGTTTACCTATGCCACCATCTTGGTTTCTCCTCTGATCCAATCATTCCTCTCCCCCACTTTCCCTACCCCTTGCTTTCTCCCATCTCCGTCATTTATCACCAGGGGATCTCATGGAACCCACTGGCTGGTCAACATCAGGAAACAGTGTAGAACATTGTTTGAAACCACTTATGTCTCTTCCTGTACGGTGATTTATAAAGATAGGTCAAACACAAACATGCTAGCTTGTGGACTTTGGGCTTTGCTGTGCTGTGTATTCATGCAGAGGCAGGTCACTCTTAAACTCCTATGTGGTTGAGTTAAGCTTACCCTTCACCCCTGGCCTGGCCCGGCCTGGCCTGGTCTGCAGGCTTTGTTATCTAGGGTTTCGAAAAGCCTCCTCCCCTGCCATGAACAGAAAAGATTTTAATTCCTTGAGACTCTGCCTCCCAGCAATTGCTGACAGTCTGGTTCAAATAAACTCATTATAGCCCAGACCAGTTTAGCTGGGTGGATAGAGCATGAGCCTTCAGACTGAAGGGTCCTGGGTTCGATTCCAGTCAGGGGCATGTGCCTTGGTTGCAGACACATACCCAGAAGGAATGTGACCTGGAAGCTAAGCATGACTAGCTGGGTTAGTGCTCGGATGGGAGACCGCCTGGGAGTCCCAGGAGCTGCAGGCTGTTTTCCCCAAGAGATGGCTCCACCCCCCAGGCACATGAGCTACATGCCTGGTACCTGGTGGCCAGGGCCAGGATGCCTGGTGGCTAATCCAGGTGCCTGTGTCTCTTGTTCCCAAGGAATCTTTTCATGCCTCCTACCACCCTCTTCACCTCGCAGCCCATTGGGGCTGTCCTCGGGAACTGTGGCCCCCTGTAGCAGGCCACCATTCCCACCCTCTTCCTGCCATTCTGTGAAAATCCCTCTACCTCACACCCTCGTGGTTGGCCCATCCTCTTCCCTCCTCCTTTGGAGGGTGGAGGGAACCCCAAGGCTACTCTGATCATCAGGCCCTAGGGGGGACTTCCCACTGATCTCAGCCCCTAAATAGGAAAAGGTGTTAACCACCTTACAGAGGGAACCCCTGATTAGAGAGTAGTCTCTTACCCAGGCTCACCCAGGTAGAAGCCCACAGAGTTTCAATGGGGACCTGGTGCCATGACAGGGCTTACTGAATGAACCCCTGATGCTATGGACGGAGGCAGTCCCCAACCTGACATAGGAACCCCGAACCCTTGGCCAAAGGCTCATGCTGTCCCTCACCTTCTGCCATCCCTAGGGGTCTCCGTCCTCTTCAGTTGGGGAGGGTAAACCCTACTGGACCACCCAGGGAATTCCACCCTGCAAGGAGGTGCCCTCCTGCACCCTCTGGAAGCTCAGAATTCGGGCCGGGGGCAGCCAAAAGCTTAGCCAGAGATCTGGTCCCAGCCTGGTCAGGGGTGGGGGTAACCAGCTCTGCCTGGGCCCAAGCACCCGGGGTCTTGAGGACAGGTGTGGGCACTTGGGGCTCCTGGAGTCCACTGACAGAATCTTGGGCCAGAACACCCTGACTATCCCCTGTCTCCTCTGATTTAGGAAGTTAAGCAGGGTCAGGTCTGGTTCATGCTTGGAAGGGAAACCGCCTGGGAACACAGGGTGCTGTTGGCTGTGTGCCCCCAGATGCTCTCCCACCCATCACAGACACACAAGCTAATATGCTAGGGCCCCATTCAGAGCGCTGGTGTCTCTTTTTCCGAGGGATTATGCCACGCCAGCCCCACTCCGTGAGGCTCCCCTCGGGAACTGTAGCTAACTGCATCTGGCCACCATACCTGCCCCCTTGCGGTAATTCTGAGAAATTCCCTCTGGCCCCCAATCTCCTGCCCTGCTCAGGGAACAGCTGCATTTCCCCTCTGGCCCCTTGGTCATGTGGAGAGGACCTCGGGCTACTTTGGAAGCCAGCACAGCTGGGCGCCCCTCTGAGGGCCACCGTCAGGGAAGATGTCTCCTGGCTTATAAAGACACCCCTCCATTAGAGGGGAGTCTCCTACCCCCTGCACCTGAAAGGAATCCTGGAGCTCTCCTCTGGGAACCTGAAACCCCTAAACAGGGGGAACTGAATGAACCATGGTGCTATGGAGGGAGGTAGCCCCCAAGATGCTAAGAGAACCTAACACACATGATAGATGGCAGGTGCCACCCCTCACCTTGCACCATGCCCAGTTGAGATGGGCACATTTTTTCTGTACCACCCAGCATATCCCACCTCCTCAGGTGGGAGGTTCTCCACACCTGTGACCCCCGGCTCGGGGGCCTTCCTCTGGAACTGCCCTGCCTCGTTGGAAGCCACCATGCTTGCCCCTTTCCTGCCACTCTGTGAAACACCCTGCCCCGTCCCCAGCCAGCACCTGGAGGAGCGAGTGCACCTCTCCCCGCCTACTCTTGTAACTGAGACCAGCTGGGCCACCCCCCAACCACCGCCCTCAGATGCAGAAAGGCTTACAAGGGCACCACTCCATTAGAGGGATGGTCTTTTACCACGGTGTGCCCGGGTGGGAGCCCCAGAGCTCCTCTAGGGACTCAGCACCTCAAAGCAACCATAAGGGAATGAACATTTGCTGATGTGGAGGGAGGTAATCCCAAAACTGCTAAGGGCATGCACCCGATCCAAGTTCAGTGCTGTCCTTCACCGTCTGCCAGCCCTCAGGGGCTCTGTCCTAGATGGGAAGGGCACCCCATCCTGAGCTACCCATAGAATCCCACCACCCAGTGAGGTGCCCTCCTCCTCAGCTGGGAAGCTCAGAAGGTAGGTAGGGGGAGCTAAGGTACTCAGCTAGAAATCTGGTCTTGGGAGTGGGTGAGGGGCAGGGAGACACCAGCTCAGCACGGTGGCCAAGGGTTGAGGTGCCTGGAGGCGAGGCATCACTCTTGTGGCTCCTGGAGGCTGCCTCACGTGTCCTGGGCCGCAGCACCATAAAACCCCCCATTGCCTCTTAGCCAGGCATGCTGTTGTGGGGTCGAACCCTGGGTTCAAAATAAAACCACCAGAGGCTGATAATTTATTTAAAAAGCAAACAAGAATTTATTGAACTGGCCAGGGCAGCCGCAAGAGTACCACATGCAGGTGGACCCTACATGACTGCTAGGCTTTAGGGGCAGGTAGTTATTTTTAAAGGCTCTGAAAAGGAAAACCCCCATTCTACAACAAACTGTTGTTTGGAATTTTCTGCTGTTCTTCCTAGATAAAATATTGCTTTCTAGTTTGCTTTAGCCTGTTTGAAGAATGATGAAGATAAACTTAGCTGTCTGGCCTTGCAGGCCAGAGTCCAGATATATCCACAGTCTCAATACCATGCCAGGTGCATTTTTTTTTCTTTATCATTATTTATTATTTTACTTGTATAATTTCATTTTAGTCATGCATATCTAAAGTAATCATTTCATATAAAAGTTAGCCATATATATATATATATATATATATATATATATATATATATAATTTTTTTCTACATGGTCATGTTGAATACTGTTATGCTTCTCTTAAAACTTAAGTAGACAGTTTAGAACTTTAGATAGTTATAAACATACACTTTGGAGCCAAATGACCTGAGACTATGGCTCACATCTATCATATATCAGCTATGTGACCTCAGGTGAATTACCTCTCTTTGCTATCTTTCAAATTTCTTATCTATCAAATGGGGATTAAAATAACATTGCACATATTTTTTTTGACATGGAAAACTCCATTTATTGACCTCTAAATCTAATAAAATAAAAAATAAAAAACTCTGCACAAGTGTTTTAAGAGAACTTTGATCTTGTTCTTGGTGCATTTTTTTAAATTGGATAGAACAGCATTGTTTTTGAGGCCAGCATTGAGATAACCACTAAGTGTACATAGGGCTGGCTCTTTAATGAAAAAGAAAGTTCTGCTTGTAACCTTGCCCAGAACTTGAACTCAAACTCCCTAAGCCCATTGCACAATGAACAAAGCAAGTAAGTGAAGGCCGAAGTCAGAATAGTAGGGTTAAAATTCAAACAGTAGTTTTTACCCAAGTATGATTGCTACCATATTTCATTCCCTACTGGTCTTTTGGGAATGAATCTAAACCTTAGATTCATTACTAGTATCTACTAGTGGAGAATACTGAGCATGTAAGACCATTAGTTTCACTGCCTGTATCTATCCTGTACAAAATTAACCAAACATTTTATGAGGCATGGCCCAAAGATTAAGCCTATAAGTAAGAGTAACAGTGGGCCTGCTATGGCAGTCAGTAGGGTGGTGAGCCAAGGGGACCACGAGTACAACTTCTCATACCAGTTTCCTGCAGTCTTCCGAGCTTCCTCTCTGTCAGCTAGCCTCTTTCTCAATTGACTTAGGCTTTCCCTTATGACCCCGGACTGATTGGTGTAGAAACAGCAGGTTTCTCCTAGAGCTGGGCAAAATCTCCCTTGCTTTAGGCACAACAGATTTAAGCCTCTTCTGTTCTGCAAAACTATTTCTGCTAGGGACCTGACCGATTCTTCTAATTGTTCTATAGATTTATCTAGGTTATTTAACTCCTGGTCTATTTGTTGATGTAATTTCTGCTCATACATTTAGCTTTATTTAGCCTCGGACTTTCTCACTGGCTAGGAAAAAAAAAAAAAAAAAAAAAAAGCTTACAGTTACCAAAACCCCTACATTTCCCATCAGTACTGTCTTCACTGAAGTCCAATTCCCCTTCTGTAGGCATCAAGTCTCCTCCTGGCCTGTGTGGAACCTAGGCTAGGGATCTCACTGGTGAGCCGCTGGTTGCCAGGATTCAGGCCGTTTTCTGTGCAGGAACTGGGAGTGCTGTAGCCAGGTCTGGGTGCCGTCTACTTCAATAGTTGTGGACATGCTCAGGGTAACAGTGTAGCGTCCCTTTTAGGTTAGGGTGAGTCCTTGGGCAGTGAACTTCTTTACCCACACAGAGTCTCCGGGTTAGATGGGGTATACAGGGTCCACGGTGGGCACTGGCAGTGCTTCTGGAACAAGCTTATGGGTGGCTTTATGGGTAAACTGCAGAGCCTGTAAGGACTTGAGCAAGGGAATGGTTATAAATTTCAGCTTTCAGTTTCTCCCTGACCCTGGGAAGGATGAAGGGAGGTCTACCATACATGATCTCAAAAGGGGGGGAGGGGGGAGACATCTCCCTGTAGAGGGTATACCCTCTACGGGGAGAAGTCATAAGAGGGCAAAGGGCAGGAGGGCAAAGGGCAGGATGTTGATCCAGTTTTCATCGTTGTCTAGGACAAATTTAATTAAACTTTTTAGAGGCCCACTCATGCCTGTCCTAAGGCTTGAGCTATACTTTGAGATACCTTGCTTCAAAGGCTGGCTTGTTATCTGATCCTATGACTACTAGCAGCCTGAATTTGAATTTAATTTCTTGGAGTAATTTCTTGACTACTATAGAGGCAGTTTCTGTCCTAGGCTTCAACCTAACCTGAGAAGGTGTCTATAAAAACTAGCATGGACTTGTACCTCAATGCTGGTGGCTTAATCTCTGCGAAATCTACCTCCCAATGCTCCCCTGGGGAATTTTTCTGGGGCCCAAATTCCCAGGGAGACCATCCACCTCAGCATTTACTTGTATATAGACAGTACTTCTAGCAATCAGGCTTTTAATTAACTTATCTAAGCTTGGTAGTATCTGCCTTACAGAAGTTCAGAAGTGGGTAACCTGATGTAACTGGGCAACTAAAGTCTGACCTAGAGCCTCTGGGACCAACAGTCTGTCATCTGGTAGGGTCCACCAACCATCTGGTCCTTTGATGGCTTGCTTCTGTTCAGCCAATTCCTCCTCTAGTTTGGTAGAGGTGGGGGTCCGGCAGGGTTACTAAGACTTGTAAAGGACCCACTGGTTTTTGGGCATCTTCCTTAGCAGTTTGGTCTGCGGCTCTATTTCCTCTGGCTTCAGTTGTCTCCCCTTCCTGATGTCCTTTGCAGTGCACTATTGCAACTGCCTTTGGGGGTCAGATGGCCTCAACTAAGGCTAAAGTAATGTCCTTTCTGGCTGGAGTTGGTCACTTTCTTTCCCAGGGGATGGCACTGTGTTCCCATCCAAGGGCCTGGATTAAGGCCAAAAGTTCAGGAACTGTGCCCTAATGGTGTGGTCCAGGGTGACTACTGCTGCCCCTGTATATCAGATCCCATCCCGAATATAATGCTCCCATCAGTGTACAGTACCTCATCTGCTGATGATGGCAGGACATCTGTCAGTGTTGTGTCTGTTACCTCTATGCAGCCATGAATGGGTTCCTCTGGATCATCTGGAAGCAGGCTGGCAGGGTTGATGGCCAGTGTCTTATGGAACCGAACGCAGGGCTGGTCCAGGAGAAGAGCTTGGCACTGGGTGATTCTGGTGTTTGACATCTATCTCTCTGGAGCACTTCAAAGAAGGGCCTCAACGGCATGGGGTGTTGTCAGGGTTAGCTCCTGGCCCAGAGTCTGCTTATTTGCCTCCTTCACCAGTATTGCTGTGGTGGCCACTGCCCAGAGACATACTGGCCACCCTGCTGTCACAGGGTCTAGTCTCTTAGATAGATAGGTAATAGGTCTCTTCCAGGGACCTAGAGTCTGAGTGAGAACCCCTTTGGCAATGCCCCTTACCTCACTCACGTAGAGATGGAAGAGCTTTGTGATATCTGGTAAGGCTAGGGCAGGTGCTGAGACGAGAGCCTTCTTTAGCTCCTCAAAGGCCTGTTGTTCTACTTTGGTCCAGTTCAGCGGCAGCGTTCCCCTAATATGTGTTCCTTCCTAGGTCCATAGTCCTTCATGATGTCCAAGGAAAATAGGCAGTTTGTCTGATGGCTCCCTGGACTGATATCTTCTTAGAGGTCCCATCGGCTCTGTCAAGACTGAATAGATTGCCTCAGTATCTACCTGAAAACTAATAGGTTTGCCCTCTACTTGTAAGGTTACCCGTGGGACTTAATGGAAAGGAGCCCCAGTCCTGTCAGTCTTCTTCCTCTAAGTTAAAAAACCCTTGGAGTCTAAGTCTCCTTTCTTTCAGACCGTCTTTGTCTCTTCTGGCCTCACCTTCTGCCTCTCTCCCTCTCTAATCTCTGTCCCTTCTCGTCTCTTGCTCATGTCTCTCTCCCTCCTTTCTCACATACACACTCACACTTATACACCCATATCACTTTCTCTCCCAATCTTTGTTTCTGTTTCTGTCTAAATTCTTTCCTCTCAGACTCCCAGAGTCTCTTTCTTAAGTCTCTGTCTCATTCTTTCCCTCTCTTTCTCTCTAGACCTCTACTTTTTCTGTTTCCTTCTCATCACATGTACAACCTTCACAAAAACTTTCACTCTTTTACATTAGCCTTTAAACCTTCTTTCTATGTCCTTCAAAAATGCATGTCCATGCCTCAAACTTCCCATTATTTTAAAATATTTAGAAAAGGCAGAGGGAGGAGAGAGCAGGCCAGCACCCTGTTCCCAGGCCTCCAGCCGCTTGAAATTTAAAGTGACACATTTTTCCTATAGATAAAGATCTAAGATTCTGATAGGCCTGAAAAGGGGAGGGAGAATTTCTAACTGCGCCTTTAAGCCCCTAACAGAACATGGTGAAAAGTGTCCAAGCAGTCACCTGGGGTTTTGGTGTTTCATTAGGTGCAGGGGGTCACAAAGGAATTTCTCTCCTCGAAGCAGCTGCCACCTCCAGCTACTCTAACAACCCCGGGAGGGAATAGACACCAGGTGGGCAGAGGCAGGGAGCGCAGGGTCCCAGGTGGCGAAGGAGGAGCTCCCACCCAGGCGAGGCGTTTTCATCTGGTCTACGCTGCTCCCACTGGGAAAAGCGCTTGCCTCCTGCTAGCGAAGGTGCCGTGGGGGAACCGGTGACCCTACACTGTAATCAGACTCCCTGGACTTTTTGAAAAGCTCCTCTGTGTGTGTTTCCATTAACATTACTGATTTTAAAACTTAAGAGTTGACAGACATATATAAGGACTAAATTGCCCTCAAAATATTTTCCTTTTCTTTTAAAGATTTTTACAATGTACTGTAATCATTAATCACATTAAACTTAGATGGCCAATTAAAACAAATAGTTCTGAGACCGTTCCTCCACCACTGATCAAGACTGGGTGGCGGCAGAAATAAGATTCATTTAGTTTTTTGAGTTTGCTGGGCAGACTTGGCGACTTTGCCAGTTCAAGCTTCCTTCTTGTAAATGGTTAACTTTAGAATTTGGTCTCTGCTTTTATTTTTTTGTACCACAATTGTTACAATTTCATACCTTCAAATTAATAAACATATAAATCCTGTTAGGTGGGCTGATTCCCCTCTGACAGAAAGCAAAGCACCCCTGAGAAAAAGGAATCCCTGTGGCCACTCAGGGCAGTTTGCTAACTGTCAGAGCACTCAGCTTTAAACAAATTAAAGGTTTCTTTCTTTCTCTTTTTTTATAGATTTTCATGCTTACATGAACAAATAATTATACCCAAGTAGACAAACAAAACATCAAACAAAGGTCAGTACTTATACCCCTTCAGTAAACAAGTACTATTACAATGTTTCAGCAAAACAGAAATGGCACTCATGTTGGACAAAGGAAATAAGACTAATACTCTAGGAACTGTGAGGGGAAAGTTATCCTACAGACCGGCGTTGACCTGGGAAAAAGAGTGATTAAATCAAAAGCATTAACATCAGAGCCGTAGTCATCTGCCCGTTTCTTGAAGTCTTGAAAATTTTCCAAAAAACACCGTAGAAGGGGACACAGAGACACTGACAGACCTTGATCCATTTTGACAGAGACCAAAACACAAAACACAAAACAAATAGGCCTGACACAAACATGACAAAACACAAGACAACCCATCCGGACACCTGGGACCGAGGACACACACCATAGTGTCCTCCCGGGCCGAGGACACCATCCTGTCCTCCAGCCAGAGCCTGGAGGTTAAGCCACGTCCAGCCCTCCAAGGACTCTTACTCTTTTGAGATCACAACCTGGGCGCCTTACCTCCTGAGACCGGTCTTCCTGATTTCAATAAATCCTTGTGGCTTCTGTCTCCAGCTAAGGTGCCCGCGAGGAGGGAGAGCCTCCTGCCCCTTCTGGGGAGTCCCTCTCTCCTCTCTTTCGGGTATCTCGCTGGGGCCTCCAAATGTTGTGGGGTCAAACCCTGGGTTCAAAATAAGACCACTGGAGGCTGATAATTTATTTAAAAAGGCAAACAAGAATTTATTGAACTGGCCAGGGCAGCCGCAAGAGCACCACACACAGGCGGACCCTACACGACTGCGAGGCTTTAGGGGCAGGTAGTTATTTTTAAAGGTTCTGAGAAGGAAAACCCCCATTCTGCAACAAACTGTTGTTTGGAATTTTCTGCTGTCCTTCCTAGATAAAATGTTGCTTTCTAGTTTGCTTTAGCCTGTTTGAAGAATGATGAAGATAAACTTAGCTGTGTGACCTTGCAGGCCAGAGACCAGATATGCCCACAGTCTCAATACCATGCCAGGTGCACTTTCTCAATTTGATAGAACAGCATTGTTTTTCAAGGCCAGCATTGAGATAACCACTAAGTGCATATAGGGCTGGCTCTTTAATAATAAAAAAAAAAAAAAAAAAAAAAAAAAAAAGGAAGTTCTGCCTGTAACCTTGCCTAGAATTTTAATTCATCCTATTTCAAAATCGATCCAATTTTTAATGAAAGTAGTGAGATAGTGTGAACATAGTTTAAATAAGCAAAACTATAATAAAAAATATAATAGCTAACTTTAAAAAATACTGGCACTCAGTCAGTGACTTACGTTTTGGATTTGAAATTTGCAACTGTGAAACAAGTTGCCTCTTATAAGTGTAGTCAATCTATCTGTCCAAATAAAATTAAGTGAAATTTAAGTGACACTATAATAGAGAAAGACTCACGAATATGGGGGATATGATATGATGAGAGTAAGTCAAATAGTATTGATGATGTGCTTTAATTTTTCAAATCGGAAAAACAACAACAATTAGCTATAAAGAGAAGCACAGTTTTTAAGTAACCTCTGAAAGATTATTCTAAACTCTTCTTTTTAATTTACCAAAATTTCCATAAGGCTAAAGTGCCACTCAATATTAAGATACAGCAAAATATCACAGAGGTAACAGGTCTTACTAAATGTAGTTTGGCTCTATTTTCTTCAAACAGTTCACTAGCCTCCTCAGAAGATTTTGTCAAGAGCATGCTCCTGCTGCGAGGCATCAGCAAGCACTTCACTGAGGTTTCTGCTTCTTGTAGACACTTTAGGAAATTCTCCAGGTCCATGCGAGAGGCCTGCACTGCCCCTCAGTTGAGCCTCCAAGGAATTCTGTCTGTCAGCAATGCTGCAAGGAATAAGATGGGTAAGTCTCCATTACTTACAGTGTAACACGCCCCATCATGACACACTAAAGAAAAAAATCAGCTGATAGCCTCAAAGGACCTCAATTTCTTCAAGCACCTAATGGAATTGGGGGATTTATTCATATGTGTCTTGACTAATCCATAATGGGGGGATAATGTGAATTGTGAGAAGAAGAAGAGAGTGAGAGGCATAACTCGACAAAAATCACGTCCATATTACAAAATAATTATGACTATATTTTTATAACTCATAATTATATGTTATTCCCCATATGATTTATTTTAATACCTTAGTATAATGCATGACACAAAAGGCAATATCAATAAATATGTAAACAATGTATGACTAAATGAATTCTACAAGAAATAGCAATCTGAAGAAACTTAAGATAAAATAAAAATAACTTAGGACTAATTTTATATTATCAATACAGATTGCTTCTTTAAGTTGACTTAATATTATTCTTGAAAGACATTGGATATCAAGCTTTTATATGCCATTCATTTAATCTACAAAGAACTATTCTAGAGTTTCATGATTTAAGAGATACATAATATCAACCTTTAAAACTTTATAGACATCAAAGCTCCATAATAAGAAAACAAACAATCTAATTTTTAAGTGGATACAAATAATTTTACTTCCAGGTATTTAATCTCAAGAGATCTAAAAACATATGTCAACTCAAAACTTGTACGCAAATATTTGTAGCAGCATTATTTCTAATAGCCAAATGGTAAAATCAACCCAAATATCTATCAGTAGAGGGGGGAATTGATAAACAAAACATATTAATACAGAAAATATTATTCAGCCATAAAAAGAAATGAAGTATCAAAAAGTGCTACAACATGGATGAACCTTGAAAACATTATGCCAAGTGAAAGAAGACAGATACAAAATGCCCCATATTGTGCAATTTCATTTATATGAAATATTGCCAGAAAGATAAATCCATAGGGAGAGAATGCCAATTATCTGTTGACTAGGACTGGAGGTGGAAGCAGTGCAGACTGACTGCTGATAAGTGGTAGATTTCATTTAGTGGTGATAAAATGTACAAAAATTAAGAGTATGGTGATGTCTTTACAATATGGTAAATATACTAAAGTCCACTTAATTGTATACTTTACCAGGGGTGGGGAACCTTTTTCTGCCAAGGGTCATTTGGATATTTATAAAATCATTCACAGGCCACACAAAATTATCAACTTAAAATTTAGCCTGCTATATTTGGTCAAACATTTAATTAACTCAACCCTAATTCCTTGGCAGGGCTAGACCAAATGATTCTGTGGGCCTTACAAGGCCCATGGGCCAGATGTTCCCCATCCTTGCTTTAAATGATGAATTGAATGGTATATAAAATATATCTTTTTTTTAAATTAGCATCTGTGACAGACTTCACCAAACTATCTTAAGCCACAGCTAGAGAAGAGATTAAAAATGGCAGTGGAGTAAGTGGGAGCTACACTGACACTCTCCCAGGAAATACAACTATAGTACAGAAGAACCACTTTGAAAAATCAACTGAGGACTAGCTGATAAATAACCGAGATGGAAAGTGGAGACTGCATAGAGACTGCTAGGAAGTGCAGAGGCACAAAAGGGCTGGCCTGGCTTCCACAGTCAGCAGCTGAAGTGCCAGAGAGATATCTCAGCTGTGGGGGATTCCCACTGAAGACTATGGGATCAAAACCCAAAGCTGGACTCCCCACCCAGAGCACCAGAACTGAGAACAGTGCCCACATAACATCTGGCTGAGAAAAGAAGGAAGGCAGCTGTCAGTCAGGCAGAGACTACTGGAAATGCAGGCACCCTCTAAAGGGGCCAATACATACAATTTTGTGTGCAGCCACTCACCTTGGGCTCTGACAGAAGGATGGCAGAGTGAACTGGAGCTCAGTGAGGAAATTCCAGGATTCGGGGCTCTGGGTTTGGAGCTCAGAGGGCAGCCACCCCGGTTTCCTAGGCTGAGTCATTCCCTCATCCTGTGAGGACATCTTTCTCTGGCAGACCTTACTATTCAGGTGGCTGTTGCCTGGAAAAAAGGCAATTGCCACACCCCCTTGGAAGATCTCTCACTGGACCCTGTGGTCAATAGCTTGACACAAATCAAAGCTGATAACAATCAGACTACAGGCAGAGGAAGATTTCAAGAGGTTTGGAGTCTGCCTTCTGGAGCTGAGCCTAGGAAAAGCAGACCTCGGTGAACAACTTGGTCCTTCCCAAAGGCACCTAGACCCAACAAAGGGAGCACAAACTGTGGATTACTAATAGCTCCAATTAGGAGACTCAGGGCCAGTCAGAAATAGTATTTGACATTGTCCTGCACTAGAGATTGGGAGTAACAGCAGATCTGCCTAATACATAGAAATGGAAACAGGCAGCCAAAATGGGGAGAAAAACAAAACAAATATTAGGTCTAGTAATAATTAATGTCGTTTTCTAATACCTTTTTTTAAATCGAATTTATTTAAACAATACAATAAAATTTAATCAACAATATAGTTGCTGTTGTTTTCTACTACTTGTGCCCAACGCTCAGGAAGCATTTTAATCCCTCTGTTGTAAAATTCTTGTGATTTTGATGCAAAAAATTCGGTCAATGCATTGAGAGATCCAGAAAGGAAGAGTCAGGCATCTGCTGCATGTCACCCTCACCAGTAATTAATCACCAGAGATAACACATGTTACTGAGTAATACTGTGCTGATTCTAAAGGGAATCATGTAAATTAGTAGGGCTCTAACAAATTCTATTAGATCTATTTTTATTAATAAACTAGAGGCCCAGTGCATGAAATTTGTGCAGGGGGGTGTCCCTCAGCCCAGCCTGCACCCTCTCCAATCTGGGACCCCTCGAGGGATGCCTAACTGCCCATTTAGGCCGGATCCCGGCGAGAGGATTGAATGACTCAAAAATATATAACAACTAAAAATGTTCATAAAGAAATTTTGTTCAACAAAAAACACTATTAAGCTGCAAGACCTAAATTAAGTGCTAAAACTATAAAACTCGCAAAAGAAAACATAGGTACAGGCGTAGTTAAACTCACTACCTCCCAAAGATACACTGAATCTACAGCTATATATGGAACAATTTCCTCTGAAAACTGAGCAACTCCTTCGCAAATGAGGAAAATGCCCCATCAAAGCAGGCAGCTCCAGAATGAAGAAGTGCTCACAGATGGACAGGAAGAGACATTATGATGGCAAAACGGAACAGGTTATTGGGTGCTTTGTTCAAATGCCTAAGGATCATGGGAAACCAAGAAGCTAAACACACACAAAACAATGGGGTCGAATAACTGGAGGCATAGCGAGTGAAAAAGGAGAAAAAGAACAGGATGAACAGAAGAGAATTTTAGACATGAAAATGTTAATAATACATGGAAAAAATAAAGCTTGTGCCTAGGTAAAAAGAAAGCAAAGGTATACTAAGTCTTTGGATTATGCAACCTTGGATTATGCAATGATTTCTTAGATGGGACACCAAAAACAAAAGTTGTAAAAGATAAAATAAATTCGACTTCCTCACAATTAAAAATTTTTGGTCCCAGTGTGACTACCACCCAGCTATTATCTGCAACAGTAGTCATTTTCTCCATCCTTTTCTCTCCCACCTAAGAGCATGCCACCACCACCATTAACCCATTAAATTCATTAATTAAATACATTAAATTCCCGACGGGTTTCTGTCCATTTGACTTTTCTAGGTGTCCATTTCTAACTTTTCTGAGGATTCCTTCTGTATTCCATGCACTAGGATCACAATGTTGTATTATTGAAGCTTAACATTATTTTGTACCTATGAGCACTAGCTACTTTTCAAATAACTTTAAGTTTTTCTATTGTTTAACCTTATTTGGGGGCAGATGGGCACGCTAAAGTGAAGTTTCTGGCTCCCAAATAAAAACGTGAGAGCTGCCCTGAGTGGGAGGCTCAGCTGTTAGAGCACTGTCCCATACACCAAAACGTTGTGGGTTCAATTCCCAAAGTGCATACCTAGGTTATAGGTTCAGTCCCCAGTTGGGGCACATATGGGAAGCAATGGATCCACATTTTTCTCTCCTTTTCTCTCTCTAAAAATTAATAAACATGTCTTCAGATGAGGATATTTTTTTAAATGTGAGAGCCATTTATATGTGGAAGATTCAATGGACATGAGCTTACTAAGGTCCCAAAGCTATCTTTTCCGTTGGGGAACTAAAGACTAACAAAGATTATCACTTTAAAGTGAATAATGATGAAAATGGGCACCAGTTATCTTTAAGAATGGTTAGTTTAGCGCTGGTGCAAAGGATGAATTGAGCATTGCTGAACAAAAAGGCAATGAATTATAAAGACAGTCCAATTTAAGTAATACTGGCAACTGAAACCATCTGTACAACCAATGTTTCCCTTCGTGGCTTTGCAATAACACATGTGGTTCAGTGCCTGTGCACATTAGCGGACAGCAATCAGCAGCTGTGGAGGAAGATGCATAATCAGAAGGTCTTTGAAGGAGAGAAGGCTGTCAACTCTCACGAATCTGGAAAGTGATCTGCCCCTAGTAATGGGAGCGAGGTTCCACAGATAAAAGTAAAACGTAATGATGAAGATACTGAATATAATGAGGAGGAGGAAACTGAAGAAAGAACTCCAGTAAAGAAACTTATACATAACAAACTAGAATGAAAAAGACTAAAAAATAAAACAGGAAAAACTCCTGAAGTACCAAAAAGACCTAGCATTGTAGATGATATTAAATAAAAAATCCACGCAAATGGAGAAAAATCATATTAAACAGTCCTGGTATATTGAACCCAAAAATGAAGAGAGAGAAAAAGGAGAGACAAAGAAAGTTCATACTGAGCATCATCAACAATCCACACTGAAATCTTCTATTTAAGTATCAATCCCCTTTTCAGGATGGAAGCAATCTTACTCTTAACACTCAAAAAAACAGAAAAACTGGTACATGAATGTTATAGAAACATTATTCATATCAGCTAAAAAGTGAACACAACCCAAATGTCCATCAACTAATAAATGAATAAACAAAACAGTATATACATGCAAAATTTTATTCAGCCATAAAAAGAAGTGAATTGCTAATATAAGATACAGCATGGATGAATAGTGGAAACATGCTAAATGAAAGAAACACGCTAAATGAAATGTCACATATTATATGATTCTATTTATCTGAAATGTGCAAAATATGTAAATCCATTCAGACCAAAAGAGATTATTGGTTGCCAGGAGCAGGGACAAGGGAGACATAGAGAATAATTGCTAATAGGTATGTGGTTATTTTTCAAAGTAATAAAAATGTTCAGGAATTATATTGTGGTGATAATTGTACAACTTTATGACTACATTAAAAGCCACTGGATTGTATACTTTAAAAGGGTCACTATTATGGTAAAAAAAAAAAAAAAAATCACATACCATACCACACACACCACAAATAAAGAAAAATGACAAGCCACAATAGAGAAGTTATCTACTATACATATCAATGACAAGAGACTTTAGGAAATACTAGAAATAATAAAAGGACCAAGTGAAATAAATCCCCATATGGAACACAAATATATCATAAACAATAGATAACAAGCTATATCTCATTCCTGATGAGATAAAATGCAAATTAAAACCTCAGAGAGAACTATTTCACATCCAATTGAAAAATATTATCAAATGAAGGCAAGGCTATACACAAAATGGAACTTGTACATGCTACCAATGAGAATGTAAAATGGTGCTGATATTTTAGCAAACCTGGTATCATCTAGTATACTCAAAGCTATGCATACTCTCTTGCCAAGCAATGCCTTTCCTGGGCACATGTCTTAGAAAATCTGTTTCCATGCGAACCAAAAAATATAGCACTAATGTATGAAATAGCCACAAAATTAAAAAACAATCCATAAGATCAAAATAGCACACATGGCTCTGCTGTGTGAACTCAGAAAGAAAAAAAAATCTATTATGATGTATAATAAGATTAAAAATAGAATAAACAAATAATAAGGTTGCTATTAGCATACAATAAAATAATACAACAGAGGAGATTAATGAGAGACTAAAAAAACTAATACCAAAAAAAAGTCAGAATCAGCTCCAAGATGGCTGCGCCCAGGTGAATACCTAGCTGCAGCCTCACACAACAATTTCAATAAAATACAACTAAAATATAAAACGGACATTACCCAGAACTACAGGAAAGTTGACTGACTGGAAATTCTACAACGAGAGGCAAGGAGATAACCAGAAGGAAGCGCGGAGGAGCTGGAAAAGCCCAAGGTACGGAGACACGCGGCGCGCGGAGAGGACGGAGCCGGAGAGGAGGGAGCGGAGTGCCTGGCGGGCGTTCCCAAGCGGGAAGGAGATAAAACTCCGACTGTGCTGGGCCCCATTCTGACTGCTCTGAACCCCAGTTCTAGGCCAGACCCCGGGGACCCAGGCTCACACAGAGGGAGCCGGGCTGTAAGTCAGAACCCGGGGAAGCGGCGAAAGGGGGTCCCGGCGGCGCGCAGTGCGCACAGAGAAGGGCCGGCCGGCTGTGCCGCGGGATTGCCTGGCGGGAAGGAGACAGGGGCTCCAGTCTGCTCTGAACGCCACCTCCAACTCCACTTCCAACTGAACAGAACCCCAATACCGGGCTCATTGGGGGAGAGCATTGACTGTTTGGCAGCAGGCGAAAATCGAGGGCACCTTTCTCTCAGAGGCGCCGGCAGGGAGCACTGAAGGACCCGCATAGGGCGGGGCTGACGGAAGCCAAGGCTGCAGGCTCCACCCTGAAACCCCGCCCCATCTGTAACTGTGAAATGCGACAACGAAATAGATCACAAACGAAAGAAATGGAGGACAAAAGGCGGCTGGATATAGAGTTCAAATCTACGCTTATAAGGTTTTTCAAGAATTTCCTAGAAAAGATGGATAAGACCTATGAGGATATGAAAAGAAATCAACTAGAATTAATAAGGAGTCAACAAGAAATGATAAGGGAACAACAAGAAATAAAGAATACATTGTCTGAAATAAAAAATATTTTACAGAGTCCTAAAAACAGAAGGGAAGATCGCAAGAATCAAGTCAAAGATTTGGAACATAAAGAGCCAGAAGACACTCCTTCACAGAAGCTAGAAGGCAAGAAAATCCAGAAAATTGAAGATAATGTAAGAAACCTCTGGGACAACTTCAAGCGAACCAACATCAGAATTATGGGGGTCCCAGAAGATGAGAGAGAGCAAGATATCGAAAACATACTGAAAGAAATAGTGACAGAAAACTTCCCCCACCTGGGGAAAGAATTAGACTTACAAGTCCAGGAAGCCCATAGAACTCCAAACAAAAGGAATCCAAAGAGTACCACACCAAGACAAATCATAATTAAAATTCCAAGAGCAAAAGACAAAGAGAGAATATTAAAAGAAGCAAGAGCAAAGAAGGTAGTTACCTATAAAGGATCACCTATACGATTGTCAGCTGACTTCTCAACAGAAACCATGCAGGCCAGACGGGAATGGCAAGAAATATTCAAGGTGATGAATAGTAAGAACCTACAGCCAAAGATAATCTATCCAGCAAAGCTATCACTCAGAATCGAAGGTCAGATAAAGAGCTTCACTAATAAAAAAAAAAGCTAAAGGAGTTCATCAACACCAAACCAGACTTATATGAGTTGCTGAAGGGAGTTCTTTCAGAAGAGAAAGTAAACAAAGATAAAAATTATGAACAACAAATACGTAACTATCAACAAGTGAATCTAAAAACCAAGGAAATAAAAAAAAAATCTGATGAACAATAGTAACTGTTGAATATAATAGAATCAGAGGTATGGAAGGGGAGTGAACTGACGATTCTTGGGGAAAAGGGGAGAGGGGGGTGTGGGAAGAGACTGAACATAAACTGTGCACCTATGGATGAGGACAATGGGGAGTGGGGAAAGGGCAGAGGGTGCGGTGGGAACCTGGTGGAGGAGAGCAATAGTGGGGGGGGGGGGAGGAACATTTGTAATAATATGAACAATAAAAACTTATTTAAAAAAAAAAAGTCAGAATCACAGAATAAAGTTGAAATGTATGGAAAAAAATCAACATTATCTTCTTTAAGGAGAAACATTCATTCTTAGAATATATTAAGCAGTAAAATTAAACACTTACTTGCTTCTTTTTTAGTTTATGGATCTGCTGCTCCACTTTAGCAATTTCTCAATCTACCTGATCCATACTTTGTATTAACTCTTCCTTTGAAAGTTTTGAAGGTGAAGCATTTTGATCATCTCCACACGGCTGCCCAGAGATTGGAGAGGATGGAGCTTCATGTTTGCCTCCAAATGCTGGATCCTTTGGAAAAGAAAATCAAGAACAATTTATTTATTTATTATTTTTAATATATACTTTTAAATTAATTTCAGAGAGGAAGAGAGGGGGAGAGATATAAACCTCAATGAGAGAGAATCATTGATTGGCTGCCTCCTGGATGACCAACTGGGGAGCTAGCCACAACCTCCTGGTTCATTGGTCAACACTCAACCGCAGAATTCCTCCAGCTGGGCAGAGAACAACAATTTGTTCCTCACTAAGAGCCAAAGGTAGTGTCAAGATCCTCTTAACTGAAAAAAAAGTCCATTTTAAAATGTCAAACGACATTCACTGGCTTCAATTCAACAAGAACAGGAATCCCCGATCTGAAGAGTAGTTAAGAAGGAAATTTTATTTAGTGCCAACAGCTCAGTAGTGCTGCAGTGGGACTTTTGAAACAGCAAGGCTCTGAGGCTGCCCTTAGGCCACGTTCCTCTTCACGTAGCAGCTCTGCTGTGCTCCACTGTGCTCTGCTCCGAGAGAGTTCAGTGTCTCAGCTCCGGCAGCAGAGTTTTCAGGGGAAAGTGCACTCTGCAATCCAGAAGGATGCTGACTTATATAGAAAGAAGTCCCCACCCCTGGTCCCTCATTGGTCTGTTCTCAAATGAGGATTCAGAATCCTTCCAATTTGATTGGCTCAAAGTCACTATACAGATTGGTCAGAATAGAGCTGCTCCCATTGGTTGGAGCCACACAGCTCTGATGAAATGGGGGAAATCTCCGTCCTATTGGTTGAAATAATATCAATAAAAGAACAGAAGAATTCTCCAGAAGAAGAGATAAACAAAATGGAGATAAGAAATTTATCATATGTAGAGTTTAGAATAATGATGTCAAAGAAGCTCAACAGCATGAGAAAAGATAGAGCAACTATAAAAGAACAGTTGGAAATAAAGAATGGCATAGCACTGATAAAGAACACATTTGAGGATTACACAACAGAGTAGGAAAAGCTGCAGATTAGATCAGTGAATAAGTAGATAGGGTAAAAAATAAAATCACTTAATCAGAGAAGCAAAAGGAAAAACAATTAAAAACAAAAGGACAGCTTAACACCAATAGTTCTTTTTTGTTTGTTTGTTTGTTTGTTTGTTTAACTTTATCCAGTGGCCAGATAAGTTTCTATTGAATGAGTACAAAAAAATGTATTACACAAATGTTAAAGGCACACTTTAAAATTAAATACCCATTACATTTTGAAGTTATTTATTACATGTTCTTACAAGCTAATATCTTTTTAAAATATGATACTTTGTAGAACACTGTGTAATATAAAGCAAGAATTGTTGTGATCCATCCGCAATGTGTTAAGGGGGCAGTAGAAAAGCCTGAAAGATAACAAGATTTGCATAACAGTTGGACAGAAGAAGAAGAAAGTGAACAAGGAATAGAGAACATGTTTGAAAGAATAATGGCAGAAAACTTCCCTAACTTGGTGAAAGAAAAGATCACACAAGTCCAGAAATCACAGAGTCCCAAGCAAGAAGAACCCAAACAGGCCCATGCTCACATACATCATAATTAAAATGTCAAAAATTAAAGACAAAGAGAGAATCTCAAAGGCAGTAAAAGAAAAGCAATTTGGCCGAAACCGGTTTGGCTCAATGGATAGAGCATCGGCTTGGGGACTGAAGGGTCCCGGGTTCGATTCCAGTCAAGGGCATGTACCTTGGTTGTGGGCATATCCCCAGTAGGGGGTGTGCAAGAGGCAGCTAATCGATGACTCTCTCTCATCGATGTTTCTAACTCTCTATCTCTCTCCCTTCCTCTCTGTACAAAATCAATAAAATATTTTTTTTAAAAGAAAGAAAAGCAATTTGTTACCTACATAGGAGCTCCCATAAGCCTGTAAGCTGATTTCTCATCAGAAACTCTACAAGCCAGAGGGAATGGCCTTTCAAGGTAATGAAAAACCAGGATCTAAAACTAATATTACTATATCCAGCAAGACTGTCATTCAAAATAGATGGTGAGATAAAGGGCTTCCTAGGACAAAAGAAAAAGGAAGAAGGAGATTGTCACCACCAAATAAGCACTGAAAGAAATGCTAAAGGTACTGGTATAATGAGAAGAAAAAATAGAGAAAGAGAAAAATGTAAGTACACAGAATTAAAATGGCAATAAACAATAAAAACCTTAAATGTAAGTGGATTAAAAACTCCAGTCAAAATACATAGGGTAGCTGAATTGATACAAAAACATGACCCAATTATATGTTGTCTCCAGGAAACCCTCCCCAGAACAAGACACACAGGATGAAAGTGTGGGTGTGGAAGAAAATGTCCATGCAAATGGAAATAGAAAAAAAAAATCTGGGGTAGCAATACTCATATCTGACAAAATAGACTTCAAAATGAAGGCCATCACAAGAGATGACAAAGGTCACCACATAATATTAAAGGGATTGATTCAACAAGAGTATATAGCCCTGGTAAACATATGTGCAGCAATATAGGAGCACAAAAATATATTTATTAAAAATCTTCTAAAGGACTTTAAGGGGGAGATCAACAATATAGTCATAGTAGGGGACTTTGACAACCTGCTGACTTCACTGGATAGATCTTCAAAAAAAAATTTAACAAGGAAAGGGTGACTCTAAAGGACACACTGGATCAGACTGATTTAACTGA
Organism: Pipistrellus nathusii; assembly: GCA_963693515.1. NCBI lineage: Eukaryota > Metazoa > Chordata > Mammalia > Chiroptera > Vespertilionidae > Pipistrellus > Pipistrellus nathusii. The sequence continues at coordinate 78,439 of OY882873.1, forward strand.
CATTTATAGAACATTTCAGCCCAATGCAGCATAATATATATTCTTCTTAAGTGCACAAGTAGTGGCCAGATTATGCATTCAGAAATCATAATAATCTGGCCACTCAGTGTTTATGCCAACAAACTGGACAATGTGGATGAAATGGACATATTCCTAGAAAAATACAACCTCCCAAAACTGAATCAGGAAGAATCAGAAAACCTGAATAGGCTAGTAATAGATGAAATAGCAGTAATCAAAAAAACTCCCAGCAAACAAAAGCCCAGGTATGGATGGCTTCAAAGGGGAGTTTTATCAATTATTCAAAGAAGAACTAACACTTACAATCCCTCAAACTATTCCAAAAAATCCAAAAGAAGGAATACTTTCAAGCTCTTTTTATGAGGCCAGCATTATCCAATTCCAAAACCAGATGAAGACACTACAAAGAAAGAGAATTACAGGCCAATGTAATGATGATCATAGATGCTAAAATCCTCAACCTAATATTAGCAAACTGGATCCAGTGATATATTAAAAAGATAATAAATCATGACCAAGTAGAATTTATTCCAGAGATGCAAGGCTGGCTCAATATTTGCAAATCAATAAACATGACATATCACATAAACAAATTGAAAGACAATCAAATGATAACATTAATAGACACAGAAAAAGCATTTGACAAAATCCAACAACCCATTTTTGATAAAAACTCTCAGCAAAGTGAGAATAGAGTGATCATATCTCAACATAATAAAGAGCATATATGACAAACTTATAGCCAACATTATACTCAGTGGGCAAAAACTAAAAGCATTTCCCTTAAGAACAGGAATAAGGCAGGTATGTCCACTTTTGGACAGTGATCAGACAAGAAGAAAAAATTCAAGACATCCAAATTGGAAAGGAGAAAGTATACTCAAAGATGACATAATATTGTACATAGAAACTCTAAAGACTCCACTAGAAATCTACTAGATTTAATATAGGAATTCAGCAATGTAGCAGGATATAAAATTAACACCTAGAAATTGATGATGTTTTTATACACTAATAATGAATTCTCAGAAACAGAAACAAACAATTAATCCCATTTACCATTGCAACAAAATAATTAAAATACTTAGGAATAAACTTAAATAAGGTTAAAGACTCGTACTCAGAAAACTACAGGACATTAAAAGGAGAGATAGAGAAAGATATAAACAAATGGAAGAATATACCACATTCATGGATTGGTAGAATTGCTATCATTTAAATGTCCACACTAACTAAATCAATCTACATATTCAATGCAAACCCTATTAAAATACCAATAGCATAGTTCACAGATCTAGAATAAATATTCCAAAAATGTATATAGAATTAAAAAAAAAAAGATCCTGAATAGCTAAAGGAATCTTTAGAAAGAAGAGCAAAGTTGCAGGGATACAATACCAGATATCAATTATACTACAAAGCCACTGTATTCAAAATACTGGCAAACGAACTGGCATATGGATCAATGGAACAGAACAGAGAGCTCAGAAACTGACGCAAGCCATTATGCTTAATTAATATTTGACAAAGGTGGCAAGAGCATGCAATGGAATAAGGACAGTCTCTTCAATAAGTGGTGCTGGGAAAATTGAACCGATGTATGCAAAAAAAAGAAAAAAAAGGAAAAAAAAAGAAAAGAAACTAGATCACCAACTTACACCATATACAAGAATAAACTCAAAATGGATAAAAGAATTTAAATGGAAGTTGTAAAACCATAAAAATCCTGGAAGAAACCATAGGCAGCAAAATCTGAGACATTTGTTGTAACCATATGTTTGCAGATACATCTCCTAGGGCAAAGGAAACTAAGGAGAAAATAAACAAATGGGACAAAATCAAAATAAAGAGCTTCTGCACAGCAAAAGAACCCATCATCAAAATGAAAAGAGAGCTGACTGTGTGGGAGAACATATCTGGCAATGATATATCTCATAAAAGGTTAATATTCAAAATATATAAGGAACTCATAAAACTTAACAAAAGGAAGACAAACAACCCAATTTAAAAGTGGGCAAAAGAGATATATAGACACTTTTCCAAAGCTGACATACAGATGACCAAGAAACATGAAAATGCTCAGTCACTGATCAGACAGATGTAAATTAAAATGACAATGAGGTATCACCTCACACCTGTCAGAAAGGCTACCATGAATAAATCAACCAATGACAAGTTCTAGAGAGGATGTTGAGAAAAGGAAACCCTAGTATACTGCTGGTCGGAATGCAGACTGGTACAACCATTATGGAAAACAGTATGGAGTTTCCTCAAAAAATTAAATATGGATCTGCCATTTGACCCAGTGATTCTTACTTTTAGGAATATATCCTAATAAACTAGAAACACCAACCAGAAAGGATATGCACCCCTATGTTCATAGCAGCACAATTTACAATAGCTAAGATTTGGAAACAGCTCAAGTGCCCATCAGTAGATGAGGGGATTAGAAAATGGTGGTATATCTACACAATGAAATACTATGCAGCAGTTTAAAAGTTATCTTACCCTTTGAGATAACATGGAGGGACCTGGAGAATAATATGTCAAGCAAAATAAGCCAAAAAAAAAAAAAAAAAAGACAAATCTCACTCATATGTAGAATCTAAAGAACAAAATAAACTAATGAGCAAAATGGATCTAGAGACATAAAAGCATGGAAAAGGCCAGAATCTCAGAGGGGATGTTGGTGAGGGTGAGTTGGTGATAAGAGATCAACCAAACAACTTGTATGCATATATGCATAACCCATGGACACAGATAATAGGATGGTGAAGGCCTAGAACAGAGGGCGGGGGCAAGCTAGAAGGGGTCAATGGGAGTTTGGGGACGTATGTAATACTTTTAACAATAAATACAATATTTTTAAAAAGCAGCAGATGGAGTCAGTGTGTCCCTGCAAAAAGATTTAGCAACATATGACAACTCATATATGTATGTTTTCTAATTGTACATACACACATCCATCCATTCATCACCATCCACCCACCTGTCCTTCTTAGTTGCATGTTAACACAATATTAAAATGGTTATTTTAATATTCAATTTAAGGTGGTTTACTTTCTTATTTGTACTTTTCCACATTCTCTAAATTTATAATGAACCGTTATCTTTTTACACATCAATAAACACATTCTTTTAAAAAATAGGTAAAAGATTTAAACAGGCAGATCATAACAGAAGATATATAGATGGCAAATAAGCATATAAAAAGATGTTAAGCATCATTAATCATCAGAGAAACATAAATTCAGACCACAGTGGGATATCACTACTTATTAGAATGGATTTTAAAACGACTACACTACATCAAATGCTGGTGAAAATGTAGAGTAACTGCAACTCTCACACAATGTAAGCAGGAAAGAAAAATGGTACAGCCATTAAAAAAAAAAAAAACAGTTTGGCAATTTTTAACATTAACCATGCACTTAAGATACAATCCAGCAATCATTTTACCAGAGAAAAATGGAAATTTTGTGTCCACACAAAACCCAAATGCAACTGTTTATAGCAGCTTCATTCATAACGCTCAAAAACTGGTAATAACCCAAAAGTCATCCTGTGCTAAATGCTGAATCGTGGGTACAGGCATATGAGGGAATACTGAGTAATGGAAATAAACTACTCATAGATGAAACAACATGGGTGAAATCCCCGGTGAGTTCTGCTAAGTTAGTGGTTGGCAAACCGTGGCTCATGAGCCACATGCGGCTCTTTGGCCCCTTGAGTGTGGCTTTTCCACAAAATACCATGGCCTGGGCGAGTCTATTTTGAAGAAGTGGTGTTAGAAGAAGTTTAAAAAAATTGGTCTCAAAAGAAATTTCAATTTTACTGTTGATATTTGGCTCTATTGACGAATGAGTTTGCCAACCACTGTGCTAAGTGAAAGAAGCTAGACACAAAAGCTGCATACCATGATCCCATTTATATGACATTCTGGAATGTCAGCGACCTCATCTCAGCACTTACTTCCTAAAAACCTCCCGAAGTGTTCAGTTGCCTGCAGAACACATCTACATTGCTTCTCCTGGGACACGGTGCCCTCCATACTCTGTCACTAATTCACTTTACCAGCTTTCTTAAGTTTTTTTTTTTAATTCACCTTCTTCCCAGCCTTGGATTCGAATCCTTTCTATACTCAAATACCTTGTTACAACAAAACAGTTGTATAAAACACTAAAAAGATCAATATTATAGCCATGTTCTGCTTTAACCACTTATGAAGTTTTGTATTTGCAACCCCAGTCTTACTTCCTCCAGAATCCTAGGGTTTTCATGCTCATATAATGCCCTCATAATTCTCTCTGAGTTTTCCAAAATTCCACTTTAGAAATTATAACTAAAAATGGCATTCTGAAATTGTATAAAACACCTTCATGTCAAACTGTTATTAAATGTTTGACCATACATTATTACCAGTAATATATATCGTAAAGTATTCTAATATTACCCATTTTATTGACAGACAAACAAATGTGTTAGGATATCTTTGAGGCTTTCAGGCAGCTGTGTTTGCATATGTAAAGATGTGTGTGAAACCGAATTACCTTAGGCAAGGTGCTCCCTGCAGGGTGCTGACTGATGGTGAATATAAATATGCAATCTTAAACAGATACTAACCACTCTTTATAGGTCCTCAAGTCCTAGGTCTTCAAGTGACAGGAAAATCTCTCTCTTATGAACACATATGCTATTTTAAGACTGTTTAAATAAACTGACTAAATAGAGTAATAAAAAGAATATATATATCAAGTAAGCCCTGACACACACAGAATAGTTTAGGAGTCTAGAGTTGGATCCATGTGTTCTCAGCCTCAACTGAGGCAATCTGACCAAACATTCCACTATTTTAATGACCCTTAGGATTACCATCACCCTAATGCAGCTGCCCATACCTGAGTGTTCCTTAGCATCACGGAGCTACAAGATTTACTCTAGGTAGCACCAGGAGACCAAATAAGAAAAAAGAAAAATCAGAACACATAAATAATCACTGGCAGAGTTTAGACGTATTTAAGGAAAATCTCCATTGTATAAAATCAAGTAGATATTGTATAAATATACACTCTGTATGATAACACTCAGAATAGCATAAAAATTTTTAATCACTCTAAAATGTACTTCCAGTAGTCTCACTTTTTACAAAGCCACCAAATTCTCAACCTGACAACACACGGTTACCTGGCAGGGCCTTAGCGTTTACCTTTGTTTGAGATTGATCCAGGATGTTTTCAGATACTCTGTGGTTTTCTTCACGTTCCTCGTGTCATCGCTCCCGTATTCCCTCAGCAGCTTCTGAAGGATATTATCGAACGCCATCACAATCCCGTCTCCAGGACCCAGTTCTTGAAGCAGTATCTAAGGAGCAATTTCAGGCGCCATTGTTAGACTTGGTCACTCAGTAACCAGTATTGCCAAAACTTTGGTCCTCCCAGTAGATTTTAACATGTTTTAGACACAGATACCAAAGTAGAAAACAAATTATTGGACAAACTCTTGCATGTAAGTTTAAACCAAAATAATTACAGACGTGAAAAGAAAAACAACTAAGAAAGTCATCAGGTCCATAGCAGATGACATTAAACAAATGCTTGTCTTTTCCTCTTTTAGATATTTTATTTCCTGAAAACAACGTCTTTTTTCATTCCTTCTGCTATACATCTGATCCTTATAGGAACATGCACTGTATAGGAATGAATTGATTATAGAGTTCCCGTCTATGTACTGAGAGCAATGGAAAGGGCCAACAATATAGAAGTCTTCGGTCTCCTGTCCTCTCGATCACCGTGTATAGGTAACTGTTTGAGTGGATCAAGCAGCCACGCAAGGTTCACTGGGAATTGCTGGCATAGCTACACCGAGGCTATGTCCATTGGTGTATCAGTTCCTTTTCAATCTCTGAGAGCCCCTGGGACCAAGATACTCCTCATGAAATCTAAAGGACAAATGGAAGTTCCTACAGTTTTTTTTAGCTATTGACAAAAAAAAAAAAAAAAGTTAACCCTGAAGTTTCCGGAGAAAATGACCATACTGCTAATTAGAAAAGAATATGCTACATCTGATGATTGAAGCATTGATACCACTTTGAATTGTATTCCTTTACTGAAGGGTCAGAGGCTCTGCTGATATAACTTTTGATCCACTTGGCAAAAACAGTTGGGAGATATCATAAACATAGGGAGTAATCCAGGAAATCAGGACACCTGGTCACTTTTTTTTATATTGTAACCACAGAAAAGTCCATATGTGTGAAGAATGAAAATATACTTTCATCATTGAGACTTAGCTTCCAATATTATATTCTTCACAAATGTACACTTTTATATTAAGCTATCTGAAGGGAAAGTAAATGTTACACTAAAATATAAACTGACAGCCATAAACAGTAATTCAAGAATATTTTCTGTGATTATGGAGAAAATTTAAAATAGTGCCATACATGTTCAATGTCATCAGTTCTATTAACCAAACTGATCACAGAAGGTCGATGCTCTGATGACATTGATAAACCAGTTTGTTAAAAAGGTATTAAAAGAAACTAAACTTACTTATTACCTGATTTGTTCCCTGCAGTAGCCCTCAGAGGAAAGTCCCAAGAAATTTCCTAAATAGAAATAACCTTCAGGGTAGACATGAAGGGAAAAGAAGGTTCTTGGGATCCTGAAAATGTTCTCTTTCTAGTGGCTGGTTTGTGGATGTGTTCCAACTGCAAGGAGTCAGTGAGCTGTAAATCTAAGATACATGTACATTTTGATTTGTTATGGCTCCAGGAATTTTTCAGAATTCTTCCTGGTCAAATGCTTTATATTAATTTCACTGCGTATTCTAAGAACTTGGGAAAGCATCACAAGAATCCTTAAAACTACAGAACCAAAAAAAAAAACACAAAAAACCACACATCCAACAAATCAAAAGGTATCTATTGAGTCTTACTTGATTTTCAGAAATTTGTTTGATACATGGATCCCTTCGGGCTTGTTGAAGAATATAGAGTCGAGCCTCATATTTTCTCATAAGTTCTTCAGTCTCTTTCTTGTGATCATCGCACTGTAGGCTGTCAATCACCATGTCCTCCAGCTGCTTCTGCTGCAACTCCATGCCCTGCTGAGTGCTGTTCCACTGGTTCCTCACCTCCTCCACTAAAGGAAGCAATACAAAAAAAGAATTCCTGAAAGTGACTCTCAGGAAAGGGGAAAAGTGCCTGATACCAAACTTATTACAAATGAAGCTAGCAAAAGAAAAGAGAAAAGAGGCAAGTCGACGCATAGTCACACTATACAGTTATATTTCAGAAACCTTTTTTAAAAAAAAATTCTTCTATTAAACTCCATTAAATTTTATTATTTACTGTTCCAACTGCTGGCCTCTTTTTTTTTTTTTACATTTTTTTAAATTAAATTATTGTCTGTGTACATATTTTAACATTGCCCCCCCTCCCATATATACCCTCCCTCCCCAGATTTTTGTGTCCATTGGTTATATTTATTTATTTTTTAAAAATATATATTTTATTGATTTTTTACAGAGAAGAAGAGAAAGAGATAGAGAGCTAGAAACGTCAATAAGAGAGAAACATCGACCAGCTCCCCCTACCGGGGATGTGCCCACAACCAAAGTACATGCCCTTGACCTTTCAGTCCGCAGACCAACGCTCCACTGCTGAGCCAAACCGGTTTCGGCCATTGGTTGTATTTATATGCATGCATACAAGTCCTTCGGTTGATCTATTATCTCCCCCAGATCTCCCCACCCTCCCTGCTGTAATTCGACAGTCTGCTTATTGCTTTACTGTCTCTATATCTATCTTTTGGTTCATCAGTCTATAATGCCCTTTATTATCCATAAATGAGTGAGGTCATGTGGTGTTTCTCCTTCATTGACTGGCTCATTTCACTCAGCATGATGTTCTCCAATTCCATCTAGGTTGCTGCAAATGAGAATTCCTTCTTTCTTATGGCAGCATAGTATTCCATTGTGTAGATGTACCATAGTCTTTTGATCCAATCATCTGCTGATGGGCACCGAGGCTGTTTCCAAATTCTAGCTATTGTAGATTGTGCTGCTATGAACATAGGGGTGCATATATCCTTTCTGATGTTTCTAGTTTCTTGGGATATATTCCTAGGAGTGGTATTACTGGATCAAATGGGAGTTCCATTTTCAGTTTTTTGAGGAAACTCCACACTGTTCTCCACAGTGGTTGCACCAATCTGCATTCCCACCAGCAGTACATGAGGGTTCCTTTTTCTCCGCAACCTCACCAACACTTGTCCTTTGTTGATTTGTTGATGTTGGCCATTCTGACAGGTGTGAGATGGTACCATTGTTGTTTTGATTTGCATCTCTCAGATAATTAGTGACTTTGAGCATGTTTTTATGCTCCTCTTGGCCTTCTTTCTGTATTCTTTTTTTTTTTTTTTTTAAATATATTTTTATTGATTTTGTACAGAGAGGAAGGGAGAGAGATACAGAGTTAGAAACATCGATGAGAGAGAGTCATCGATCAGCTGCCTCTTGCACACCCCCTACTGGGGATATGCCCGCAACCAAGGTACATGCCCTTGACCGGAATCGAACCCGGGACCCTTCAGTCCCCAAGCCGACGCTCTATCCATTGAGCCAAACCGGTCTCGGCTGTATTCTTTTTTTTTTAAATCAATCTTTATTGTTCATATTATTACCAAGGTTACTAATTTCTTTCCCCCTAACCAGGTTCCCACCCCACCCTCTGCCCTTTCCCCAGCCTCCATTGTCCTCATCCAGAGGTGCACAGTTTATGTTCAGTCTCTTCCTGCACCCACCACTCCCTTTTTCCCTGAGAACTGTCAGTCCACTCCCCTCCCATAACTCTTATTCTATTATAATCAACAGTTTATATTGTTCATCAGGTTTTTTAATTTCCTTTTTCTTAATTAATAAAATTTTATATTTTTAAGAATAAATTTTAAAATCTAAGAATTTCAAACCTTGTTTTTTCTGCCCTGGGAACTGAGAAGCAAACTTGTTTACATGTAAACTTGCCCTTAGGCTATCAAAAGGCATAGCCATTCAAATGTAAATGGACACATTGTTTAAAGAAAGCTGCTGGCTGGCATTGGATTACCTGCTCTGGATGGGAAGGGCTTGTCCTCTCCTTTCTCCATTGACATTAAGGTGTTAGCTTTAAAACCTCTTTTTGGCAAGAGACCTTAAACTTTCAGAACTTTAAATTTGTCATGCCCAAGGATACAGTTCAAGCAAAAGAGACTTCCAAATAGATCAACCCACCTCATCCAGACCCTACACAAGGCACTCACAGATCAACACTCCAGCGCTATAATAACTCAACACATCCAGATCTAAGCCTTCATCACTTGATTAAGCAGACCCTCAGGTTCCCTCAAAAGTTTCCAGCCATGTCTGAGCAGCAGCCCTGGGGCATGGGCAGGAGAGGAGCGAGCTGTTCCTGGCCCAGCTGCTTCGGGTCTGGCCTCTGTTGCTCTGTTCTGCTCCACAACCAGCTGCTCCGGGCCTGGCTGCTGCTGCTCCGGGCCTGGCTGCTCCCGACCCAGCTGCTCTGGGCCTGGCCTCTCCCGGCCTGGATGCTTTGGGCTTGGCTGCTGCTGCTCTTGGCCTGGCCTCTCCCGGCCTGGATGCTCCAGGCTTGGCTGCTGCTGCTCTGGGCCTGGCTGCTCTGGGCCCGGATGCTCCAGGCTCAGACGCTTTGGGTCTGGCCACTCCCGGCCTGGCTGCTGCTGCTTTGGGCCTGGCTGCTCCGGGCCCATCTGCTCAGGACCTGGCTGCTCCCGGCCTGGCTGCTCCGGGCTTGGCTGCTGCTGCTCTGGGCCTGGCTGCTCCCGACCTGGCTGCTCTGGACCCCGCTGCTCCGGATCTGGCTCCTCTGGGGCTGGCCACCCTGGGATTGGCCGCCTCCACCCCAGGCCTGGCTGCCACTGCCCCAGGCCTGGTTGCTTCAGGCCTGGCTGGTGCTGCTCTGGTTCTGGCTGCTGCTGCTCCAGGCCCGACTGCCACTGCTCTTGGCCTGGCCACTCTGGGCCTGGCCACCACTGCTCCAACATTCTATCTTTTTTTTTTTTTTTAACGCATTTATGTTGCAATGTTGGCTGCTGAGTTGAGTTCTGTCTTAATCTTCAATTTTTCAAGATCTTCTTTGTATTCTTCCTTAAGTAATTTTACTATCGAATATATTTTGCTATAACTTGATTTCTTCACATAGAAAACTTCTTCGGTTTCTTCCTCCTCATCCTGGAAGGTCAGCAGGCTGGCCTGCTGCGCCCCTTTGTTCTCCATGGCCTCCTGTGTGGCTTCATCTTGCTGCCAGGTTTGGCACCACCCAGGAAGCAGCCCCCGGCCTCAGCTCCGTGGCCCGCGATCAGTGGTTGAGTGCCCAGTGGCACCTCCCCCTCAGTGGCCCTGCTGCCCGGCTCCTTGCTGGCGTCCATCTTGCCGGTGCCCGGCAGCAGCTCCCGCTCCTCATCACGTTCTTCCCAGACTGGAGCTTTTGTCTCCTTCCCGTTAGGGCAGTCTAGCATCAGAGTCAACAGACCATCCTCTGCGCGCAATGTGCTCGACTCTGGGGGCTCTGCCTTTCGCTGTTCCCCTGGGATTCTGCCTCACAGCCCAGGCTCCCTCTCTTTAAGCCTGGGTCCCCTGGTTCTGGCCTAGAACTGGGGTTCAGAGCAGTCATAACTGGGGCTAAGCACAGCCAGAGCTTTGGTTTCCTTCCCGCCAGGGCAATCTAGCATCAGAGTCAACATTCCGTCCTCTGCTTGCAATGTGCGCGACTCCAGGGGCTCTCCTTTTCGCTGCTCCCCTGGGATTCCGCCTCATAACCTCGTCTTCCTCTGTTTGAGGTTGGGTCCCCTGGGACTGGCCTAGAACTGGGGTGCAGAGCAGTCAAAACTGGGGCTCAGCACAGCCAGAGCTTTTGTTTTCTTCCCACTAGGGCAATCTCTGCTGGCCTCTTTTATTTATTTTCTTTATTTATATATGAGCAGTTTTTATATATTTTAATTTATCTTTATTGTTGAGAGTATTAAAGATGTTCCCCTTTCCCCCCCCATTGCCCCATTCCACCAGGCTTCTGCCCCATCCCAGGCCTTCACCACACTATTGCCTGTGGCCATGGGTTATGCATATATGCATACAAGTCATGCAAGTTCTTTGGTTAATATATATTCTAAATGCACTAAAATGCCTACCAATAAAAAATATCTACTACTGTGAACTGGTAAAGCAAAAAGTTCTAAGAAAAATAATTTTCTATCTTATTTTATATTTACAGGACCTGGTTTAAGAAAGGTATTAATAGTACTTTAAGACAGATGCAGACAGCCAAAACTGGTTTGGCTCAGTAGATAGAGCGTCGGTCTGCAGACTGAAAGGTCCTGGGTTCGATTCCGGTCAACGGCATGTACCTTGGTTGCGGGCGCATCCCCAGTAGGGGGTGTGCAAGAAGCAGTGATCGATGTTTCTCTCTCATCGATGTTTCTAACTCTCTATCCCTCTCTCTCTTCCTCTCTGTAAAAAATCAATTATATATATATATATATATATATATATATATATATATATATATATATATATATATATATGACAGACGCAGACAGAATCACTTGTCATCCTCAAAGGAGATGCTCTAAGGTAGTCTTGATTTGAAAAGAAAACTCCTTAAGAATACTTTCACCTTTGTCTTATTATAGCATAAAATCTCTCTAAAAGGAAGTATTTTTCTATGTTCAAGAGACACTAAAAATAAAAGTAAATTCAAGTTTTATGTACCCAGCAGCCCTTCATTATAATAATAATAATAATAATAATAATAATAATAATAATAATAAACACCCACAGTCTCTTTCTCTCCTCACCTCCCTTCTTTCCTCTTCTCATTTTTAAGATATAATTAAGAAAGAAAGATATAAGGAAATAAACTTCTAATTAATAACTTCAAGGGCAGTTCGTGATCTTGAACTGAAGTACCCATAAGCAATAGCTTTTAATATCTTCAACAACCCATGGAATAACAGGTAGAAAGTTAAAAACAAACTTCTAGAAGATATTGTGAATGTGATGGAAAATTGAAGGGCTATAGGTATGTAGCAGGCCAAGAAGAACTTAATTACAATATAACATTTCTTCTGGAAAAATTCTAGGGATAAAACAGGCTATCATAAGCCATTAAAATTATCACTCCAATATTGTTCAGAAACCTGCAAATTATATTTACATATATTAATTCTAAAAGAAAATTATGTCAAAGAGATGATTGGTTTTATACTGTCTGAATAAAAGCTTAAATAAATTGCTTAAGATTGTATCTTGAGAAGACAAATCTATCATAATGTTCTACTTGTCTTTGACCAATTCAACTAGAACCCTGAAAATTGAATAAATAAAACTAAAAACATCAAGTGTCTGCAAGTATCACTATTGTATCATAAAAAGAAGCATATTATCCTACTATTTGTGATTAAGAGCAAAAAAAAACAAAAAACTTCTACTACTTTTGATAGTAGATGCTGAGGATGGTTTTTCATATAATAAATCATGACAAAGACTGTGCAGTCTCTACATAAGAAAATGGAGAGAAAACAAAGAGAAAGAGGTAAATTGGAAAGGGAAGATATTTGGGAGAAGGAAAGAAACTGGACAAATACAAAGGTGGTGGGGAAAATGGGGAGAGGGAACATAGACTCTAGAAAAGGCAAAATGGAGATGGATTTGCAAAGAGTTTGGTGTCACTAAACCAGAGAAACTCCCCTGCCAGCAATGGGAAATGGGGTCCCTTCGGATCTCCATAGACATAGCAATCCATCAATTCAGAAAAGGAAGGAAAATGGCTGAATCCGTAAAAATAAAGCAACACTCTGAGATAGTAAAAGCTCTTTGCTAACTCATCTCTTGCAACAACCTTGCTGCCACACATTTATTTTGAAACCCAAGCACCTTTTTTATAGGAGAAACAGTCAAATTTCTCCCTCCAGAAATAGTAAACAAGGTAATAAAATACATTCCAGTTTATATTCTGACACAGATTAAGTCCACAACTTGCATGAAGTATGGTGGGAGGCCCTAGAAAGGGGACTATTCGCAATCTGTGGAGGAAATTTCAGTAACTGTGAGATTCACAATGAAGTTCTGGGAGCAATGATCATGGCAGGAACTAAAGATAGAAAACATGAGGGACCAGAACAGGGTGGGAAAGACTTTATTGAGTGGGTGACATTTTATTAGCTGAGGGGAATTTCATCTGGGGAGAAAGGCCAAGGGGAAAAAATATGCGAATAAAGGTAAGGAGAATAAGAACTGTCAGGAAGTTTTAAAGGACATATACAGTACGGAGCAATACAGATGAGGCTGAGAGCTGAAATGGAAGAGAGGGTGATAAAAGCAGACAGTGACCGCCCTTAAAAGTCCCTAAAGTATGTTTTGATTTCAAAATAAATGTGACAACAAGGTTTATTATAACAGAGGCGTTAGCAGAACACTTTTAGTGTCTCACAAAGTGGGGTTATTTTTCCTGAATTTGCCATTTTACTTCTTTCTCCCTCCTTTTATTATTAGATTGTTTTTTTCTTCCCATTCTTGAGAATTTAGACTTTGTTTGATTAAATGGATGCTTGTCTAATGCCCCTTTCTCCTTGCCTATTGTAGGAAGTGTGGTCATGCTGGCTTGAATTACTTCATTATTTGGACCTTGAGACCAGCTGGCTGAACACCCTGGAAGAGAAGGTAAAAAGCCTGGAGACCCCGCCGGAGAAGGAAGACGCTATCCTCCAGGCCAAGGAGTGGGCATCTGCGTTCTCCCTGCTATTTCTTGTTGCAGGGAAGCCAAATGAGTATTGAAAAGAGGAATCTTCTGCCTTATGCCAGCAAGGCATTTTCTCCCTCAGCAGCTTTCAGTGTTGCCTTCCATGGCTTGTAGTGTTTGTACCATCCTTTATGTTTAGATTAATGATTGATCCACTAACTCAGTCCCCGAGGTGGGTACTTGTTAATTAGTGTATTGTAGACGTCAGGAAAGCACCGCAGTGATTTTCCTGCCTCTTTTTACCAGTCCCTAAACGGAAGGAACTCTGCCTACGGCATTAGAACGATTGCTCTCTTGTTTCTTCATAAAGTTATTTTTGCTTCTAAGACACGATAATGACTGTGTTTACAGTGGCTCCTTCCATGTTATCTTCAGATGTGACAAGTTGGAGGACAGGGTGGGAGGGAAGAATGAGAAGTGTGGGATCCTGTCCCAGGAGCTTGTCATTTGAATTCCTTGAGGCCATGAAATGCATCTGATTTTTCTTTCACGATGACTTAATATCTGTTTCTTAAATGAAATAAATTATGAAGACAGTAGAGCTGCTTAAAAAAAGAGGAAGAGGCTAGGAAGAGGATAGATATGCTTTTGAAATTGTAGGGACACATGGTAATTAAGCGGATGCCTGGATTAAAGGTCAGAAGTAAGTCAAAGGTGCTACCTGAAATCCCAGGAGCTGGATGCTCTGCTGGAGAAAAGATGTCACTTCTCAGATAAAGGAGCAAAGTGAGAGGTGAAGAGCATGAAAACAATGAAAAGCTTAGTTTAAAAATGAATATTTTCTTAACATGAGAATTAAAACATGTGCATTCTAGAAATACGGAAAATGGAGAAAAATATAAAACAAACTCTAAGGTAAATACTTTTAGACATTTTGGCAATTTTTTTCATTATTATTATTATTGTTAATCCTCACCTCAGGATATTTTTTTCATTGCTTTTCAGAGAAAATGGAAGGAGGGAGGGGGTTGAGGGAGAGAAAGAAAGAGCGAGAAAGAAACATCAGTGTGTGAGAGACACACTGACTAGTTGCCTGTTGCACAAGCCCCAAGCAGGGCGGGTGAGGAGTGAACCTGCAACCCAACTAGGTGCCCCGACCAGGAACTGAACCTCGACTCTTAGGTTCCCAAACTGACCTGTAACCACTGAGAAGCACCTGCCAGGGCTCCTCCTAATTATTGTTAATTTTAGCGCACGCACTGGAAGGCAGTGCGTTATAATAACTGGATCAAAGACTTTGAAATCATGAGTCAAGTTGGAATCTTAGCTCTTCTTTTTACCGTATGTACCAGTATGTGGGCTATGGACTTAAGCTCTCTGAACTTCAGTTTTCCCATCTGTAATAAGAAATAATATTTAACTCCAAGGTTACTTAGGTTTATGTACACATAAAGTGTGTATACAAATAGCACCTAGCTTTCTGTATGTGTTACAGAAAACTGATTATATTTTTCAAAATATAATCAACAGTTTGAAATAGTTTTGCTTTATAGTATTCTTTTCTGCTTTCAAACTTTGCATCACACCATGGACATTTTCCCATGTAATTAATAATTACTAAAATTATCTATGAAAATTTTATTGTCATATATCATCTTTTATGCTGAGTTCTCAATTCTATGTATTTTTTAATACCATTATGGATATTTCTGAAAATTAATTATTCCTAGTCTTGTTTCTTGGGTAGAAAACGGAATTACTTGTTTAAAAAAATGGACACTTTTGGATCCTTGATACATTTTGCCTCAGTTAAGTGCATTATTTTCCCCTTCCTGTCCCTGACCAGTCCCTAGAATCCGTTTTTGCAACATCCAGCCGATAATTGCACCCAGATCCAGGAACTTGGCCAGACTCTCATTAATGGTGGGATAATGGATGAGTTGATAAGTGAGAAACTGGAGGTTTTCAACAGTCGATATGAAGAACTGAGTAGCCTGGTAAGAACTGGGACACGCATGAGAGTAGATTATAATACTATGCAGCCTTGGACAAGGCACTTACCATACCCGAAGACTGTCTGCTCACAGTAAAATGGGGACCATAAAAAACCTAATTTCATAGGGCTTGGTGAAGAGAAAGTCAGATAACATCTTGATTTTATTTTCTATGGCATATTTTTATTGTTGATAGTATTACAGATGTCTCCTGCATACCCACTTTAGTCCCCTCCACCCAGCCCCTACCCTCCCACCCGCACGTCCTCCCCACCCTATTGCCCGTGTCCATGGGCTATGCATATAGGTACATAAGTTCTTTGGTTTTTCTCTCTTGTCCCCCAACTCCACATTGAGGTATGTCAGTCTGTTCCATGCCTTTATGGCTTTGGGTCTTTTGTTGGTCAATTCATATTAGATTCTACAAATAAGTGAGATCATGTGATTTGTCTTTCTCTGACTGGCTTATTTCACTTTGCACGATATTCTCCAGGTCCCTCCATGCTGTCTCAAAGGGTGAGAGATCCCTCTTTTTTATAGCAGCATAGTATTCCATTGTGTAGATGTACCAAAGCTTTTTTATCCACTCATCTGCTGATGGGCACTTGGGCTGTTTCCAAATCTTTGCTATTGTAAATTGTGCTGCTATGAACACAGGCATGTATACATTCTCTCTGATTGGCATTTCGGGATTTTCCTATATAATAAAGAGCTAATATGCAAATGGTCGTCATGCCCTCACATCTTCATACCATAACGGCTCAGACACTCAACACTGGGGAGGGAGGAATGGGGACCAGCCAGGCTGAGGCCCAGGAGAGGAACAATCTATATACCCCACGGTCTCCATGATCCTGGGTGCCAGCAGCTGCACCTGCAGCCTGGGAGAGGGACAAGCTGCCCACCCTGAGGTCCTGGGCACTAGCAGCTGTGCTAGTGCTGCAACATAGAGAGGGACAAACCACCTGCCCTGGGGTCCTGGGTGCCTGTGGCCAGCCAGAGGGAGGGAAACCCAGGTCTTTGGTGCCTGTGACTGGCTGGAGGAGGGAGTCCTGGGTCCTAGGTGCAGGGCGAGGCAGAGGCAATTAGGGACAATCAGGCCAGCTGGGGAGCAGTTAGGGGCTTTCAGGCCCATAGGGAAGAAGTTAGGGGTGATCAGGCAGGCAGGCAGAGGGCTTAGGGGCAATCAGGCAGGCATGCAGGCTAGTGGTTAGGAGCCAGTGGCCCTGGATTGCGAGAGACAGTTAGACATCCCCTGAGGGGACCCAGATTGGAAAGGGTGCAGGCTGGGCTAAGGGAATCCTCCCACCCCCTCATGAATGAATTTCATACACCAGGCCTCTAGTTAGGATATATTCCCAGGAGTGGGAATGCTGGGTCAAATGGAAGTTCCAGTTTTAATTTTTTGAAGAAACCCCATTCTGTTTTCCACTGCATTAGTCTACATTCCCACCTGTTTCCCTGAATCCTCATCAGCACTTGTATTTGTTGATTTTTTTTATGGTGTTAGGTGATATTTCAGTGTGGTTTTAATTTGCATTTCTCTGATGATCAGTGACTTTGAGCATTTTTTCATCTGTCTCTCAGCCATCTGTATGTCCTCTTTGGAGAAATGTCTATTTTGGCCTTCTGCCCATTTTTTAATTGTATTGTTTGTCTTTCCTTTGTTGGATTGAATGAGTGCTTTTGGATATTAACTTCTTATCAGATGTATCATTGGAAAATATCTTCTCCCATACAGGAAGTTCCATTTTTATTTTGATGCTGCTTTCTTTTGCTGTATAGAAGCTTTTTATTTTTATGTAGTCACATTTATTTATTTTCTCCTTTATTTCCTTTGCCCTAAGAGATGTGTTGGCAAAAATTCTGCTACATGAGATGTCTGAGATTTTATGTTTTTTTTCTAAGATTTTTTTATGGTTTCATGCCTTACATTTAAGACTTTTATCCATTTGAGTTTATTCTTGTGTATGGTGTAAGTTGGCAGTCTATTTTCATCATTTTGTATGTGTCTGTCCAGTTTTCCCAACACCATTTGTTGAAGAGGCTGTCTTTACTCCATTGTATGCTCTTGCCTCCTTTGTCAAATATCAATTGACCATAATGGTGTGGGTCAATTTCTGTGGTTTTTGTTCTGATCCATTGGTCTATATGCCTGTTCTTGTGCCAGTACCAGGCTGTTTTGGTTATAATGGCTTTGTAGTATAGTTTGATATCCGGTATTGTGATCCCTCCAACTTCGTTCTTCTTTCTCAAAATTGCTGCAGTTATTCTGGGTTTTTTATAGTTCCATCAAGAAACAAAGAGAGAGGACCCAAATAAATAAAATCAGAAATGAAAGTGGCAATATAACAACATACACCATAGAAATACAAAAGGATTGTAAGCAGATACTATGAACAACTATATGTAAACAAACTGAACAATCTAGGCAAAATGGACAAATTCCTAGAAACATACAATCTTCCAAAACTGAATCAGGAAGAATCAGAAAACCTGAGTAAACCAATAATAACTAGTGAAATTGAAGCAGTAATAAAAAATACTCCAGCAAACAAAAGTCCTAGAATGGATGGATTTACAGGAGAATTTTTCCAAACATTCAAAGAAAAACTAACACCTCCTCAAACTGTTCCAGATATTTCAAGAGGAAGGAACACTTCCAAGCTCATTTTATGAGGCCAGCATTATTCTATCATAGTTTCAAATCCAGATAACGACACTATAAAGAGAATTACAGGCCAATATCTCTGATGAACACAGATGCTAAAATCCTCAAAAAATATTAGTAAATCAGATCCAGTGAAATATTTTTAAAAAATCATACACCTTGATCAAGTGGGATTTATTCTGGGGATGCAAGGCTGGCAAAATATTCACAAATAAATAAATATGACACATCACATAAACAGATTGAAAGATCATATCAACAGATGCCATTTGACAAAATCCAGTACCCTTTCTTGATAAAAACTCTTAGGAAAGTAGAAATAAAGGGATCATACCTCAATATAACAAAGACAGTTTATGACAAACCTACAGTGAACATCATACTCAATGAGCAAAAACTAAAAGGGTTTCTCTTAAGTGCAGGAACAAGACAAGAATGTCCACTTACACTACCCTTATTCAACATAATACTGGAAGTCTTAGCCACAGCAAGCAGACAAGAAGAAGAGATAAAAGGCAACCAAATTGGAAATGAGGAGGTAAAATTCTCATTATTTGCAGATGATATGATAGAAAACCCTAAAGACTCCACCAGGAAATAATTATACTTAATAAATAAATTTGGGCCCTAACTGGTTTGCTCAGTGGATAGAGCATCAGCCTGCGGACTGAAGGTCCCAGGTTCAACCCATGCCTGGGTTGTGGGATCAATCCCCAGTAGAGGGCATTTAGGAGGCAGCCAATCAATGATTCTCTCTCATCATTGATGTTTCCATCTCTCTCTTCCTCTCCCTTCCTCTCTGAAATCAATAAAAATATATTACAAAAATAAAAGTATTTGTCAAAGCAGCAGGATACAAAATCAACATCCAGAAATGTATGGCATTTTTTACACACTAGTAATGAACTCTCAGAAAGAGAAAGTAAAAAGCAATCTCAGTTACCATTGCAACAACAATAAAAAATAAGATATCTACCTGAAACTGGTTTGGCTCAGTAGATAGAGCCTTGGCCTGTGGACTGAAGGGTCCCAAGTTCGATTCCTGCCAAGGGCATGTACCTTGGTTGCGGGCACATCCCCAGTGGGGGGTGTGCAAGAGGCAGCTGATCAATGATTCTCTCTCATTGATGTTTCTAACTCTCTATCCCTCTCTCTTCCTCTCTGTAAAAAATCAATAAAATCTATATTTTAAAAAATAAAATAAATAAATAAAAAGATACCTAGGAATAAAGTTAATTAAGGAGGTAAAAGATCTATATTTGGAAAACTATAGGACATTGAAAAAAGAAATAGAGGAAGATACAAAAAAAAAAATGGAAATGTATACCATGTTCATCGATTGGAAGAATTTATATAATTGAAATGTTTATACTACCCAAAGCAAGCTATAGATTCGATGCAATCCCTATTAAAATACCAAGGGTATTTTTCTCAGAACTAGAACAAATGCTCGAAAAGTACTGAATTCCTGCCACCTGCACACAGCAGATGCAGCATAATAGTGTCCCACAAGTGTGCAAATATGTAAGCTTTTTGTAGGCGTGGGAGGAGCCAGGAAAGGTGCTGCCCAGCCTTTAACCCTTTAATGACCAGTCAGGTGATTCCAGGCATCCTAAGACTCCAGCAGAGAGAAGCCTTATTCTACCCCCACCCCACCCCCTTGACCACCATCCCCACTATGGGAAAGTTTGCTTTTAGGTGCTTCCCATTTAGCTTCTCATCCAGTCCCACCAGCTATCCTGGGAGTGGGGGTGTGACTGACCCACTTGTTCAGAATGAAAGTCAGCGTGATCAACTCATTGTGTACCATGGGACCCAGTTTTTCTTTTTCTGGCATTAAAGCCTCACTATAGGTGCTCTATTTTCCATGAAGCTCAGTCTTCTGCTTAGGAATCATGGAACCCCAGTGTGGGTCCTCAAAGTTCTCTCTATCCTGCTTGCCACCCACCAGTCTATAACCTTGTAAGGGCCCCTGTCCTTATCCAGGGAAGACAAGGAAAAGTTTGGCTTTGACAATTAGCCCCATGCTCGCAGGACATACAGAGCTAATTCAAGTGCAAGTTAGTGTGTTCATTAATTACTCATGTTCCACTGCTAATAATCTTTGAGTTTTAAAAATAATGGTGAGCCAATGAATTGGTCGATGGCCTGTGAGGAGAGGATGCAGAGGAGTGACAGGGAGCCTGGCTACTGCAGATTCCTCCTGGGAGCGAGGGAAGAGCCTATTGCTGGATTCAGCTCTCTACCTCCAGTCCAGGTTGGGAAGCTGCTAATTTGCATACTAAAATTTGTTAGAAAGTATGTTTGCCAATGGCGGCTAAAGCTCCAGGCTGAGGAGGTGGCTGTTGGCTGAGTGAGTAGTTCCAGAGTCACTATTTTAGTCATCCGTGTTTACAATCTAGACTTGGGGAGCCGCTTCCAGGCTTTCACTCTGCGATTCCATCAGTGCCTCCACTTCTGATATGAGCACAGAGCTGTCTGGTTCTGCAGGCAGGTGGGACCTGAGGAGGTTCCAGAAAAGCCAAGGGACATACCATAGGCTCCATGGAGCTGGGGCTGTAGGAGAGGAGAGATGAGGTCCTTGGGGGTGGAAAGGACTCAGAGTGGATGGAATTTGGGGTGAGGAGAGCTTTGTTTGCTGGACCCTCTCTTGCACAGCACTAAGTCCCTGTAACTCATTGATTTTGCTAGTGTCTCAGGACCATCATGGGCTGGAAAAGATGTAATTTAAGAAAGAAAGAGAATGCCTAGAGAAACCAAGATGGCAGCATAGGTAAACACTTAACTGCAGCCTCACACAACAATTTCAATGAAATACAACTAAAATACAAAATGGACATTATCCACGGAGAGGACAGAGCTTAGAGGAAGGGGAGGCTGAGTGCCTGGCTGGCGTTCCCTAGCGGGAAGGAGATAAAAGCTCTGGACTGTGCTGTACCCCAGTTCCAATAGCACTGAACCCCAGTTCTGGGTGAGACCCTGGGGACCCAGACACATAAGGAGGGAGTCTGGGCTGTAAGGCAGAACCTCAGGGGAGCAGCAAAAGGCAGTCCCCGAGGTGCTCACATTATGCGCAGAGGACGGACCGTTGACTCTGCTGCTGTATTACCCTAGCAGGAAGGAGACAAAAGCTCTGGACTGTGCTGAACTCCAGTTCTGACTGCACTGAACCCCAGTTCTAGGCCAGACCCTGGGGACCAAGGCTCATAACGGAGGGAGACTGGGCTATAAGGTGGAAACTCAGGGGAGCGGCAAAAGGAAGTCCCAGAGGCGCGCACATTGCGCACAGAGAATGGAGTGTTGACTGTGCCACGGGATTGCCCTAGCGGGAAGGGGACAAAAGCTCCAGACTGCTCTGAATCCCACTTCCAAATCCACTTCCAACTTAATTGAACTCCAGTTTCAGGCTCATTGGGGGAGAGCCTAGACTGTTTGGTAGCAGGCGAAACCTGAGGGCACCTTTTTCTCAGAGGTGCTTTCAGCGAATACAGAAGGACACTGAGGAACACTGAGACTCAGGAGTCCCATAGGGTGGGGCTGAAAGTAGTCAAGGCTGTAGGCTCCACCCTGAAACTCCGCCCCATCCAAGCTGAACACAGAGACTTTTAAGGCTACCAACTCAGGGAAGCTGCAAAAATGCCAAGACAAGGAAACAGATCACAAATTAAAGAAATGGAGGACAAAAAGTGACTGGATATAGAGTTCAAAACCATGCTTATAAGGTTTTTCAAGAATTTCCTGGAAAAGGCTGATAAAATAAACGAGACCTATGAGGATATGAAAAGGGATCAACTAGAAATGATAAGGAATCAACAAGAAATAATAAGGGATCAACTAGAAATAAAGAATGCATTGTCTGAAATAAAAAATATTATACAGAGTCCTAAAAACAGAATTGAAGATTGCAAGAATCAAGGCAAAGATTTGGAACATAGAGAGCCAGAAGACACTCCTCCGCGGAAGCAAGAAGACAAGAGAATCCAGAAAATTGAAGATAATGTAAGAAACCTCTGGGACAACTTCAAGTGAACCAACATCAGAATTATGGGGGTCCCAGAAGAAGAGAGAGAGCAAGATACTGAAAACATACTGGAAGAAATAGTGACAGAAAACTTCCCCCACCTGGGGAAAGAAATAGACTTACAAGTCCAGGAAGCGCACAGAACCCCAAACAAAAGGAGTCCAAAGAGGACCATACCAAGACACATCATAATTAAAATTCCAAGAGCAAAAGACAAAAAGAGAATATTAAAAGTAGCAAGAGAAAAGCAGGTAGTTACCCATAAAGGAGCACCCATATAATTGATTGTCAATTGTAGGTTCATACAGGCCAGACAGGAATGGCAAGAAATATTCAAGGTGATGAATAGCAAGAACCTACAGCCAAAAATACTCTACCCAGCAAAGCTATCACTCAGAATCAAAGGCCAGATAAAGAGCTTCATTAATAAAAATAAATAAATAAATAAATAAATAAATAAATAAATAAATCTAAAGGAGTTCATCACCACCAAACCAGAATTACCGGTATATGAATTGCTGAAAAGGGTTCAGGAAGAGGAAGAAAATAAAGATAAAAATTATGAACAACAAATACATAACTATCAACAAGTGAATCTAAAAACCAAGGGAATTAAAAAATCTGATGAACAATATTAACTGATGAATATAATAGAATCAGAGGTATGGAAGGGGAGTGAACTGACAATTCTCTAGGATTAGGGGAGTGGGGGGTGTGGGAAGAGACTGAACATAAACTGTGCACCTATAGATGAGGACAACGGGGGGTGGGGAAAGGGCAGAGGGTGGGGTGGGAACCTGGTGAAGGAGAGCAATGGGGAGGGGGGAAATGAGGAACATTTGTAATAATATGAACAATAAAGATTTATATAAAATATAATAATAATAATAATAATAATAATAATAATAATAGAGAGAGAATGCCTGCTACTGTGGGACTTTGAGCAAGTCCTCCTACCTCAGTGCGGACTCGTTTTCTCATCTATAAAACAGGAGTGATGGCAGCTCCCTGGCCCACCTCACAGGCTGGAGGGAGGCCAGGGCGGTGGGAGCAGAGGGACATGGCAGCCCAGGAGCAGCTCTCACACCTCCTCCTTGTCTGGCTTAGAGCCGTGATCTGCAGGCATAGAAATGGGAGCGTGTGTGAGGTGTGTAGGTAACACCTGTGATCAGGGATGATGGAACAAGAGGAAAGCATTCCTCCCCCCCCCTTCCTCCCTGCTCCCATTGGCATCTGCTCTGCAGGGGTTCCAGGACAATGCTGAGACACCAGGCACCAGCCCTGGGACCCAGCTCTCACACCACTCTCCAGTTTCACCCGGCCTTGAGCTGCTGCCAGGATTGTCCTGTTGGATTGGATCAGGAAACAGGCCTGGAGTGGAGGGGCCGCCCAGGGGGTGCTGAGCTGAGCTCTGCTGGCTCCCGAAGCACCTGCTGCCTCCAGGTGCCAGCCCACAGCTCTCACACCCAGGATGCCACCCCTGAGGGATGGGTGCCATTTCTTCCTTTCCCCTTTGCACCCCAGTGGAGACCTACCTCCTGCCCATCTGTGGATGCTCTCAGCATAAAGGACTATTGTGTGTCTGGCAGGTGTTTTAAAGTGCCCTGAACCTCAGGGAGCAAGACAGCCATACGCTGAGTCCGGGTCTGTGGGCCCTCGGACCCTGGGCTGCAAGGCTGTTGCCTGTTGGGGTGGTGCCCTTTCAGGCCTTGCCTGCTCCTGTCTAGTCCAGAAGTGGCATCCCTGCTCTGAGCATCCCTCCTCCCGCACCCAGGCCACCCTCCGGGTGCTGCCTAGGCCCCCTTCGCCCCAGTGGCCTTGAGCTGCCGCAGCCCGGAGTCTCCTTGGCAGGGCCCAGCGCCCCGAGGCCCTGAGGGTCAGCTGGAATGTCTGAACAGCCCGGAGGCATTGAATTGGGTCTTCTGAGGGGAAGGTGCTGTGTAGATGCTTTGCATAAATTAGTGCTGAGGTAACTGTTAACTGAATGTCCATTGATTGCCTGACTGGGGTTTGATTTACTCTGTCCTTCCCTCCTCAGTCTGTTTAAACCATTTGCTTGCATCGTCCTCATTTTTCTTTCTCCAATGCAAACTCTTTCCCTGCCCCTCCCTCTGGCTTCCCGGGAAGTGAGCCTCTCTGTTTCCTGGCTTCCCAGTGGCCTCAGTCCGCTGCTCCCAGGGGTTCCAGGACTCGCTCCTCAGCTGGAGCTCCTGAGGCGCCGAGGGGGCGGAGCAGGCTGCCTTTCCCCTGGGAGTGGACCCTCTCAGATGCTCGTTGGAAGGCAAGAAAGGGCGGCTGCTCTGAGATTTACTGGAGGAGCCCCACTTGTGCGGATGTATTTATTTTTACTCATTCATTCCTTCAATGAATATTTTTTGGACACTGTGCCAGGCTCTGTGTTCAGATGGAGGCGTGACGGGGTACAGTGCAGCATGAGGGGCAAGGCGGAGGCCGGGCTATGTATGGGGACACGGAGGACAGGACCGTTTTCTGGAGGGGACAGTGCAGCATGGCGAGTAGAAAGGAGCAGGAGCTTCCTAGGCAGAGGGTGCAGCGTGGGGCGTCTGGGGGACCTGGCAGGGAGCCGCCAAGAGCAGGCTGAGGGCTAATCACTCTGACAATAATGATGACATTCAGCGCTCACGGAGCATCAGGTGGCGGGTAAGAATTTTCCCTGGATTGTCTAGTTCAGTCCCTTTAACCATCTGAGCACAAGGGACGTTAGCATCTTCTTTCATCCCTGAGGAGGCTGAGTCCAGACCCTCCTGCCCGGGTGAGGACCTGAGACCTGAACTTTGGCATCTGGTTTAGAGTGCCGGCTCCCGCAGCACCTGTGGATACTCACCAGCCAGAAACCTCAGGGTGTTCCCACAGAATCGGGTCATGGAGGGTCTTGTATACACAACACAAAATTTTAGCTTTGCCCTGGCCGGTGGCTCCGTTTGTTGGGGTGTCATCCCATATACCAAAGGGTTGCGGATTTTATTCCTGGTCAGGACACATACCTGGGTTATGGGTTCAATCCCCAGCTGGGGCATGTATGGGAGGCAATTGATCAATGTTTCTCTTTCTCTCTTCCTCTCTAAAAATCAATGAAAACACATTCTCAGGTAAGGATTAAAAAATAAAACAACTTTTGACTTTATCCTGAAAGCTACAGGGAGCTCTAGAGGCAGGGAGAACAACTGCTGACAGTGGGAGTGAATCTGAGGAGGAGGGTATGTGTGTGGGTGTGGTGGGGGGTTGGGGAGTTAGGGGGGACGACGGCAGGGGTATGGGGCTCGGTGAGGAGGCAGGGTCTGTGAGGGACCTAAGGGTTGACTGAACATGGGTGAGGGGTGGTGGTAAAATGCACGTACTTAGATGAATCTGATTCATTTTTTTAATACCAAAGGCTATAAATTTTATTTTTGTAAAGCACATGGAGAAAGTTTGATTACAATGAAGTTTCATCAAAAGGGAAATTATTACCTGTTTGAGTTCCCAAATCAATAAAGCATCTTCCTCTCTCCTGAAAGGGCCTCACCCTCGCATCCCACAGCAAGAGGTGCACCCCTCCCCCTGCACATGGGACTCTCCTTCCTGCAGGAAGGTTCCACCAGGCACTGGTCCTCCACTCAGGCCTTGACCCTGACGCCCCTGGGTCCCCATCCTCACTGCCCTCCTCCCACCTGCCTCTGGGAACCACAATCCTCATTCTTTTTTTCTACAAGTTTGTTTTTTTCTTTCTTGTTGATATTTTGTCGTCGTTGCTGTTTAGATTTCACATAAAATTGAGATCATATAGTATGATATGATCATTGTCTAACTTACTTCACTTGGCATAATGTCTTCAAGGCCCACCCATATTGTTGCAAATGGCAGGATTTCCTTGGTTTTCATGACTGAATAGTGCGTGCACGTACACGCGCACACGTGTCTTTGTTTCCATGCCTCTCCCCTGTTGTACATAAATAAGCTGTTGGCATGGGGTGCAGCTATCTCTTCACCTTGTTTGTTTCCTTTGGATGCAAGCCCAGAGGGGACTGCAGGGCCATGTGGAGGATCCAGGGATTGGTTATGCCGTTGTCAATCCCAACAGTGCTCGGTCCCCTTTCTGCACATCCTCACCCGCATTTGTCCTCACAGATCCTTCCCTGGAGCAGCTGGGAGTCACCACCAGGGAAGGAGTACAGGGGCCTGGGTTCCGGGAGGGACAGATGCCGCTCCGTTTAGACAGCGGATGGGAAGTGGTTCTGGACGCGCAAATGGTGATGGCCAGCAAGTGGCTGAACAGGTGCATCCATACCCAGGAGAGAGGCAAGGGCTGGGACAGGCTGTGAAATTAGGCAGACGAGTGCCTGAGTTTGAATGGGCTCCTGGAAAGAACATTTGATGTGAGCAAAAAAGAAGGTGGATGACAGCTCTGGGGACTGCCCACTGGAGGACCTGAGTCCACGAAAGGGACAAGAAGTAGCAGAGGTGGAAGGACAGCCAGGAGGGAAGGTGTCTCAGAGCCCAGGTGGAGGTGGGACAGCCTGCAGTGTGGAAGGTGTCTCAGAGCCCAGATGGAGGTGGGACAGCCTGCAATGTAGAAAGTGCAGAAAGCTTACAGTGAGCAAGGCACAGAGTACTTTGGGGTTCGGCAGTCCCAGGGTGCTGGCGAAGGCTGAGCAGGCTCAGGAGGAGGTACTTGAAGTAGCAGGCGGGCTGGGCAGAATTGGAGAGAACAAGTGACAGGGCCCTTCATGGTCTGTGTGGGGAGGAAGGAGAGACAGTGTTCCAGGCAGGGTTTCTCCACCTGAGGGAGACCCCAGCCCAGTGTACCCTCACAGGAAGGCCAGTGGGGACAGAGTGAGTGTGACCGAACACTCAGTTTTCTCGTGTGTACAAGGTGGGTGGGAATAACACTCACCTTGCTTACATGAAATAATCCATGCCAAGTGGTGGATGTGTGCACGCACAGACACCACTCAGTTTCTGTCAGGTATGATGGCTGTGGACATGCACCAGTTCCAGCCATGCCTTCAGGTGACCTCTGCCTCGCCTCCTCCAACTGAAGGGATGGTCTTGCCTCATCACCAGCACCCTGGAGGTGGAGGCGAGCAGCTGGGCCAGGGCTTTCTCCAAAACCTTGGATAACTTCAGTGGGTGGGTGAAGGAAACTCTCCATGTCGTTCTGGTTGGCACCTTCTGGTTGGCAACTGGGTCCAATGTTTAAACATCCCTTCCACTTCCCCTACTCCTGCAGCCCCCACTCCACCCCTTTCCCTGCTTTATCTCCCCCGCCCCTCCTCCAGCACTATGTTCTATTACGTTATATGTTTTACTTATGTTTTTATTATGGTCTATGTCCCCTCACTAGAATGCAAACGTGAAAGCAGGGACTTTTGTGTTTTCTTTGCTGTTGTATCCCTAGTAACTAGAACAGTGCCTGGTATACAGTAGGCATTAAATAGTTATTGAATGAACAGATATGTGAAAGCCCCAAGTAACCTTCTAACTGTTCTTGTGTGTTTTGTTGTTGTTGTTGTTTACTGCCTGCATCTTACATCCCTGTTCCAGAATCTTTCACTATTTACAAAGCCTGATGTAGTCAGCTTTGATATAGTGTAGTATAACCGGCTTACTATAAGACCAGAATGGAGGGAACAAATCATTCTAACTAGGGTTGCACTAGGACATGATTCACAGAACAGTCAACATTGACCTGGGTTTTGAGGATGAATAGGAGTTTTCTGAGAGAGCAAGAAGACAAAGGACCAATAGCATGAATTGAGACCCCGTGGTGTGAAACTAGATGGGATGCTCAGGGAATTGTGGGAAGTATCCGATGTAAAGTGCTGGTGGGCTGGAGGAAATGAAGTAGAAGTCTAGGGATAGGGTCTAGGTGCTTCAGGTAACCCTGACTAAAGAGTCAACAGTGTTGAGAACCCAATCTATAGGGCCAGCCTGATTGGTAGCATTTCAGTATTTACTACTATGAGTTCCTTATATATTTTGGATATTAACCCTTTATCTGAGGTATCATGGCAAACATGTTCTCCCATACAGTGGGCTCCCTTTTCATTTTGTTGATGGTTTCTTTTGCTGTAGTCCCATTTGTTTATTTTCTCTTTAGTTTCCTTTGCCCTAAGAGATGTATCCATAAACATTATGCTAGGAGACATGTATGAGATTTTGCTACCTATGGCTTCTTTTAGGATTTTTATGGTTTCTTTACTTACATTTAAGTGTTTTATCCATTTTGAGTTTATTCTTATGTATGGTGTAAGTTGGTGATCTAGCTTCATTTTCTTTTTTGCGTGTATCTGTCTAATTTTCCCAGCACCATTTATTAAAGAGACCATCTTGACTCCATTGTTTGCTCTCGTCTCCTTTATCAAATATTAATTGAGCTTACTGGAGAGAATCCAAGATGGCTGCTCGGGTAGGCACCTAGCCGCAGCTGCACGCAACAATTTTAATAAAATACAACTAAAATATAAAATGGACATTACCCAGAACTACAGGAAAGTCGACTGACTGGAAATTCTACAACAAGAAGCAAGGAGATAACCAGAAGGAAGCGCGGAGGAGCTGGAAAAGCCTAAGGTACGGAGACACGCGGCGCGCGGAGAGGACGGAGCCGGAGAGGAGGGAGCGGAGTGCCTAGCGGGCGTTCCCTAGCGGGAAGGAGATAAAAGCTCTGACTGTGCTGGGCCCCCGACTGCTCTGAACCCCAGGCCTAGGCCAGACCCCGGGGACCCAGGCTCACACAGAGGGAGCCGGGCTGAAAGGCAGAACCCGGGGAAGAGGCGAAAGGAGGTCCTGGCGGCGCCGCGCAGAGACGGCCGGCTGTGCCGCGGGATTGCCTGGCGGGAAGGAGACAGGGGCTCCGGACTGCTCTGAACGCCACCTCCAACTCCACTTCCAACTGAACTGAACCCCAGTTCCGGGCTCAGTGGGGGAGAGCATTGACTGTTTGGCAGCAAGCGAAAATCGAGGGCGCCTTTTTCTCAGAGGCGCTTACAACAAGTACTGAAGGACCCTGAGTCTCAGGAGTCGCATAGGGCGGGGCTGACGGAAGCCAAAACTGTAGGCTCCACCCTGAAACCCCGCCCCATCAGGAAAGCTGCCTGCGAGAATGCCTAAACCAAATAGATCACAAACGAAAGAAATGGAGGACAAAAAGCGACTGGATATAGAGTTCAAAACCACACTTATAAGGTTTTTCAAGAGTTTCCTAGAAAAGGCTGATAAAATAAATGAGACTTATGAGGATATGAAAAGGGATCAACAAGAAATAAAGAATACATTGTCTGAAATAAAAACTATTATACAGAGTCCTAAAAACAGAATAGAAGATCGCAAGAATCAAGTCAAAGATTTGGAACATAAAGAGCCAGAAGATACTCCTCTGCAGAAGCTAGAAGGCAAGAGAATCCAGAAAATTGAGAATCAAGTCAAAGATTTGAAACATAAAGAGCCAGAAGATACTCCTCTGCAGAAGCTAGAAGGCAAGAGAATCCAGAAAATTGAAGATAATGTAAGAAACCTCTGGGACAACTTCAAACGATCCAACATCAGAATTATGGGGGTCCCAGAAGATGAGAGAGAGCAAGATATCAAAAACATATTGAAAGAAATAGTGACAGAAAACTTCCCCCACCTGGGGAAAGAATTGGACTTACAAGTCCAGGAAGCACACAGAACTCCAAATAAAAGGAATCCAAAGAGGACCACACCAAGACAAATCATAATTAAGATTCCAAGAGCAAAAGACAAAGAGAAAATATTAAAAGCAGCAAGAGCTAAGCAGGTAGTTACCTATAAAGGAGCACCTATACGATTGTCAGCTGACTTCTCAACAGAAACCATGCAGGCCAGAAGGGAATGGCAAGAAATATTCAAGGTGATGAATAGTAAGAACCTACAGCCAAAGATAATCTATCCAGCAAAGCTATCACTCAGAATCGAAGGTCAGATAAAGAGCTTCACTAATAAAAAAAAGCTAAAGGAGTTCATCAACACCAAACCAGAATTATATGAATTGCTGAAGGGGGTTCTTTCAGAAGAGAAAGTAAATAAAGATAAAAATTATGAACAACAAATTCGTAACTGTCAACAAGTGAATCTAAAAACCAAGGAAATTTAAAAAAAAATCTAATGAACAATATTAACTGTTGAATATAATAGAATCAGAGGTATGGAAGGGGAGTGAACTGATGATTCTTGGGGAAAAGGGGAGAGGGGGATGTGGGAAGAGACTGAACATAAACTGTGCACCTATGGATGAGGACAATGGGGGGAGGGGAAAGGGCAGAGGGTGGGGTGGGAAGGGGGGAAGGGACATTTGTAATAATATGAACAATAAAAACTAAGGGAAAAAAAAAAAAGGATATCAAAATTCAGGTGAGAGATGGTGATATTATAAGGATGATCTCAAATGTTCTCTATTTTTAAGTTTATCGTTTACTAGCTTCAATACTTGATATTTAGAAATAAATAACTTTTATACTCAATCTGAAAAAAAAAAAATATTAATTGAGCTTACTGTCTTGAATCAATTTCTGAGGTTGCTGTTCTGTTCCAATGATTTATATGTCTATTCTTGTGCCATTACCAGGTTGTTTTGAATACACTGGCTTTGTAATAAAACTTGATATTTGGTATTGTGATCCCTCCAACTTTTATCTTCTTTCTCAAGATTGCTGCAGTTTTGTTCACTGCCTGCATCTAACATCCCTTTTCCAGAATCTTTCACTATTTACAAAGCCTGATATAGTCAGCTTTGAGGTCTTTTTTTGTTCTATATAACTTATTGGAGCATTTGTTCTGGATCTGTGAAATTTACTGTTGACATTTTAATAGGGATTGCATTGAATCTATAGATTTCTTTGGGCAATATGGACATTTTAATTATGTTAATTCTACCAATCCATGAACATGGCATATTCTTCCTCCTGTTTATATCTTCTTCTATCTCTTTTTTCGACCTCTTGTAGTTTTTCAAGCACAAGTCTTTACCTCCTTGGTTAAGTTTATTCCTAAGTATCTTATTTTGTTTTGTGCAATGGTAAATGGAATTGTTTGTTTAGCTTCTCTTTCTGAGAATTTATTATTGGTGCATAAAAAAGCTATCCATATTTGGGTGTCGATTTTATATCCTGCTATATTGCCAAATTCATTTATAAACTAATCGTTTTTTTGGTGGAATCTTTAGGGTTTTCTTTGTACAATATCATGTTGCCTGTGAATAATGAGAGTTTTACTTCCTCTTTTCCAATTTGGGTGCCTTCTATCTCTTCTTCTTGTCTGATCACTGTGGCTAGGACTTCTATAATATGTTGAATAGGAGTGGTGAAGGCAGACATCCCTATCTTGTTGCTGTTCTTAGGGGAAATAGCTTTAGTTTTTGCCCATTGAATATGATGTTCACTGAACTTTTGTCATATATGACTTTTATCATGTTGAGATATGTTCCCTCTATTCCCAATTTCTGATAGTTTTTATAAAAAATGGGTGTTGAATTTTTCTGATTGCTTTTTTCTGTATCTGTTGATATGACCATTTTTTGTCTTTCAATTTGTTTATGTGATATATCATATTTATTGATTTGCAAATATTGTGTCCTTAAATAAGTCCCATTCAGAATGATCTTTTTAATATATTGCTGGACCTGATTTGCTAATATTTTGTTGAGGATTTTAGCATCTATGACCATCAGAAATATTAACTTGTAATTCTATTTCTTTGTAGTATCTTTATTTGCTTTGGAATTAGGATAATGCTGGCCTCCTAAAAAGAGATTGGTGTCTTCCTTCCTTTTGGATTTCCTGGAATGGTTTGTGGAGTATAGGTGTTAGTTCTTCTGTGAATCTTTGGTAAAACCCCTGTGAAGCCATTTAGATCTGGGCTTTTGTTTGCTGGGATTTTTTTTTGTTTTGTTTTGTTTTTTGTTTTGTTTTGTTTTGTTTGTTTGTTTGTTTTTTATTACTGCTTCTATTTCATCAGTTGTTATTGGCCTATTCAAATTTTCTGCTTCTTCCTGATTTAGTTTTGGGTGATTGTATTTTTCTAGGGATTTTTCCATTTCATTCCAGGTTTTTTGACATATAGTTATTCATAGTATTTTCTTACAATCCTTTGTATTTTTGTGGTATCAGTGGTTACTTATCCACTTTCATTTCTGATTTTATTTATTTGGGTCCTCTTTGTTTCTTGATGAGTCTGGCTAATGGTTAATCAATCTTGTTTATCCTTTCAAAGAGCCAGATCTTGGTTTCATTGATTTTTTGTATTGTTTTGTTGTTGTTGTTGTTTTTGTTTTTAGTCTCTATGTTATATTTCTGCTCTAATCTTTATTATTTCCTTCTTTCTACGTACTCTGGGTTTTTCTTGTTGTTCTCTTTCTAGTTCTTTCAGTTATAAGGTTAAATAGTTTATTATTAATTTTCTTGTTTTTTGAGGTATGCTTTTAGTGCTATGAACTTCCCTCTCAGAACTGCTTTTGCTGAGTCCCAGAGATTTGGGGTTGTTGTGTGTTCATTTTCATTTGTTTCCAGAATTTTTTTTTTATTTCTTTCTTGACCTCATTGATAACCCATTCATTATTTAATACATGCTATTTAATCTCCATGAGTTTAAGTTTTGGGGTGTTTTTACTGTAGTTATTTCTAATTTCATTCCACTATGATCTGAGAAGATGCTTGATATGAATTCAATATTCTTGAACTTCTAGATGATTGTTTTCTGTCCTAACATGTGGTCTGTTTCTGTGAATGATTTATATGCACTTGGGAAGAATGTATATTTTGCAGCTTTGGTGTGAAATGTTCTATAAATGTCAACTAAATCTATCTGATCCAGTGTGTTCTTCAGAGTCACTTTTATTTGTTTTGTTTTTTTGTTTGTTTGTTTTTTTGTTTGGAAGACTTATCCAGTGAAGTCACCAGGGTGTTCAAGTTCCCTACTATAACTGTCTTGTTGTCAGTTTCTTCCTTAACATCTTCTAAGGTTTGTTTTTGGTTTTTGTTTAAATATATATATTTGGTGCATATATGTTTACCAGGATTATATCCTCTTGTTTGGTCAATCCATTTAGTATTATGTATTTAGTATTATGTATTTAGTATTATGTATTTAGTATTATGTATTTAGTATTATGACCTTTGTTATATTAATTACTAGAGGCCCTGTGCACAAAATTCATGCATGGGGAGGGGGTCCCCCTCAACCAAGCCTGTACCCTCTTCAATTCAGAACCCCTTGGGGGGTGTCCAAATGCCATTTTAGGCCTGACCCCAGGAATCGGGCTTAAACCGGCAGTTGGACATCCCTCTCACAATCCTGGACTGCTGGCTCCTAATTCCTCACCTGCCTGCCTTCCTGGTTGCTCCTCACTGTCCTCACCCTGTTGGCTTGGTTACCCCCAACTGCCCCCTCCACTGGCCTAGTTGCACCTCACTACCCCACTTGCCAAACTAATCACCCACAACTGCCCCCCCCCTTGCTGGCCTGGTCACCCACAATTGCACACACCCCCAGCCTGGTCACCCCTAACTGCCCCACCACCAGCCTTGTTGCCTCTTATGCTCCCCCTGCTGGCCTGGTTACCCCCAGCTCTTCCCCTTTGCTGGCCTGGTCACCCCTTACTGCCCTCACCCTGCCTGCCTAGGCATCCCCAACTTCCCCCCTGGTGGCATAGTCACCCCCAATGCCTCCCTCCCCCCGCCGACCTGGCCACCCCTCATGGCCTCCCCCTGGCCTGGTTACCCCATGCAGCCTCCTTGTTCAGTTGTTTGGTTGACTCTCACTACCACCACCCTCGCCGGCCTGGTCATAGGCATCCATCTTGTGAGGGCGTGACTGTCAATTTGCATATCACCTCTTTATTAAATCTAAGATGTATTCATCTTGGTTTCAGATCCTTGCTTTTCCATTATCTTGAGTACTTCATGACATTCCCTTCTGGCCTATAGAGTTTCTGATGAGAAATCAGATGTCAGCCTTATAGGAGCTCCTTTGTAGGTAATAGTTTGCTTTTCTCCTCCTGCCTTTCAGATTCTCTCATTGTCTTTAATTTTTGTCTCCTGAACTTGTGTTACTTTTTCCTTTTCCTGCTTAGGGAAATTAATTGTCTGCCATTATTTCTTCAAACACATTCTCTATCCCTTTCTGCCACTTCTGGCATACCTGCTATTTGAATATTCTTATGTTGCACATTGTCCCACAGCTCCCTTAAGCTGCCCTCCTGTTATTTAAAATTTTTTTCAGTTTGGTTCTCTGATTGATTTTTTTCAACTGTCTTATAATTCACTGTTTTGGTCCTCTAATTCCCCTAATCTGTTATGTATTGCTTCCAATGTATTCTTTATTTATGCCATGTCATTATTTATTTCTGTTTTCATAGTTAATATATCTTTTTTCATGCTGTTGAGCATCTTTAACATTATTATTTTGAACTCTATATCAGATACATTTTTTATCTCCATTTCATTTAGCTCTTCTTCTGAAGAATTTTCTTATTCTTTCATTTGGGGGTTGTTACTTTGTCTCCTCATTTTGGCTACCTGTTTGGGTTTGTGGCTGTGTATTATGTAGATCTGCCTCTCAATCTCTAGTGCAAGACAGTGTTAAATGTTGTTTCTGACTAATTAGGTCAGGTAAAGACTCAAAGCTTCCAGAGACCCACCTCAGCCTACAGACTGAGCTTTTCTTATTGAAAAGCCCTTAAACAATTGTCCACAGGTGTGGTGGAAGGGTTTTATACAGGGTGGGGCGATTGCTTATGCCTGAAGGCTAATTGATATTCTCAATCTTTTAATGAGCTTCCGAAACTCCTCAACATGGGGCAAGATGTTTTCCAGTAGGATGGGTCGACTGTATTCCCCCAATGCAAAGCTGCTTGTATAGCAAATTTCTGCATGAGAAAGATGAACCCTGCAACATGAAGGAATGACTCAGCACAAGGAACCAGGGTATCTGCCTTCTGAGTTCTAACCTCAGAGCCCCCAATCCTGGCTTATGCTCACAATGCTCTAGTCCACTCTGCCCTCCCTCTGCCAGAGCATAAGGTGAGTGGCTACACAGGGAATTTTGTGTATTGGCCCTTTAAGTGGGTACCTGCACTTCCAGCCATCTCTCCCTGGAAGACAGCCACTCTCTAGATGTTTCAGTGTTCATCAGTAGATGTTTTACAGCCAGATGTTGTGTGGCTACCCTTCTCAGTTCTGGTGATCTCTGATGGGGGGGGGCGGGGGGCAGCTTGAGGCTTAGACCCCAGAGTTCTCAGTGCTAACTACCAATAGCTGAGCTGTCTCTCCAGAACTTCAGCTGCTGTCTGTGTAAGCCCAGCCAGCCCTTTCATACCTCCGCCCCTCCTACCACTCTATGTGGTCTCCACTTTTGGTCTTTGGTTCTCAGGGTTCTCTCAAGTGAATCTTCAGTTCATTATTCAGGATCCCCCCCTCCCCTGCGTTGTAATTCCCGATTGGTCCTGGAGGCATTCATTTGCTCTGCTGCCACTTTTAATCTCTGAAGAGATTATTCTTCATTCATACACATTTCGATAAACCACATACCAAATGTGTTGTCAATTGCAGTGTTTTAGAGAGAAACTGATACATAAAGCAGAACTACTTCTCCTAAATAATGGAGACTGGTCCAGTACCACACACATCTAAGCCATTTGAGCATGTTTTCCTTGTCAGTAAACAATGTTTTAACTATATTAAGGCTCTTTGTTGATGAATTCCTCCTGTTACAAGCATGTTCTTAGACATTATCCTAAATTATGATTCTTATTTTACAAAGTTTGATTCAATTTTTACAATAATTCAAGATCATTCTTTGGCATTCCAAGTGTTTATTCATTCTGATGGGAAAAATAAATGGAAACATTATCACACTCACTTCTCAGCCCTTTGAAGGAGATTTTGCAGTGACAAAATTGTGTTGTTTAGACATTAGAGCCATTTGAACATGTATTCTCTTTTTTTTTTAATTATTTTAGTATATTTATTTCTTTTTTTCACTTTTTATATTTTATTGATTTTTTTACATATTTTATTGATTTTTTTTACCCCCCTCCCTCCCTCCCACCCATCCCCTCCCTCCCCAGAGTTTTATGAACATTGGTTGTACTTATATGCATGTATACAAGTCCTTCGTTTGATCAATTATTTCCCCCAGATCTTCCTCCCCTCCCCACTGTAATTTGACAGTCTGCCTGTTGCTTTACTTTCTCTATCTCTGTCTCTTGGTTCATCAGTTCATAAAGAGCTTTATTGTCCACCAATGAGTGAGGTCATGTGGTATTTCTCTTTCATTGATTGGCTTATTTCACTCAGCATGATGTTCTCCAATTCCATCCAGGTTGCTGCAAATGATGAGAATTCCTTCTTTTTTATGGCAGCATAGTATTCCATTGTGTAGATGTACCAAAGTTTTTGGATCCAATCATCTGCTGACGGACACCTAGGCTGTTTCCAAATTCTGGCTATTGTAGATTGTGCTGCTATGAACATAGGGGTGCAAATATCCTTTCTGATTGGTGTTTCTAGTTTCTTGGGGTATATTCCTAGAAGTGGGATTACTGGGTCAAATGGGAGTTCCATTTTCAGTTTTTTGAGGAAACTCCACACTGTTCTCCACAGTGGTTGCACCAGTCTGCATTCCCACCAGCAGTGCACGAGGGTTCCTTTTTCTCCACAACCTCGCCAACACTTGTTGTTTGTTGATTTGTTGATCTTGGCCATTCTGACAGGTGTACCGCATTGTTGTTTTGATTTGCATCTCTCGGACAATTAGTGACTTTGAGCATGTTTTCATGTGCCTTTTGGCCTTCCTTCTGTCTTCTTTTGAAAATATTCTATTTAGGTCCATTGCCCATTTTTTAATTGGATCAATCATCTTCCTTTTATTTATTTGTATAAGCTGTCTGTAGATGTTGGAGATTAAACCTTTATCAGTGGTATTATTTGCAAATATGTTCTCCCATACTGTGGGCTTTCTTGTTGTTTTGTTGATGGTTTCTTTTGCTGTAAGAAAGCTTTTTATTTTGATGTAGTCCCATTTGTTTATTTTCTCTTTAGCTTCCATTGCCCTAGGGGCAGTATCAGTGAAGAAGTTCTTTTGGCTGAACATGTATTCTCATGTATGAAGCACATTTCTAAATATTGTCTTAATCTGTTCATGACTGTTTCAGTATAACACTCAATTATTTCCATTGATTGTAGCTTATTCATTGTAAATTTCAAATGTTAATACACCATAATTGTAATCTGAACCAAACCCTTAACCTTAATCTAGCCTCAACCCTAACTATATACTGAAACTGGCCTCTAGTCCTAACCCAAATGCTAGATATTATATTTGAAATATATCTTTAAAAATGTAAAAGTATTATTGATTTGAGAAATGCCAAGTATTGTTTTGCTACCGGAAAATTTTAAAGTTCTGAAGGTTTAAAGTGTCTTTTTTTTTTTTTTGCCATGATGCCTGAAACAAATCAGTTTCACTAAAAGAGATGTTGACCAGCCAGGAAAGCTGGTCAGCAACCTTAATTCCTCTAACGGTGTCGGTAACCTGCGGCTCCGGAGCCGCATGTGGCTCTTTTGAAGCTATGCTGCGGCTCCCAGCAGCTCCGATAGCAGGAAGGGGGAGGAGGGGGGGAGGGAGCTGTATCACTTACCTCCGCTGCCTTCGGTGCTCCTGGCGCTCTGTGTGGCAGGTTCCAGGCAACTTAGCGTTGCTAGGCAACCATAGCGTCCCTGTCCTGGCTCAGCCTCCTCCCTCACATCACAGTGTGTGATGTCCCTGAGGGCACGCTGAGCGTGCACCTCTGAGCTGGGGTGGAGGAGACTGCTGCGAGGGGAAAGAAAGGTGCTGACAGAGGGGACACTGAAAAATAATAATAATAAAAAAGCAATAAAGAGAAAAAAGGGAGAAGGAAAAAGAAGAGGACAGAGAGGACTGGAGAAAGAAAGAGAGGGCTTGCAGTGTGACTGTCACTGGAAGTCGGGCCTGTACAGTGAGTAGAGAACATATATTCTGACCTCCTGCTCCACAACAAGGCCCGGTGGCTGTCCAGAGGCGAGGTGCTAAAACGCTTTGTCACATGTTTGGAAGAAGTAAAAACTTTCCTGGCCAACAAAGAGCTCACCTTTCCTGAGCTGGAACAACCAGAGTGTCTGGAAAAATTACATTTTATGGTAGACATGACAGCACATCCAAACACACTAAATACAACCCTTCAGGTTGGAGGAGGTTTTGGCATTCGAGCTCAAGTTGGTAGTGTTTGTCAAAGATTTACAGAGAGGTACACTGTCTCACTTTTCCTCTTTGAGAGAGTTCAAACAAAGTCATGATATGATAAATTTGGAATATTTGAAGTCTGCAATCACCACAATGCAAAGTTCGTTTGGGAAACGATTCTGTGAGTTCAGAGAGGAAAAAAACACATTATTCTTCCATGTCACTCCCCTGGCGATCGATCCATCCCTATTGAATATAACTGCATTTGCAGGTGTAAGTCTACCTGATCTTGAGATGGAACTGGCCGATATAGCCAACAAAGATATATGGGTGTCCAAGTTCAAATGCTTGACCGTACTCTTGAGGATGTTGCCCCTCAGAAGGCCATTCTGGCTCAGAATCATAACTGGAGTGATATTGAAAACCTTCCCAAACAGGACAAACTTGTATTCGAAACATGGAATGCCATCCCCAACACTTATATAAACATGAAAAAGTATGCATTTGGAGTCCTGTCGATCTTCGGCTCCACATATGTATGTGAGCAGGTCTTCTCCAACATGAACTATATTAAAAACAAACATCGGTCACGCCTCACAGATGACAACTTGCAAGCCTGTGTGAAAATGAAGGTAATGTCTTACAGCCCTGATGTGCAGACACTGTGCACTGAGGTTCAGGAGCAAAAATCCCATTAACCAGGTAAATTAAATATTTTAATTAGATATTAATTTGCAAAAATATATTTTACATTGTTAAGTGAAAAAAATCCTCTTTTTCTTCAGATTGACAGCTAACTGCATGATCCGGTATATAGCATTAAGGTAAGAAACAATATATGCAGTGTTATATTTGTTTTAAATGTCGCAATGGTTTTGCGGCTCCCAGGTTTTTTTTTTCCTTCGAAAACAGGTCCAAGTGGCTCTTTATGTCTTAAAGGTTGCCGACCCCTGCTCTAACCACTCTCCCAGTAAGTTAGCGAAGGTGGTAATTTGCATTGAATGGCTACAAACTTCCTCCAGACTCCTGTGGCAAAAAACTGTTTTTTGGAAGTTGCCTTAATTATATAAATAAAAAGGTAAAGTTTAAAAATTGCCTCATAAAGAAATCTAGAAGACAGAATTGAAGCTCTTAATTAATTATGTCTTGTATTTTCTTAGAAATGTAAAGTGTTATTAATCTAAGACATGCAAAATATATTTGACTTGCCAGCTTTAAAAGTTCAAAGTGCAAATTAAATGGGGAGAAGTTATATAGTTAAAATGTATTTTCTCTTATATAATTAGGAATTCAAAATATGTTACTTGTTTGGTCTGATTTAAAAGAAAGAGGGTTATTTCATTGATCCAAATTAAATGTAATTGATATTCTCTAAGATAATTCAGGTATATAATCTTTAAATTGTATATGTAAATATATTGTATATTATATATTTGATCTTTCCAAGAGTATTTCAAGGTTTTTTAAGAATAACTTTTGCATGTTTCACGGGCCCTGAAATGTTCAAAAGTCTGTTCTCTCTTAAAAGAAATATTTTTTAATTAAGCAGATTGATACTTGAAATCACATGGAAAGCTTCAACAAATAAAAATTATATACTATATATTAAATGTTATGAAAGTTTTCATCTGTAAGAAAAGCAAAAACAATATATTTCTTAAACATAGCCAAAATTTTCAATAGCAGTAGGATTTCAAAAAAGACAAAAAGGTCTCATGCAGCCTGCATTTTTGAGTTGGCTGTAGGTGGACACTGTTTATGCTTTTGGATCAGACCAATAAAGTATCAAACCTATAAGTTTTACTGAATAAGTTTCTTTGCCTTTATTTTAAAATAAAATACCTACTTAAGTTACCTTATAAATTAGGTTTTACAATATAATCAATGTCATATAAATTAAGTTACATGAGAAGCCAATGTTTTTATAAGTAATTGAATCCTAACTTTATGTAGCCGCCTGCATTTTTAATTAAGCCAGAGGCAGGGCAACATTGTGGCTTGTGAATTCAGAAGTAAATTTGCTTTATTTTAAAATGAAGATACCGCCGAAGTCGGTTTGGCTCAGTGATAGAGCGTCGGTCTGCGGACTGAAGGGTCCCGGGTTCGATTCCGGACAAGGGCATGTACCTGGGTTGCGGGCACATCCCCGGTGGGGGGTGTGCAAGAGGCAGCTGGTCGACGTTTCTCTCTCATCGACGTTTCTAGCTCTCTATCTCTCTCCCTTCCTCTCTGTAAAAAATCAATAAAATATATTTAAATAAATAAATAAATAAAAATAAAATGAAGATACCTACTTTAATTACTTAAATAAATTAGATTATTAAATTATAATCAAGGTTTTCAGCTAAATGAAAAGCCAATAATTTTATAAACAATTCTAATAAAGACCAGAAACAGCTAGTGATTGTTTTATCAAATATATACATATATTTCAAATTTTATGAAGGTTTTGGCCTCTTTATAAGGGCAAAACGAAGTAACTAAATATTTCTTCCAGTTTGAAATTGAATTATCATGGATTAAAGCAAAGAATATCCTTACATGATATTATTCTACAATGTCATTATAATTTTGGTATTTCATAACAGCATATACCAAACACACTTACAAACTAATTTTTTGAATGTTTGGCAGCCATTTAAAAAGCACATGAAAGGATTTAATCCCTTCCACTGTGTGGAAGGCCCTTGAGAAGGCACTTAAGCATTCTATATTGGCCCTTCTTGCTTTTTTTGCCAAAAGGGACCCTCTTGTCACAATCCAATTGCCCACAGCTGTTGCCTGAATTTTCAGTTCATATTGAGGTTGAAGCCTCGTGGTGGCTGGTACCATGGATCTGTCTCTCACACAATGGGTTCCCCAAGATATCAATGCCAGGGCCCTGCCAGCAGGCGAGGGGATCCCAAGGCAGGTACTGGGCATGGAGGCCATAGGGGCATAGGCTACCAAAGAGACAGAACTGAACCTACATCACCCTGCTTGGCCCCGGAGGATGGCTGGTTAGCCAATGACGGGTAAGATTCCTCAAGGGAGGGACGACCTAAGACAGGCACAGCCGCAGGGGGCCATCAGGAGAGGACTTGGAGGTCAACAGAGGTGGCACCGACCCTCACCCCCCCAAACGTTGCAGGGGCTTAAACATTCGCCCCTTCTGAGGAAGGTCTCCTGCCCCATGGCTGCTTCGCGTTTCCCATTCCCAGCTCAGATCGGGACCCAGGCAACAGAGAAGTGGCTGATGGCAGCTGCCCTATATCTAAATCTAGCCTAAATCCAGGAATACTTAGAGCTTTCTCAATGATGCATATAATCCTTTTCATTAATATTTGCAGGGTAAACTAAGATTGTTGTTAAAGTATTAAATTTGACAGTAAAATAGTCAAGTTTTCAAACTAATTTAAATTGGCTAATTGAAATAAATATTTAAGAAAATTTCATTGTGCAAAAGTTGTTTCTAAACTGTTAACTAAAATTTCTATTGGTAGTTCATTTCATGGTAAAATTGCTTAACATGCAATTAAACCTAAAAAGCAGTCATATTTTTGTGCAAAAAAAAAAGGTAAAATTATCAAAACTGTGTTATAAAAATTTCCCAAAAGCATCCTAATAATTAAATAAATCAAAAAAGGATAGATAGTGGGAAAATATGTAAGGAAACATATTCAGAAAATTTTTTCTTTAAAAAACTAACAGCAGAAAAAACACACATGATGTCAGAATAAGGCAAAGGAAAATTGTTTGGGCAAAATAAAAAGGATCCCAACTCTAATTTATAGAAAAGTTTTCTTTATTAACCTTTGGTTGAGAATATGTTTATATAATATTTCCAGAAAAACTCCAAGACTGTATGGATTCCTGCAACAACAGATTCCAGAGAGGACCTGATAGGGCTGTTTCAGCCATAGAATAAGTAGGAGCTAATAAGAACAAAGGAGAAATAGTCCAGAAATAAAGATAGTGAAGATGCCTTGC
The DNA here is from genome assembly GCA_963693515.1 of Pipistrellus nathusii. Classification (NCBI taxonomy): domain Eukaryota; kingdom Metazoa; phylum Chordata; class Mammalia; order Chiroptera; family Vespertilionidae; genus Pipistrellus; species Pipistrellus nathusii. The sequence continues at coordinate 121,086 of OY882873.1, forward strand.
CATGATAGCAGTCAGCACCTGTGCATTGCTGCAGGTTGCCCAGGACCAAGGGCAGGAAGGCCTGAGATTTGCCCATTGACAGCAAAGCAGAAGGAGAAGAAAACTGAAAGCTACACAAGGGACTGTTGTGCCAACATAGAATCATTTGAAGAAGTTAAAGACTGAAGTGGAAGCTACTTCTTCAACCATGTATCTGCTCATGCTAGCATGAATAGCTTCCAGTCTTCTGCAAAGTCTTGCACAGTCAAGTCCAAGGACTCTGAGTAAATATAGACCACCAGCAAAAGAGATTTTCTTTCATTTGGTAGCTAAAAATGTTAATATGTCCATAGTTCTGATTTATCATATTGTTGTTTTTGCATTGGCATTATTTTGTTATTATTTAATAGCCAGAGTTTTTGCTCTTGACATTCAAGTTTTGAAAATGATAACATGTATGTAGTTTAGTTTTGCATTAGCATTATTTGCAATTGTTTTAATTTAGAGTTTTATTCTTAATGTTTAAATTTTAAAAAAGAAAGGGTGAGATGTAGAGGGCCAAATGGGAAGACACCTGGGAGTGCGGAGATGTTCTTAGTTCCTAACTAATGTGTTTGTTCAGGAGGAAGGAGTGGGTGGAACCTGGGCCCTCCCAGGCTCCCTGTTTTCCTGTGAAACCCCTTGTTGGATTGGAGAATAAATAGATGTGCTGCCTGGCTCAGGAGGTGGTCATTCTGTCTCCAGCAGAGGAGGTCAGCGGCCCTCCCAGCTCCCAGCTTGAAATCTATCTCTGTTTCTTCTCTCTTTATTTCTAATATTTCTCAATCCCTGGGCATCTCCACTTAGAACCAGTTCGTTCATCTCTCTTTCCATGCGGGACGTGGAAAAGGGAGATCCCTGCAGCTTCAGGCCCCCGCACACCTGGTCACCCAGGAGGGGCTAGCATAAAGCCCTCCTACTGACAACTCTGGATCAATGAGGGAACCAACTGACCCTTCTTCAGGAGGACCTGACAAGCTCTCTGTGTCCCTGTTCCCTCCTATAACCCCCCCCACCACCACCCAAATATCAACTCCATGAAGACAGGAAAGACTGGTGTCCAACCTGTGCATGACACTCATTGGCACACAATAGGTCCTCCAGAAATATCTGACCAATGAGCGAACAAATGAACTCCATCTCCATCGCTGGTTTCCCAGGGCCTTCCTATCACTCAGACTTTGGCTCCTGCACCTACATGCTGCTAATTCACTAGCTGTCCTATGGGGTGCTCGGCCTCCCACTGAAGCTCAGCTGCCACCGGGTGTGGTACACCCGCCAAGCTGCCATTGAGGAGGTTCTATCAGATTAGTGAGCAAGGTCCCAGGATAGGGGTGCAGGCAGGGCTAGGATTAGGAATGGAAGGATATGAATTTTCTGAGGGTCTGACTCTCTCACTGACCTCGCCACTTGCCACACTACCCAAATCCACATGCACAGCTCTCTGACTCCCGTCCTTTTTTCTAGGGGAAACCTTCAGACATGTGTCCTCTTGCAGAAACCCCATTGTCTGTGGGGTCCAGGAGTTTGCCAGCTCCTTGAACTCACAGTCCCCATACTCCCCTCACAGCTCCAATCCAAATCCAACTCACATTTTCTGTTGATCCAGAGGTCCTCCTTCCTCTTCAAAATAAGGGAGGATGCACCATAGGTAGAGACCAGGAAGATGTCACATTGACTGTCCTGTGGACACTATGAGCCTGTGCAGCCTAGTGTGTGTGAATTGCTCTCGACTACAAGGAAGCTCTGCAGTGCAGGCTGGGGGTCTGCTCTGTGCACTGGATTATGGTCAGTGCCTAGAGATGTGTCTGTATCTGGTTGGGCTTCTGATACATTTGCTGAAGGAATGAGTCCAAACCAGCCCCATCTCAGATACTTGGGTGACCCTGGGACTCCACTGCTCACCGCTGGGCTTTCTGCTCTGGCTTCACCAAGGACAGGGACCCCTAATGGGATCTCTGATCTCGTTATGAAATGGAAAGATAGCTTAGCCCAAGGCCCTGAGGAGGATCACAAATTTGGCAGAGGCTTCCTCAAAAGGAAGAGAAAATGACCAATTGGCTTAACCACAGGCACTCTGGCCCACCTCTTTACTGTCCAGGCACCCAGAGAGCACTTTCCCAGGAGGACCCCACTGAATCTCTATAATATCCCAATTGGGCCTCCATTTCCCCATGTTCAGAGGAACAAACACTCAGAGAGATGCAGTGACCTGAAAACTCACAGCCAACAAGTGGTTTGGAGGGCAGAGAGAGGGGCTCACCTGGTAAATAGTTGTTCCCACACCGGTTGGGTGGTGGCAAATGCTCTATTATAACACAGAAAGGTGGGGACGAAAGTGGGGTCCCTGCCCAGGAAGTTGGACACCTGGTATTTGGCCTGTTTGTCCAGTCGATGTGCCTGGCTGGTCGGTACAATACTGGTCTTTTTCTTTTCTGTTTTGCCTTGTGAGGATGGAATTTATTGGACACCATGAAAGGGTGGTGCTGAAGCCACGGCTGGTTGGCAGCTGGGACCCAGGGCTGGGCTGACTGGTATCCATGCTCTGTGAGGAAACCCCCAATGGGAGGCCAGCCCTTGGCCTCTGCCTCCCAGCACTGAGTCGGGCACACACTGAAGCTGACTCCCCAGGGAAGCAGAGTCCTGATGGTGAGAACCTTTCTCAGTGGAGGTTGTAGGGGTCCTGAGGCAACACCTTCAATAATTGTGCCTCTCAACACTGTCTGCCTGACCTCCCACTCACCAGAGCATTCTGGGTAATAAGCAGAGCAGTTGGGGGGCTCCCTCTTAGGTACACCACGTTATTTTCCAGGTTGTGAGCACATTCACACTGAAAACTTTACGCTTTATGTTTCCAGGGTCTGTCTCTTTACTACATTGAAATGTGAGCAGAAAAGCAGCTTATCCTTCTGGGCTTGGCCAGGGCAGGGGAGGTGCAGGGGATGGGCAGGGATGGGCAGGGCTAGAAAGTGGGATTGGAGCATCCAAGATGCAGATGGGGAAGTGCTTGACATGGCAGCTTCATGTTGTTCTACTCCACGCCGTCCACGAGGACCCACAGTATGTTCTGCAGATTCTTGGCGGCCCTGCAGATTGGGCAGCTGATGCCCTCCAGGCACTGACTTTGGTACTTCATGGGAAAACACATCACCTTGTTGTTGTTCTCCTCGGTGACCACTGTAATGGACACAGGGGGCGTAGCTGCAGCCTCACCCCTGCCTGGCAGCCTGCTGACCCAGAGGCTGGAATGTGCACTTGAGGTTGTGGCTGGCGGTAGCCTGGTTTTTGTTCTCAGAGTCTCTCTTTCTGTCTGTGGTCTGGGCTGTCCTCCAGGAATCCTCCTACAGCCCCATCACTCAAGACCAATGCCCTGGTGGAGGAGGACATGACTCCACTCACAGACAGGGAGGAGAATAGGGGTGGTGAGGTCTCCTTGTTTGCTGCACACCTGTATGGCTGGGTGGATGACAGCACACTAGAGCCACGGGAGCCACATAATCTGTCTCCTGATGTGACCAGAATGGTCCCACTATTCCAATTTCCACCAACACCACAAAGGAAATGATGTTCAAGGACTTCTCAATGGGGTTTTTCCATTTGTAGGTGAGTATGGACTCCATGATGGGTAGTTGGTGGACACAATTGGCCCTGGCGATGTACTGTGTGATTCTCAAAAGGATATCTAGTATGTCCTGCACAGCCCTCTGGACCTCCTTGTGGAACAGGCCCTGCCTGGCCAGGTCCTGGAACAAGTTGTTGTAGCGGATTTCCATGGAGCCCAGGTACCTGGCCACGGAATGGGAACCCAGCAGGGTGACCAGGAAGTGCATGTAGCCCAGCCAGGGGGCAGGTTGTAGGACAGCAGCTCCAGGAAGACCTGTAGCACAACTCTGAAGTAGTGCTGTGCCTCTGCCACCAGGAACTTCACAGGCTTTGGGCCAGATGCTGAGCCTCCATAACACCATCTCTGTATCCTCCAGATGATGGTCCTGAAGGCCGCCTGCACCTCAGCTTTGGAGCAGGTGTTGCAGCATGTATTGCTGCAGGACTCAGATGGGAACTGCCCCTGCCAGTCAGAAGTGTTGAGGAGGAGGATGTTCTCAGGCAGCTGGTTGTCAGAGATGAGGATGCAGTTCAGCTGGTCGTACACTGTCATCCTGGGGATTTGCAGCTGGCTCGGCGGGTCTGGACAGTGCTTGTTGTCCAGGCTATTGACCTGCTTGTGTGGCTTTGCCACCTGTAGCACCTTCAGGGATGTACTCCAGCCCCAGCAGCCCACCTGCTGCCTATGGGATTGGGGGAGGGGATGAAGAGAGACTCGGTCTTTGTGATGTGCCTGCTGGTTTCTAGCAGCTCATCTCCATCACATGGGTTGGATTTGGAGGCTCCTTCTGGCTCCAGGCACTATGGATGTTCTATATCTCCCTCTGAGAGTTGGAGTTGGACAGGTATTCCAAGAATGGCCTGAGATGGGGGTTTAGGATACTGAGGAGAATGTCATAGACCACCGTCACTGGGATTCTCCAGTGAGTCATACAGCAGATCCAGGTCTTCCTCCACCTCGGTGTTGTGCTCCAAAGACTCCTGCTCCTGGTTCAGTTCTTTCTCCCACATTTGCATCTTGTGCAGCCACGCTCCAACTTTCTTGTTGGCATCTTGTTTCCTGGTCATGAATGGCGTTCTTACTTCTCCTTGGAGCTGCTTTTTGGACTCCTCAAAGTAGGAGACTTCCTCCTCTTCGTTCTGCTCATGCCTGGGATCATGGCTGACCTGCTGCTCAGAGTAATGAACTCTGCACTTGGCCTTGGGGCCGACTTGCCAGATGCTGTCCTCGGAGTAGATGGGCTGGCTGGACAAGTAGGAGATGCTGATCTCAGCCACGTGGTCAGATGACTCCATGATGGTGCTGTGGAGGCTCAGCATCTGGCCTCCCTGGAGGGGTTGCAGCATCAACTCAGCCATGTCGATGGTACCCATGGCAAGTGTCTTGTATCTCAGAGTGGTCTGATTTTTAAGGCGCTGCTTCTGCTGAAGCATAATCTGTAACTTGTTGCCTTCTCTCTTTAAAAAGTGGGGATACTGCAGGGAGAAGGTCAGCGCCAGGTCGATCTTCACTTGACCACTCGGGGGCAGCACAATTTCATCAGACCTCAAGACGTTCTTGGAGCCCTGCATCTTCACACTTATCACCACAGTACTGAGCTCCTTCTCCAGCTCCTGGTGGATCAGCAGCTTGGTTAAGGTGAGGCTGCACTGCCTGGGCACGCAGGTGGGGCTGGAGCAGTCCACCTCCCAGGTAGCAAAGATGTTCATCGGCACCTGTGTGTTGAGTGCAGCAGGCATGCTGTCCAGGTCTGTAGCTGCAGGCCCCGTAGAGGTCTTATTTCCACCCTGTGTTGTGACAGAGGGGCACTTGCCATCAGAGGCAGCTCATAAACTGCCAGGAGGGTTGGGGCTTCAGCTCAGACAAAACCCCAAGCACTCAGTGATTGGTAGCAAGAGATGGGGCAGAAGTGATCGTGGAAACCACATGATAACCTGGCAGACTTGCAAACTCAGAGACCTAAAGTGACCACAAAGAATGGTCTGAAATTAAAGTTTTTTAAGACTAAAAGCAGCGTATGGTGGGTATCATGTCCTAGGCTGTCATCTTCCCTGACAAAGGTCAATCTTTACCTTAACTGAGCCTCTCTATTCTCTTTTTTAATCTACAGCAACATACACTGAGTGGCCAGATTATTATGATCTCTGAACACATAATAATCTGTGCACTCAGTGTATATCCTATATAATAAAAGGCTAATATGAAAATTGTCTCCTCGACCAGGAGTTTCACCAGCAGGCAAGCCAGCCAATCGCCCTTGTCCCCTCCTTCTGGGCAGGCTGGCCAGACCCACCCATTCATGAATTCATGTACCGGGATATATATATATATATATATATATATATATATATACACACACACACACACACACACACACACTGATTGGCTAGATTATGTGTTCAGAGATCATAATAATCTGGCCACTCAGTGTATTTTTGTAAGATCAAAGTAATTTTCCTTCTTTCAGAACCCTCAAAGCACAGGCATGACTCTGCAAAGATCACAAATCCGCTCATTATTATTGAGTTCATTGTGGACTGTTAACTATCCTGCACACACTTATGTAAAAGAAGTATGTGTCCCATTTTACCTTTTCTTCAATCCCAGAGATTCCCTGCTTTGATTTCTCCTGCCTCCCTAATCTATCACCAATGGATTTCATGGAACCCACAGAAGTCTCCTTTTTTGATTGTAATGTATAAAATAAGGTGCAAAGCTGCCATTTTCTGAAGCATTATTATCTCATTCAGTTGAGATTTTGCTTCACTGCAATTGTCTAGATTTTGACTCAAAGAAACTCAGAGAAATTCTTTACAGGTTTTCATGTTTTCTACATTGACAAGAGAAAAGGTTCTCAGCGGGCAAAGTAGACTTGGAGGTGAGTTATGATGAGACACATTAGTATCTTAATCATTTTCTTAGCAGAGGATGGACGACAGCACATCCTTGAGTTAACCCTGGGATTTCTTACAGAACACCTCATTCCAAGATGAGCATACAGAGGCTTTTCCTGGAGAGGGAGGGTCTGCATATTAGGACAAATGGAATGTTCAGGACAGCACCACTGACATAGCAGAAGGGGATCATTTCAAGTCCCACCTCAGTGAAGAGATGGACTGCCAGCTCTGATAACAGGTACCCCTTGTTGTGTAGCCCAGGGAGGCCCCAGCTCCTGACCTGGAGGGGCCACAGAGATGTGTTTCTCGGGCAGCAAATGGCAAAGCAACAGACTTGGTATCTTGAGCCCCGTGTCCTTTTGGGAAAAGCATCTCTACTAATCACAACGATATATAAGAATGGGAGAAGGTGTGCAAGGATTGTCAGGCCAACATGGGCACTTGGACACAGGTATTAAAAGGGAAAGTCTGTACAGAAATGCAAAAATACTCTTGACTGAGCATGAAGTGAAATGGTACAAAGTCTCTCCTCTGATGTTCCTAAAACTTTGTGGGCAGTGACTTTGCATCCGACCAGAAAGGGGCTGGACTCTGAGAGTGGTTTGTGGGGAGAATATGGGCTCCAGATTCCTTTGGTAATTGGATGCTAGGAGGGATCTCTGGGGAGTAGCTATGCAGCCTCAAGAACCCGGGGCGTCCCCTTTGACTGCATGGGGTCCTGGAGTCTGGGTCAACTCAGCACCTACACTCACTCTGAAGCCATGTTGCATACTTGTGGATGGATGAGATACCTGTGCTTCCTGCAGGGGCGTGGATGTGAGGACCCCATCTGTCAGCTCCGGTTTGTTCTCCTGTGCGGAGCTCTGTAAAGACAGTTCTCAGTCACCAGGGGGAAGCCTCAGAGCCCTGTCTTGCTGGTTCTGCTCTAATCTCCACTGGGGAGAAAAAGTCATGACAGCCTGAGGGCCTAAGATTCCTGTTGGCATAGATAAGGGACTCCTAGGGTGCACATCTCCAACTGCCTGCCCTGTCCTGGGGTGTGATCATAACAGGACCTCTGAGTTATCCACTGCCTCAAAAGCAGTTTCTGCCCCAGGGTTCTCCTCTTCCCATACATGAAGAAGAGGGGATGTGGGCTGCACAGGGATGACCCACATAGGTGGCTGGACAGGCCTCCATGTGTCTATCCCAGGCTGCCTTGTGTTACCTTAGGCCATATTTTTTTAAATGGCCAGATACGTGGGGCACGAGAATTGAACCAACGTCTGCGCCATCTGGAAAAGCCCTCACGGTGGTGTCTCCGGAAGCAAGAGCACCAATCACTGGGAAGACAGCAAGAGAACGTCTTGCACTGGCAAATGCCTCCTGGCAAGTGAGCTGGCAGTCGGGCTGTTGCCAGATGTGGGTGCCTGGTTACAGGGGTTCCAAATTCTATTGGTAAGTGACCTCAGTTCCTGGGATTGTCTCCTCTGAGTCCTCTCATCTAATGACAGCCATGCAAAAAGTCCTGTGGGCTTCTGCCTGGGGACCCCTCTTCTCCATGAAACACCATATCTGTACCAGTGACACCAACACTCCCCTCTCTCAGCACCCTAGAAGCTCTGGGTGCAGCCAGGGCCCCAGAGTTGAGGAAACAAACCTAGGTTCACACTCATCCTCTCATTCTTACCTCTTTTTGAACCTAGATAAGTCATTATGCATGTCTCTCCTGCCTGCACAATGGGTTATGCAGCAAGTGCTTCTTAGGGATGTCCAGGCTCATAGGGAGTAGTAGCTATAAAGTAGGAGGAGGACTGTCACAAGACAATAGTTTCTCCAATCTCTTTTTCCTTCATGTTGTCACCTCCTCTGTGTCTGCTTTTCTTCTAATACCACCCAAGGTCACTATATCGTGAGTGTGTGTGTGTGTGTGTGTGTGTGTGTGTGTACACATGCCTTCCAGGGTCTTATCCAGCATCTAGAAGGGTTATAAGAGTTCAGGAATCTGAAAAAGATACACATGTAAATTATTAAAGAGTTCAGAGATGAAACATAAATTTTGGAAGGCATTTTGAGGAGCCAGAGGAGACTTAGCTAAAGAAACCAAGTCCTCCTGTCTCTCTGGACCCTTTGCTTTTTATTAATACAAATTATCCTAAAACAAAGTAGATATACATATCAAAGGCAAGGTTTACTATACAGAATCCATTGTCAGATTGGAGCAACTGCCTAAGGCTGTTCAGGTGTTTGGCCAGCAGGAGGCAATAACATGTAGATTGAAATGCTCTCAGCTGTCTAGCAGCAAGCAAACATTTATGCATCCTTTTCAGATTTGGGGAAATGCCCTTAGCTATTTTCAATACACAATAGTATGTATTTTCCAGCCCTTGCTAAAGGCTCAAGGTCCACCAATCTTTTGATGAACTTCTTGCATTTATGACCTGCTGGCATTAGCTTCTGGCACACACCAGTGCTCCCTTTCTGGATCCCATAACAAAAAGGCCACAAAATAGGGAGGAACAGAGAGCAGCTTCCTAATGTGTCAGAATTTCTAATTTCCAGACCAACTCTGTGGGAGAGGTGGGAGCCTTGGCCTGGAAGGCTGGATGTTCCTGAAATCTGAACTCTGTATGTCATGTACATTGGGCAGTATCTGCCTCTCTGTGGGCCTAGTTACCCAAATATCCAATGAGAGTGTGATTCAGAACTGCGTCGGTCAGCATAAAGAGGGCCTGACTCCTTCCACCCTGGTTGGGTTGTGGACAGAAATGCACCTGCATGGTTCTAGATCTGAGTTCCTTTTCAGACAAATACTGGCCTATCTAGGTTGCCAAACACTCACTATTTCCCATATACCATCTGCATGTCTGTACAGGATTCCACCAGCACAGTCTTTTCCAGAGTCCCTGAGAAAACCTGGATACCCCTAAGACTTTGGGAACAAACAGCTGGGTTTATCTCAGGCTCTGCATTCTGACTGTCTGTGATTCTGGGCAAGGCATGTACCTCTAAGGTCACCAGTTCTCTCCTCAGTGACTCCCATAGTCTTCACCTTTCTTGTGTGAAGAGGCAAGGGGATCCAAGATGACCTCATATCTATACTAATAAAAAGGGTAATATGCTAATTAGACTGGATGGACCAGACATCCTTCCGGACAAAGCCATGGTGGTGGGGGTTGAGACAGAGGCAGTTAGGGGCAATCAGGCCAGCAGGGGAGAGCAGTTAGGGGCAATCAGACAGGCAAGCAAAGGTAATTAGGGGCAATCAGGCAGACAGGCAGAGGCAGTTAGGGGTGATCAGGCAGGCAGGAGAGCATTAGAAGCATCAGGCAGGCAGAGTGATTAGGGAAGATCAGGCAGGCAGGCAGAAGAGTTAGGGGTGATCAGGCAGCAGGAAGAGTGGTTAGGGGAGATTAGATAAGTAGGCAAGTAAGCAGTTAGGATCCAGCAGTCCCAGATTGTGAGAGGGATGTCCAGCATTGGAAAGGGTGCAGGCCGGGCTGAGAAACAACCCCCAACCCAGTGCACTAATTTTGTGCACCGGGCCTCTAGTTTGGTTATAAAAGTCAGTGCCTGGCCCAGCCAGAGTGGCTCAATTGGTTGAGTGTCATCTTGGGCACCAAAAGGTTGCTGGTTTGATTCCATCGCAGGGCACATACCTGGGCTATGGGTTTGATCCCTGGTTTGGATGGGTACAAGAGGGAACTAATCAATGCTGCTCTCTTGCATTGATGTTTCTCTCTCTCTCTTTTCCTTCCTCTCTCTATAAAATAAATTTTTTAAAAAAATTTTAAATGTCAGTGTCTATGCATTTGTTCAAGCCTCTATGCTATGAATTGCTATCTGGAGAGACCCACGTGGCCTAGAAATGAAAGAAACCAACAGCTAGAGAGGAAGTCAGGTCTTCCGTACAAACTGAATCCCAAAAACCCTCAGAGGGAGCTCAGACCCTCATTGACACAGATCCTGCTTGACTCGAGACCACAATAGTCCCAGTTGAGCCAAGTGGGATTCCTCATCACAGACATATGAGCTAATAAGTGTGTGTTGGTTAAGTCTCCAGTGAAGGGTAACACTGGCTCACAGCAGATCACTAGTATAGTCATCCCACAACAGGCCCTAGCCCTGCCCTCCATTCCTCCCTTATCTCCTCTCAGTTCCTCCAGTCACTGCATCCATCTTTCTAACCTCCTCTCTATCCAGACACATTCTGCCTCCAAGTGCCTGCACAGTTGTGCCTTATGCCAGGCTAAATACAGCTGAGTTTGTGCAGGGCTGACTCCTTCTGGTCCTGCTGCTGTGAAGACAAATGCCACCTCAGTGCAGCCTTTCAGCCCCTCCCCCAGGAGCCTCCAGCCCTCCTCGCAGCACCTGCTCCCTTTGCACACAGCCCCTGCTCTTTCCTTTCACGTTTTTGTTTCCGTGGTTGTGTCCACCTTCCCTGCAGCCTGTGAGCTCCTAGAGGCAGGGCCCCGATGGATTTTCCACATGGACCCAGTTTGAGTGCTCAGTGCACAGGTGCTGAGTGAACAGATAAGCGGATCCATCCACCACAGATCATCTCAGTTCTTAAAGCCAAATGGACTTTGTCATTTTAAATGGACTAGATGGGAAACCATATAAGTTCATCCTGTAGTTTAATCCTCGCATGGATGGATTAATTTATGCTAAATTATGGAAAAATCTCCCAAAATTCCCATTGCATACAACTGCAGGCAGGTGTTCAGATTGAAGAGACGAATCCTTCCGTGGTCACTCAAGAACCCAGAGTTCTTCCCTCAAGGGCCTTCTTCATTCGTAGGGCATCACCCCCATGTGCTTCCATCACCTCAGGGGACAGGTCACAGAGAAATGCATGCTGGGAGACTGTATCCTCCAGGTTTGCCATAGCGCACCTCAGTGCCTGTCCTCTTCCACTGGCAACAGCAGCTCATAAAGCAGCGAGGGGGTCTGGGAAGTGCCATCCTGCTGTGCACCCCAAGTCAGGTGAGTGGATTTTGATGGACAATTGAAGTTCTATGATACCATGAGGAACTCATTTAGAATTATGGTGCCGTTCATGTCTTTACTGAGTGTTCACTGTACGCCAAGCGCTGTGCTTAGAGCTGGACAGAGATATGATTGAGCAGCATCTTGGATAGGAACCAGCTTGGATAGGTGCCAGAATTTTAAGGGGAAAAAATGCAGTGAGCATGCTCTGGAGGGATAGTGAATGATTATACATTTGGAGCTATCTGGAGCTCATAGCAGTCGAACTAGACTTCAGAAGGAGACAGATGTGGTTGGCCAAGAGGTGGACAGCACAATGTATCATAAGAAGTACTATGCAGCTGTGCAATTATATGTTCAAAATTATTAAAGAGCGGGGATAATATTCATGTTAAATGAACTGTGAGTGGGAATATAGAGTGGCCCCATGTTAGGAATAACTGTGTTTACATGTAGATGAAAGATACAAATAGCTTGTGGGTAGTGTTTCAATCATCTAAACTGTTTATTGTTTAATCAGAAAGATTCTATCAACATGCTTTAGTTTTACGTACTATTTTTTCATCTGGACATATGGGAAGGTGATGTAGACCCATTATCCTCACACTTCCCTGCCACTCCCCTCAAGTTCAGGGTCTTTTCTGGCCTGGAACCCAGGCTCCCTGAAATACCAGACTTGGGAAAAAGCCTGTGTCTTCCTAGTGTGAAATGACAGGACAATGATTCTACTAGAAGGCACTCCAAAATATTGACTCTTACGGACTTTATTGTGGTCTAGAGGCAAGCCCAGGCAAAGGTTTAGTTTGGTGTTAGCTTCCAATGCTGGGAGAACCAAGAGTCCAACAATATGTGTGCCATGTATCAATTGTCCACTGGAAGGAAGTCATTGCAGCTCATGACAATGACCTTGACCCACTTTCAAATTTGACAAGTTCCTCTTCTCCAGAAGGTGCTTCATGAACTTGGAGGGTTTCTTTAAAAAATATTCACTTGATTTCTTCTTCAATTTAATTTGGAAGCTAATATAAATCCCCTCCAAGGCTTCCGCGTCCAGCACAGAAAGAGAGATGAAACTGGTTCTGAGTAGAGGTACCCGGGATTGAGAAATAAAAGAAAGAGAGAAGACACAGAGATAGATTTAAAGCTGGGTCCTGGGTGGGCCGTTGCCCTCTTCTGCTGAAGAGACAGTCGACCTAGAACCGAGGCAGCACATTTATTTATATTACAAAATACAAGGGGTTTTCACCGAAAAACTTAGCATCAAAGGAGCTTGGGTGGGCCCAGGTCCTATTTATTCCCTCATTCCCAGCACCTGGACAAAGGTAAGAAGTCGGTACTGATAACACTCTCTGCCTTCTTGGGGAGGGTGTTATCAGTACAGAAGTGGCTCTGCCAGTCACCTCAGACTCAGCTGCCAACAGTTTAAAGAATGCCTATGTGCCTTCCCAGGGGCCCTGTACAGTCCACTACTTCTCCTTTATCTGTTATAGATGGTTCAGTTCATTGTTTTCATCTTATATCAATAGAATTCTTCATATATATTCTTTTTTCCTTGTGAGCCCATATTTCCCAGGCCCAGGTTATAATCTGGTAATGTAGGGAGGGAGAAGCAAAAAATTGGATGTATTTCCTATCCCTTTTTCAACTCACCAGGAAGGGCATAAGCTGTAGATGAATCTTGAATATTTGGAGAGGAGGAGAGACTGAGAAGGATTTTAGTTGTTCTCAAAGAAGAGAATCTATAATGTTAAAATTTGACATGACCACTCCTCACTCGCCATCCTCCTTCTACCAGGTGATTTTATCCCTCAGGGAACATCTCTTTTTTTGCAGTGATCATCAGACTCACTGTGTGTGCATATGTGTGTGTATGAGAGTGCGAGAAAGGAGAATGGAACCCTTTGAAATGGATCTACTTTTATTTATTAGTATCATCTTCTCTCCCAGCCCAGCCCTAAGGTAAGGTGACCAAATTTTAACATTGGTAAAGCAGGACACCATTGACGCGAGGGGGAGAGGGGAGGATATTGATTAAAAATTTGGTCTATATGGAGCAACAAAATTTTTCATAGAACGCAAAAATAGTATTGTAATATATATATTTTTAATTTTAACATAAGTACAATTTACAATTTACAAATATAATAAATAAATATTATGTATAGTATTATTTTATTCTTTGGCATATTTCTCATTCGAGCGAATTCTAACAACTGATCAACAATGCGAACTTTGATAAGCAGTTCTTGATAATCAGTTCTCAACAATTATTTATTATTATTAAAGTTTAACATTATAAAATTAACAAAAATAGTATAAAACTCATATCCTGGCTAAATACGCCGAAAACCGTATATTCTCTTCCCGATCTCCCACCGTTCCCTAGCTTGTCATGCATTCTTTCCAAAAACAGGGACTTTTTTAAAACACCATGGGATGGGACATGGGACAAATTGTTAAAAATCAGGACTGTCCCACCAAAAGCAGGATGTCTGGTCACCTTACCCTAAGGCTACACTGCAATGATGCAAGCAAGAATGGGAACATTTACCCAGAGCAATGTGGGGGTGAACAAAAAGGAGCACAACAGCTGGGGCCGGTTTGGCTCAGTGGTGGAGCGTCGGTCTGTGGACTGAAGGGTCCCAGGTTCGATTCCGGTCGGGGCATGTACCTGAGTTGCGGGCACATCCCCATAGGGGGTGTGCAAGTGGCAGCTGGTCGACGTTTCTCTCTCATCGACGTTTCTCTATATCTCTCCCTTCCTCTCTGTAAAAAATCAATAAAATATATATATATTTTTTTTTTAAAGGAGCACAACAAACTCTAAAAATCACTCCCACACCCTACAGAACCTTCCACAGTCTCTTTGTGACATCTAAGGGTCTTCCATTGTTGCTGTCATTTTCTTATAATCTACACACACACACACACCCTAGGACCAACTGTAGCCATTGTCTTTCAGAGTTTCCAATTAATTTCCAATTATTATAGTTTCTCATCCAACAACCTCCCCCTTCCAGAGTATTCCTAGGGGAAAGGAGTTTTCCATCTAAGTTAGGATACTGTATTAATTACATTTTCCTACATAACAATATTACTATATACTTAGTAGGGGGAAAAAGCACACATTTATTATCTCACTACCTGTGGGTGAAAATCTGGGCACTACTTAACTAGGTCCTCCGCAGCTGCCTATCAAGGTGTCAACCAGGAGTGAGTTTTCATGTGAAAACTCTACTAGGAGTGATCCACTTCCAAGCCCTTGGGAGTTGCTGACAGGGTTTAGACTCTTGCTGGTTGTTGGCTGAAGGCCACCCGCAGTTCCTTGTCATGTGTGCCCCAACATCATCACCTCCTTCGTCAAAACCAGTAATAAGTCTCCTAGCAAGAGAAGTATTAGAATATGTCACCTTTGCCCTAGCATCCTGTGGACTGAAGTGTCCCGGGTTGGATTCCAGTCAAGGGCTCTAACCCCACTAGGGAGCGTGCAGGAGGCTATGACCCTCTCTCATTATTGATGTTTCTATCCTCTATCCCTCTCCCTTTCCTTTCTGAAGTCAGTGTGTGTGTGTGTGTGTGTGTGTGTGTGTGTGTGTGTGTGTGTTTTGTTTTAAGAAAAGAATATGTCACCTTTGCTGTGCTCTACTGTTAAAAGTGAGTCACAGATCCTATCCACACTGCGGGGGTTAGAGGGGTGGGTTAAAGGGTGTGAATAGCAGGAGGCACAATGGAAGCTGAAGTGGAAACTAAAAATTGTTTCCCAAAGTTCATGAAAGCCACGGATGTTTTAAGCAGTAAAGTGACGTTATATTCTTGCTTTTGAATGCTCAATCACTGGCCAGGAAGTGTGGAGAACAGACTGGTGGAAAAGAAAAGCTGAGTTAGAGAAATCAGTTAGGAGGCTGGCTGGCCATAAATAACCCTAGTGAAATGGTGATGGCCAAAACGAAAGTAATGCCAGTGGGAACAGAGAAAGATGGTCACAAATCGGAGCGTTATTTAAGAAATGAGAAAGAGGACTTGGTGGTAACTGTAGTGGGAGAAGAGTTAAGGATATTCTCATTCTTGCTTTTGTGAATGGGTTTGTGAAGAGGAGGGCGACTTAAACATTTTGAGTTTGAGATGGGTAGGTTAGGATGAGACTAACCATGCTTGAGAGAACCATCTATTTCGATACATTTAATGTCACGCTTGCTTAACGAAGATGTCGCTCAGATTGGTTGACACTGTTTGAATATTTTCTTTTTTTTTAAATATATTTTATTGATTTTTCATAGAGAGGAAGGGAGAGAGATAGAGAGCTAGAAACGTCATGAGAGAGAAAGATCGACCAGCTGCCCCCTGCAACCCCCCCACCGGGGATGTGCCCGCAACCAACGCACATGCCCCTGACCGGAATCGAACCTGGGACCTCTCAGCCCGCAGACCGACGCTCTACCACTGAGCCACACCGGCTTCGGCTGACACTGTTTGAATATTTTCAACTTCCCTCTCACACATGTGAATTTTCAGTATTACAAGTCCATGGATGCAGGAACATGCATGGATGTGCCTATACACCCCACTGTTCCTACAAATACACTTCCCATGCTATTTGAAGGAAAAGGAGTTTGCTGAGGTAAAATATATGGGAGAGGCATAGACTG
The DNA here is from genome assembly GCA_963693515.1 of Pipistrellus nathusii. Taxonomy (NCBI): domain Eukaryota; kingdom Metazoa; phylum Chordata; class Mammalia; order Chiroptera; family Vespertilionidae; genus Pipistrellus; species Pipistrellus nathusii. The sequence continues at coordinate 137,219 of OY882873.1, forward strand.
CTCGCATATACCTTACGTTAGACTAAGGAAGATTGAACTCCTCGGCAGCCCTAAGCAATGACGTCAGCGCTCACCGGTGCGAAGGACCTCACGTGGGAGTTGCAGCCCTTGCTCTCGCGAGAAGGAAAAATCTGGCTTCTTCGCAGTTCCCCTTCCTCTCTGCTCTTCGCGCCCCTCCCACCCCACAGCGCCACTGGGACTCCCACCCGCGGAGAACGGAGTCTGGCAGTGCCCCGGGGGCTTCTGGGAACCGTAGTTCTCGGCTGGAGAGGCTCGCCCGCTCGCCCCCTCCCCTCCTCACGCACGCGCGGCTGCGAGGGGCCCGGAGGTTGGAAGCCTTTGTCCAGCCCGCATGGGAGGTGAGTGGGGTTCTGAGGCCGCTTTGCGGCGCTCGGCCTCGGTGGCGGCCCCGGGCATCAGTCTGTGCCGAGCCGGGGCTGGAGCGCGCATTTGTGGAAAAGGCCTCGAGGGCGAGCCATGAGCCCACCCCTCCCGCGGCTGCCGCCTCCCGGGGAACCCGACCCGGCGCCATCTCCTCCCGGCTGCTCGGTCCCGCAGGTGCCGCGCCCGGCGGCAGGAACCGGCAGCTGAGGGTCGGCCTCGGACCTGGCCCGGGACCGGGCGCCGGCATCCCGGGGCCGAGGAAGCAGCGTCTCAGCAGCGCCCCGCCGGCCGGCCGGGGGACGGCTTCCCGCTGTGACGTGCCGAGGGGTCTAGACTGAGGAGCGGGGAGGCCGGGAGCAGGATCTTCGGATCCGGAGGATTGGTGACGATGGAGAAAGATTCGGCCGCAATGCCCGAGCGAAGAGGTGAGAGTGCTGGGCGGCCGCTCTGCGCTGTGGGAGGTGCAGGTCCTCCTGAAGGCAGGCAGCTCTGCCGGCCTCTCCTTTGTCTCCGGGAGGGAGAACGGAGGGCTTGGTGTGGGGCAGCCCTCTCCGCCTCAGCTGGTGCACGGTGGCTCCTTGAAAGCCACCTCGAAATGTTAGCTAAGGCACTTTCTCGCCCGTTCTTTTTACCAGATTGTCGGTGAGTCTGAGGCTTTAGCTTTTTTGGCAGGCAAAAGAAACCTTCCCGCATCTGTCATTTCACGTTGCACAATAATCCTATTTCAGTCGCACAAATATTGTAGTTTTGCTTAGTAGAAAACAGGCACAGAGGTCAGTAGTTGACTAGCCCAGCCTTTCTTGAAGTTTGTCCGTGACCTCATGTCAGAATTTTGGAAATGTTTTCTACTAACCCATGGCCTGCTTATTAGGTTTCTGGAGTGCACCTCAGACTCAACTAGTAACAATTATTAGGAAGTGGAATCCAGTGATCTACATTTCATCAAGCTTGCATTGTAAGCTACATTTCAATAAGGGTGATTTTTGAGAACTGAGCCTACTTTTCTTACATTAATTTAACGTACATTAAGCTTGGAAATACTGACTTACTCCGATTTCTAGGTTAGAGAGTGCCACCTGCCAGAAGGTGTTGGGTCCAGGAAGCAACATCCCTGGACTTCTCCATGACTTCTCCAGGAGTTGACTGGGCTGCCTTCCCGTGCAGTACTTTCCAGAGCATCATTCGCAGGGGGAGGGCTTTTTTTCTTATAAATCTGAATCACAGTATAGAGTTAGATCCCACAATTACCGCTTTTTTGCCCTTAGCTGCATCTTCCCAGGATTCTTTCTTTCCCCAAGAGAAGAGCACAGAAAAGGGAGAAGTGACAGCTCTCCGCCTCACAGCCAGATCCCAGGTGAGTGTGTGTCTTTACTGATTGTTGAAATTCCACCTTATTCCTCAGAGCACAGGCACACACCCTTCTTTTTGATGTCAAGTTTCTTTGTCCACTAGAGCCCATCTGGAGAGCTGAGTTCTATTCTAAGACTACTCTGGTGGCTATTGGCCTCAGTAGAAAGTGTTTTCTACTAACCCATGGCATCATCTCCACTAGTCCTTACTGTCAGGCCACAGGCAGGTAAGGAATGTAATTACCCTTCTTTGCCTGTTATGCTAATTGCTGAGCTTGGTAACTTAGGAAACTTTTAATAGAAAATATGGGGCATATCTTAATCTTCAGTTGATTATTCAAGATTCTTTTGTATTTTAGTTGTAATTCCAGTTTGGGCCTAGGAGCATGTCTGTGTAGCATCCACTTACTCTGCCACTATTTTTAATCTTTGGGGCATATCTTAAAATTTATGTTTCTGCAGGGAATCAACATACACATGACTGTTATGTAAGATATTAAGAAAGCACCTTTCTTTAGTGCTGAAGTGAGTTATGACAATAGTAAGTGCTCAGAAATTCAGAAGAGCACTGGAAAAGTGCTAATATCCAGCCCTCCAAGATGATGAATGCACATGTTTAGAAGTGAAACAATTTTCCAATCTGTCTTAACAAGGGCAAATTTTAAGAATTTTTTAATTTAAGTAGTGATTGGCCTAGCTCAGTGGTCTGCAAATTGTGGCTCACGAGCCACATGCGGCTCTTTGGCCCCTTGAGTCTTTATTTTTCAGCAAAGGCCCCCTTAGGAGTACCCTAATTAAGTTAATAACAATGTACCTGCCTATATAGTTAAGGTTAAAAAATTTGGCTCTCAAAAGAAATTTCAGTTGTACTGTAGATATTTGGCTCTGTTGACTAAGGAGTTTGCCGACCATTGGCCTAGCTTGTTTGGCTCAATGGATAGTGTTCACCTATAGACTGAAAGCTCCCGGGTTCAATTTTGGTCAAGGTTGTGGGCTCAATCCCAGTAGGGGGTACAAGAGGCAGCCGATCAGTGATTCTCTCTCATCACTGATGTTTCTTCTCTGTCTATTCCTCTCCCTTCCTCTCTGAAATAAAGAAAAAAAGAAATAGAATTTAAGTGGTGGTTGTACTATATGGGTGATCCGTGTATGGGTCTTTCAACTTTTTGTGTTTAAAATTTCATTAAAAGAAGTTGGGTAAGAGAAAAGAGCTCTCCATGATGTGTGTGGCATGCCACAACCCAAGATTTCTGAAGTCGCCTTTCTCTTTGCTACTGTGATCCCAAGTATAAAAAGTCCATTTTGCACATTAGTACTGTTTGTAAAAATGACTTCTTGGGGTCCTTATATACAGTACTTGCCTGTCTTAATTGGTTTCTCAACTGCCTTACAATTAGTATTGAAGACTATTAGACAAGAAGCTTTAAGTTGCAGCTGATAAAAGCTCAACTCAACTGGTGTAAGGGAAAGGTATTTATTGGCTATCATAACTGAAAATCCAGGTCTAACTAGAAATAGAGCTCAAGTAATAACATTAGAACCTATTTCCTCAATTTCACTGACTTCTTTTCTCTCTATGGGTTTTCCTCTCAAGCAAGTTTTCTTCCTAGCGCTAGCCCCTATCAAATCTATGCTCATATCTCATATCTTCCCACGCTGAAGACCCAAGACAAAGGGCAGCTTCCCTCCTGGTCATTCCAGCAGAAGTCCAGGGTTAACTCTTCAAGGGGTATTAGGCCCGTTCTTGGACAAATTTGGGCAGATCTATGGAATATACCTGCACATACAGAAACACACATACCATCCAGGAGTCAGAGATGCAATTAATGCTACCTGAACTTCACTGGCCAGCATAGTGGCCGAGGAAAATAAGTACCAGTGCCAGAGGAACACATTGATGTTAGATTCAAGACTGTTAGAGTTTCGGATAGATTAAACCTTTTATGGAAAATTTTTAAAACTTGTTCTTTTTGCATTGTATTAGATATGGTGTGATGCTAATATTGTGACTATCTTAGAATTTGCCTGGACTGTGTTTTGTATTTTTGTATTCAAATTTTTTTTAAAGTATTAATTCTTGGATGGTTGTAACCAGGTGGACAGCACAGACATATGTAAATGTAAAAGTGATATTACTTCCTCCTCAAATTCAGTCCCCTCCTTCTCCCTACTGAGGGTAACAATTTGATTTATATCTCTCCATATGATTTTGTTGAACTTGCACTACTAAATTCAGACACTAATATTTCCTTTGGTTTCTCCCACTGCCAGTCCCCAACTTAGGGGTGTTTTTACGAGTGTTATTGTATAAACAAGATTTGGCCTTTTTTTTTTAAGGGAAATTAATTCACCCAGCCAGTGTGGCTCAGTTGAGTGTTATCTCGTGCACTAGGAGGTCACTGGTCACGACACATGCCTGAGTTGGGGGCTTGATCCCCAGTAGAAAATGAACAGGAGGCAGCAATCCATGTATCCATCTGTCTCTCCCTCTCCCTTCCCTCTGAAATCAATAGAAAAAACATTTACTTTTTTTAAAGAGGAATTAACTCATTCGCATTAATATGATTGTGTATGTTTCAATTTTTTCTAGCCATGTGGTTTTTATAGTTCTATTTACTATGCTTTCCTTGTTTCTTTCATGTGTTTTTCTGCCTTTTGTGCATTGGTTTGCACTTGTGTCCTGATTTTTTTCTTCTAATTGTCTGGAAGTAATTCTCATTGTCAGTTTAGCTGTGGATATGCAGGCTGTAAAATCTCAGTCATTTTTCCTCAAAATGTCTTGTCTACTTAGTGATTTATTTCTCCCCCCCCCCCCCCAAGGATGATTGTTGTATGTTTTTAAGCCTCAGAATATTTCCGTCTTTGGAAACTATTTTGAAATAATTTAAGACTTAAAGAAATGTAGGGTTAGGGTTAGGATTTACCCTCCATTCATCTTCTCCAAAAGTTAACACTTTACTTCACTTTATTCTTATTTTCCAAATACAGGAAACTAGCATTGATACAGTACTACAACCTACTGATCTTACTTAGACCTCCCAGCTAACCTATTTTTCTTCTCTCTCCTCCCTCTCCCCTTTAATTTTTGCTTTCATCCTATAATTCTTTTGATTTCTCTTAGTTTGTTGTTCTTTCTCTGACTTGACCTGTATGCTTTGTTCATTTATTTACATTATTTTTTAATGAAATGGAAGTGTTTAAAGCTATGAAGTTACCTCTGAGTACAGTTTTAGTGCTTTGGCTTTGGTTTTGCTATATATATATTTATTTTTTTTAATATATTTTATTGATTTTTCACAGAGAGGAAGGGAGAGGGATAGATAGCTAGAAACATCGATGACAGAGAATCATCAACCAGCTGCCTCCTGCACACCCCCTACTGGGGATGTGCCCACAACCAATGTACATGCCCTTGACCGGAATCGAACCCGGGACCTTTCAGTCTGCAGACCGATGCTCTTGTCCACTGAGCCAAACCAGTTTCGGCTGGTTTTGCATTTTACTATTTTGACATTTTGGGGTTTTTTTTCTTTTTTTTTTTAAATATATTTTATTGATTTCTTACAGAGAGGAAGAGAGAGGGACAGAGAGTTAGAAACATCGATGAGAGAGAGTCATCGATCAGCTGCCTCTTGCACACCTCTTCTGGGATGTGCCCGCAACCAAGGTACATGCCCTTGACCGGAATCGAACCTGGGACCTTTCTATCCACAGGCTGACGCTCTCTCCACTGAGCCAAACCAGTTTCAGCTCTGATGTGTTTTTTTTTTTTTCAATTATCAGTTATTGCTCTGTTCTATTTATGTTTTGGAATTTATTTAAATTTACTTTGTTACTTTTGCAAATGCTTCATGAATGTTTAGGTGTTTTCTAACCAGTTATAGCATTTGATATATATTTATCTCAATAACCTTGGAATATTATTCCCATTCTCTATGGTTTTATTTTAAAAGGCATGTAATGCCTTGGCTGGTATGGCTCCTTTGGTTGGAGTGTAGTCCCATGCACTAGAGGTCACTGGTTCAATTCATGGTCAGGGTACATACGTAGGTTGCAGTCAGGGCACACATAGGAAGCAAGGGATCAATGTGTCTGTAGAACATCAGTTCTCTCTCTCTCTCTCTCTCTCTCTCTCTCTCTCTCTCTCCTTCCCTCCCTCCCTTTCCCTCCCTCTCACCCATGCTCTTGCTCTCTCTCCCTTCCTCCCTCTCTAAAAAATAAAAATAAACTTCATATTCTTTAACTAAATAAATAAAAAGGCATATAATACATATATGTGTTTCCCTCTTTACAGTTTTGTGTGTGTTTTTTTTGTCTTATAGAAACTTATTCTATAAGTTTTTGGTATTTACACATAAACATCAGTTCTGTCTGTACCCTTAGTCTGTTGCCATCATTTTTCATTTAACATTTTTTGCTTTAAATGAATTCCATGCTTAATTGGATTTGGTGCTCACTGCCAGTCTTTTCATTCCATGACTTCTCCATTCACAAGGTCTGTATTTCAACTCATCTTCTGATTGGCTAGACTGATTCTTCAAGTTTTGATTGAGGACTCATAAGAAGAGTTACGCAGACAGGCTTCTTTTCCTCCTCTGCCTGTATTTTGTTTACTTTGCCAAACTACATTGTCAACTTATTGGTTCATGTTTTATTTTTAACTCTTTATTCCCCAGAAAAATGATAGTCTCTCAGAGGAGAAACCATGGTTGTATTTCTTTTAGTTCTCATATTGAACCTAGCAGAGCATGCATGGCACATAACTGATACCAGGGACTTTATACACGGTATTCAGAACCTGAATATGTTAGAACACTTGTCATATCACTGCACTTTAGAATATTCAGTCCCTCAGCTCCAGGGCCACGGGCAACTGCAGTGTGAAAGGGATGCTGTCGAGTGAAAGATGGTGAACAAAAGTATGTTTTGTGTCTTAGGCATCCGTGACATTCAAGGACGTGGCCATGGACTTTACCCCTGAGGAGTGGGGGAAGTTGGATCCTGCCCAAAGGGACGTGATGCTGGACAACTATAGGAACCTGGTCTCGCTTTGTAAGGATGGCTTCTCACTGTGACTGCAGTCTGCTACGGGACATCATTCTTTATTGAAAGTGAAATAGCTTACACAGCCTTTGCTTTTCCGTTCAGGAGCCATAAAGTGTAACTCCTGTTGGATTCAGAAACAATCACTTCCTGTTCTAGGATCTTGGTGAACTGCTTGTTTTGCATTAGAATTTATTGGATTCAAGTAACACAAACCTAATTCACACTAACTTAGGGAGCAGGGAGTCTTTTTTTCCCATTGATTTAAAAAAAAAAACATATTTATTGTAAGTTAAGTAAATTAATCTAATTTATTAAAGAGATAACATTTTCCTGGGTATCTTCTGGAATTGAGTAATGGTTGATCCTGCCTGATTTATTTTATTTTTTTCAGATGGTTCTGTTTTATTTTCCCCCTTACCCCTCAGATACAGGGCTTACCCCTAGAGAGGGCAAATTACTTTTTAAGGTATTTCTCTTCTTTGAAGTTTGTGGCCTTACGAATTTTCAACTAAAAGCCTACATTAACAGCTTGTCAATACTGATATGGAATAAAGTACAGCCTCACTTTCTAGAAATCTGTCGTTTCTAATGTCTCTCCTCAGCATGTTATCCCCCCAGCTGTGTGGTCTCCTTAAAGTTTTACTTTTCATATGTACAGCTCAGGGCTCAAAAAGATTGGATGGTATTTGTATATAAATTTTGGTGCTCCTCTTTAGTTACTTTCTCTATTGGTTGTTTCTTAAATAACAGTCCTTTGATAGAACTATTTGTAAACTGTACTTTCTAAGCAGCTGTAAGACTTCGGCTTTTTACTTGTACTTTATTGCCCCACACCATGATTTGGAAATATCATCAAGGTGAATATGAATACTACATCATATGTTTGCTTCTGTACTGAAGCCCAAATGTTATTGCTCATCTTTGTCTTCAAAATGTGGCTTTTGAAGTTAAATTGGGTTATTCACCTGTGTTTCTATGTAAGAGTTAAGTCTGTTAGCATATTGATGGAAGATGGGGAAAATGGGGTGTTTTTATCTGATTAGGGTTGCTCTTGCCAAGCATTGTGAACCTGGATTAAGTGTAGACTTGGTAAATATTTCTGTTTTCCTTCAGCCATAATGCTGGGCCTCATATGTATCCCTACTTTCCTCCAGGGGCAAATACTTGTCCCAGCTGCACTGGGTTTCCGCCACTTTCCTCCGGTAACAGTGTTGGAGCCCATTCCCTGACAGTGCAGGCTTATGTTATTGAAGAGAGGTGGCTTTAGGTAGAGTGTAGGGATTGGATTCCTTTCCCCACGTGGGAAAAATCGTGATCTTTTCAGGGAATCAAATATATAACCAGGAATTTCTTTTTTCTTTTTTAAATCGTGGCTTGGCTTTGCCCTGCTGACTTTATTCTTAGGATCTCCCCATGTGGCAATGATGGCCTTTAATAGCTCTAGGATTATATTATTCTTCCAATTAGAGAACTAAGGGGGGAAAGGTAGTGCTTCTATCCTAGGAGTTTCAGCAAATAGAGTCACATGTTGGTTAATGAAACAACTATCGATACTAGAGCCAGGGAAATAGGCTACTCTGGGCAGTTTGGAGCCTGTATGTATGTGTGTGTACACACACATGCACAAGTGCGTATATATGTTTGTATGGATATGGGATGTGGGAAGTATTATGTTAGCCCCTCCCTAACCTCATGCAATAAATTCTCTAAGAAAGTGGGTTCTGGTAGATAAACAAAGAAGAAAGGAAAAACAGAAGACAAATTCTAGTTACCAAGATCACAACGTGTGTGCTGCCACTGAGGTCCTGTTTTCTCCAGTTTCTTCCCAAGCTAAGGATTGATCTGCAGCATCTCTCTGGAACTTCCTCAGGAAAGAAGGGAAAATTCTCTTCTTTTGTGACAGGAGAAACACTTGTGTTTTCAAGTGCATATAAACTCCTTACCAGGCCCAGATTCCTGCGGATATTTAAGCTTCATGTGGAGGTCCATCTTCCCTCACTCCAGATCTTCCTGTGATTCCCGTCCTCTTTGTAGATCAGGGGTTACCACTATGCTCTAGGAAGATGTCTGTGCCCATCGCAAACAGCTACAAGTAAGTCCCATTTCTTTCTTTCTTTTGAGCAGGGCTTCCAGTTTCCAAGCCTGATAACTACAATTTGGAGAATGGAACAGAAACATTGATGTTTGAGAGAAAAGTCCCCAGGAGCAGCTATTCAGGTGAGTCAAATAGATGGGAGTCTTCAGAAATAAAACCCCCTCAGGACAGTGAAGAATTGGCACTTTTTGGTGCTTAAGACTATATTAGCAGTGCCTATATGTTTTATCCATTATAATAAAAGCATAATATGCAAATCGACAGAAGGCAGAATGACCAGTCAGCAGGGGGTGAGCCAGTGAGCAGGCAGCACCAGGCCAGCCAAAGCACATGCCAGTGGGCAGGAGGAGGAGATTGAGGGGCAAAAGGCAGCAGCAACCAGCAGCAGTGTGATGGGGAAGGCAGGGGGCACCAGATGGCGCTGTCCCCTGATCAGCCGCCTCGTTACCTCCTACAGAGGGAGGCCAGCAGCAACAAGACATTGAAGGCATCCAAGATTTTAGTTGTTATCTTAAGAACAATGGGAAGCCATTGAAATATTTTAAGCAAAAAAGTGCTACCATTAGATTTGTATTCCAACCTTATCTTACACCTATTCGCCCTCTGTTTTTGTACTCAGTTTAAAAACGTTTAGGCATCATAGGACCTAATTTAACTCCAAAAATTATTGAGGACCCTAAAGACCTTATGTTTATGTAAGTTACATCTACCAATACTTACTGAATTAGAAATTAAAACTGATAAAGATTTTAAACTATGAGATCATTTAAAATGCTAATTATAAACCCATCACATGCTAATACAAATAAAATCTATAATAATAAAAAAGTAATATGTTAATTGATTTCAGAAAGGAAGGAAGAGGGAGATAGAAACATCAGTGATGAGAGAGAATCATTAATCAGCTTCCCCTTGCATGCCCCCTCCTAGGGATTGAGCCCACAATCCAGGCATGTACCCTGACTGGAATTGAACCCAGGACCTATAAGTCCACAGGTCCATTGAGCCAAACCAGCTAGAGGCTACTCAGACATTTTTAAGTGAAACTGGTTTGTTTGTTTTTTAACCAAGAGTGCATAGTGGGAAGAATACAATAACTATCAGTAAGTTTGGAGCCATTGTCCGATTCATGCTAAGTCATGGGCAGTTTTACCACCATTTCTTTTGCAACATCAGTGCAATTATCATGGCTCTGAAAAAGGTAACATGTATTATTTTGAAAATAGTTTTGAACTTACATACTTTCAGGGGTCCATGGACCACACTTTGAGACCTCTACTTCTACCTACCTATACTAACCTTATATCAATTTACATTTTATATGTAGTACTTATGCTGTGTCAGAGTTTTAAATGCTTTATAAATATTTTAATTTAATGCTTAAGAAAGATTAAGTAGGTATTATTATTGCCCTATATTACATATAATTGCAGAAAAGAGGTTAAATAACCTCACACTGCTAATAAGGGCAGAGCTGGAGTTAAATTTGTGCATTCTGACTCCAGAGTCCATGCTCTCATCCACTGTGCTTTTCTTGAATGTTTCTCTCACCTCAGGGCTTTTGTAATGTTGTTCCCTCTACTTGAAGCACTCAGTTCAGTGCTTTTATATCTTACCTGAAACACTCACCTGAATCCCAACCCCACTTCCATTTTAACTGTTTTACTTCCTCAGGGAATTCTCCCTTTATCTCCCTAGATTCCCTTTCTTATAATCTTTCACAGCATTATAACTTGCCTGTTATTATTTAATACTTTCCATAGGTATAATTTTATATGTATTTGTGAAATGTTAGACTAAATTATCTGTCCTTGGTTTTGGAAAATATAGCCAAATATGTGTGCATGAATTTGTGCATGGGTGGGGTCTGGCCAGGGGGAGGGGACATAGGTGGTTGGCCAGCCTGCCTGCTGGTTGAACTCCTAGTCGAGGGGACAGTTTACATATTAGCCTTTTGTTATATAGGATATACACTGAGGGGCCAGATTATGCTTTCAGAGATCATAATCTTGTCATTCAATATATGTGTGTGTGTGTGTGTGTGTGTGTGTGTGTGTGTGTGTGTGTGTATAAAAAGTTAAGCGACTGGCTACCAAGTGGGAGATGCTCAACACAGGAGCTGCCGAGCAACAGCAACTTTGCAGAGTGCTCTCTCACGCTCTGGGATCCCTCGGGGGTTGTCAGACTGCCAGTTTCGGCCTGATCTTCACAGGCCTGACTGAGGGACCCCACCTGCCAGAGGGACCCCCGCTCAATTCCACAGATGCCCTTCGAGCTCCAGCACTGCCTTAGGTGCAGCCAGTCAGTGAGGAACCATGGAAGGTTGGCTCCAGGGCATGTCTGACCTGTCTCGCCCAGTCCCACTGGCCATCTTCTAATGAATTTCCTTTCAATGTGCACCAGGCCTCTAGTGTCTGTATATTTATATCTCCCCTTCTTTATCTACAGAAAAAGTAGCAGACTATTTACGCTAATTTGCAGTTTGCTACTTTTGTGTAGAGAAAGGAGGAGTGTGTAATATATAGACATTTGTATTCTGAAGATCACTATAGCAATATATAGAGATCTTTTTTATTTTTTAAAAGTTGCATAGTACTCCATTGTTTATTTAATCAGTTCTCTCTACTAGGATATAAGATATGTTATTACCAAGTTTTTGCTACCTATATTAGTGTGGTAATGAATATTCTTGTTTCATGTATAATTTTATATATTTGCCATTATATTTTTGAGAGTTCAAAGGAGATTTTTTATCATGTATGTGTTATAAAAGCATTGTTAGGGAATATTAAACTGGAAATTGAAAGCATATTTGGATATAAGTAGGATTAGATAACTAAAGATTTAGAAGTTGTAACTGCCCTCAACACTAAGGTGATAACTGCCTGGATTTTTATTACTGCGGTAGTATTTTGTATGCACATTTCCTGCTGAACCAGAGATAGATTGCTTCATCTGCATCCCTCCTTTATTTCTAGTCATCTTTCCCCCATTGACTCTCCTGGATATGGTCTGTTCACTTTCTCTGCATATACTCTTCATCTCCCTCCATTTGCCTCTCTTTGCAAATCATCTCATGAGTTAATTCCATTTATTCATTGAAGCCATGCTTTTTGCCTTCATTAACTCTTACCTATTACAGAACTGCCTTTTCATTGAGCATAGAAAATGAAGGCGATTTGCATTTTCAATTTTTTTCAGACTCAGAGAGTAGACCTGAGAGCAAAGATTCAACTTCAGTGCAAGATTTTTCCAAAGAAGAATCGTGCCAGGTTGCAATAATAGACAGACTCACAGAAAATTGTGTCTATGATACCAACTTGAAAACAACTTTTGAATGTGAAAATTTGTTAGAGAATCAGCAAGGAAATCAGGGGAGACATTTGAGAGAAATGTTCACCTACATTAATTCACTCCCTGAAGAAAGAGCTCATGAGCATGATGTATATTGGAAAAACTTTAGTCAGAAGTCTGTCCTTCTCACTCAAGACAGAGTTCCAAAAGGATCGTATGCCTTCCATAAACTTGAAAAGAGATTGAAACAGAAATCAAACTTAAGGAAAAAACAGAGAACCTATAAAGAGAAAAAACCTCATAAATGTAATGATTGTGGTGAACTATTCACTTACCATTCAGTGCTTATTCGACACCAGAGAGTCCATACTGGAGAAAAACCCTATAGCTGTGATGAATGTGGGAAATCTTTTAGCCACAGAGCTAATTTAACTAAACATCAGAGAACTCATACTAGAATTCTCTTTGAGTGCAGTGAATGCAAGAAAGCCTTTACAGAAAGCTCATCCCTTGCAATACATCAGAGAATTCACATTGGAGAGAGACCTTATGAATGCAATGAATGTGGGAAAGGATTTAATCGAAGTACACATCTTGTACAGCATCAATTGATCCATACTGGAGTGAAGCCTTATGAATGTAATGAATGTGATAAAGCTTTCATTCATTCCTCAGCACTCATCAAACATCAAAGAACTCATACTGGAGAGAAACCCTATAAATGTCAGGAATGTGGGAAAGCTTTTAGCCATTGCTCATCCCTGACTAAACATCAGAGAGTTCATACTGGAGAAAAGCCATATGAATGTAGTGAATGTGGAAAAACCTTTAGTCAGAGCACACATCTTGTTCAGCATCAAAGAATTCATACTGGAGAGAAACCCTATGAGTGTAATGAATGTGGGAAAACCTTTAGCCGGAGTTCAAATTTTGCTAAACATCAAAGAATTCATATTGGAAAGAAACCATACAAATGTAATGAATGTGGAAAAGCCTTTATTCATTCATCGGCTCTTATTCAACACCAGAGAACTCATACTGGAGAGAAACCCTACAGATGTAATGAATGTGGGAAAAGCTTTAAGTGCAGTTCATCCCTCATCAGACATCAAAGAATTCATACAGAAGAGCAACCCTGAAAAATTATTAAATGTGAAGAAATGTAAGTTGGTTTTATCACTGATAAATTCAAGAGTGTTTAGTGGAAGACACTTAAAATGCTGCTTATAGACCAATTTTGTATACATCTGATTTTACATGCATACTACATATTTTTGAGCCATAAACAAAATGTTCCTTACACCCATTGATTAATAATTATGAAAGCTTAATATTTTGAGTGTTAATCCCTCCCTAATACCTTTTTATGGATATTTAAGAAATCCTTAGGAATGGGTAGCAATATAATCATTGTAGAATCCAGGTTCTCCCTCTTTGTAAGGAAGTTCTTATTTGTTAGGTTAGACAGAGGGTTCATGTCCTTATTATCAGGAAGATACAGAATTGTACCTCTTGGAATCCAAAAACAGAGATCTAGATTTATAGGTAGTGTCATTTCCTTTACATTACCTATAAAAAGTTAAAGGTTAAGAGTTGAAATATACTTTGTATTCCTTCCCTACTCCAAAGGCTACTCTCAAATTTTATGAACTTAAATAGAATTTATTTACAGCTGGTTCTAAGTTAGATTCACATGGATTCTGCTTGTAGACTTAGATAATTGTGGTCTTTCTGCTGTGTAGAACTTCATTTTCTACTTCCTTGGAATGAGTCAAAATCTTAACTCTAGTTTTTTAACAAATCTTTCTTTTCTTGTCCTTGGCATTCATTGAATGAATCATTGGTTTTCTATAATTACAGTATTAGGAATATTTTGTTCTTTACATTCTGCTTTCTATAAACTATGCTTTGTCACTTTGAGGAAAAGCCACTGGGATGTTGAGGGTCTGAAAAGTTGATGGGTTCAATGTGTTATGTTTAGGATCCCAATCAAGAAACATAACTAAAGCACCTGTGAGACACAAGGACACCTTCCTTTCAGATATGGAAAATAGCTTACAGACAATGACTCACTTGAGAATAAACAGCTTCCCTCTATGAAGAAGTTGGCCATTTCTCTGCCGTTCATGTTTACCCAAATGTTTTGTCCCTATTCTCTCTATATGATGTATCCCAGAATACTAAAGAAAATTGAAATGGCATGAAATCACATGACATATTGATATATTGACATATGTACATGGGTGACCAAAGACCACTAATAGGATAAGGAACACAAAAATGCTCAAATATCTAGCAAAACTATACAAATGGGGGTGGGGGGGCGTTTTTACTATTACATACTGTGTGAAAAGATTTTAAAGTAGAGGGAAATTAGTTATAGATTTCTTCTTCCCTTCTAAATTCTTTTATGAACATTCAGTACCACCAGTCCAGTCCATGTTTTGCCCCCTCCAAATTATCCCTGTGACTTATAATTCCCTCTCTGTAAACTTCTATTATTGAAGAAGAATAGGAGAAGAAAAAAATTTTTAAATGGTGGCAGTAGAGAGCATTAAGGATATATTGAACATAAATCTAGCAATGATGGAAATCAAACAATATGAAAGAAATGGGGCTAAAAAATTCTTGTAACAAATTTTTAAAAACACATTGAAAGGGGTTGAGAAGATTGGGAAGGCTCAAGATCTCAGAGGTCAGAGTAGAAGAATGGCTGATGAGAACAGAGCTCAACCCTTGTTATCACTTTAATATTCAATATTGATCTAAAGCAGGAATTGACAAACTGCATCCATAGACCGAGTTCATATACTGCTGTTTCTGTGAATGTTTAATTAAATACGACCACACTCATTCATTTACATGTTTTGTTTGGCTATTTTATACTATAATGGCAAAGTTGAGTAGTTGTAGCAGAGAGTATATATCCTGAAAAGACTAAAATACTTGCTATTTCTCAATATGCCAAATGCTTGAGTGAAAAATGCATCATTTGGGGGCCGAAACTTGACTAACAAAATAACATCAACATAGTATTTTCAAAGCTGGGTTTTAATTCTACCATATCTGTTTAGAATTATGTGACCTTGAAAAGGACCTGGAACAATAAATTATATAGTCTCCTCTATCCCTCCCTCTCTCCATAAGTGTATACACACACACACACACACAGACACACACTAATGAAGTGATGTCTTAGTTCATTTGAGCTGAACAACAATTATCACAGTTCTGGAAACTAGTAAGTCCACCCTCAAGGCCCTGGCAGATTCGGTGTCTGATGTGAAAGGGCAGGGGGACCTCTGGGGCCTCTTTTATAAGGGTACTGCTGGCCCCATTCATGAGAGTTCTGCCATAATAACCTAATTACCTTTTAAAGGCCCCTATCTAATACCATCCCTTTGGGATTAGGTTTCAATATGAATTTTTGAGGGGACACAAACATTCAGTCTATAGCAAGTAGCTAAACATCCATCAGTAGAAATTAAGAATGAGTGTCTCCCACCCCTTCTTTTTGCTGATTAAGAACTGTAAGCATCCTGCTGTCAGCTCATGATAGAGAAGGGACTTCACTTTCTACTCTTGCTTCCCTCTGGTACTATACCTACACACTCCCCTTTAGACCTTGAGGGGATCTGCTTTTTTCCCTTCTGGGTACCACTTAACCAGGAGTTATCTGGTAGTTCCATGACAGTTTAAGTGATGTTAAAGGATTTGCTCTGTTTTACTGAGAACTCTGGCCCTTTACATTTCAGTATTTGTTCTTTTTATACCTGGTGTTCAACCTGACTGTGTGTGTACCTTGACATGAATCTTGGGAGTTTTGGCAATCTGCTTTTCAAATATTTTTTGTTACCTATAAACTAAATTTGACTGCTCTTATGGGCTCACTGTCAATAAAGATGTTTATACATTTATTGTCAGAAACTTTTATAAATTACTTTTAAGTTCTCCTAATTTAATCATTTTAAGAGATAAGGAAAGGCCAACAATGAAATATACCCATATTATTCAGGAGACCAATTACATTTCTAATTGTTCATCTGGGCTTCACAACCTCTGGAGACATAGATCGGGGAATACCCACCACAGCCCATGTATTTGCCAGAAAGTTAAAGAGTAGAGGAAGGATGTCAAAGAATCGAGTACAGGCACCATTCAGGGGTAATAGGAGGAAAAAGGAGAGAGAACTTAATTTCATATAAAACATACAGTTAAAACTAGGCAAGGTAGGGTAAACTGATTTAGTATAAATTTTAAATTACATCTGGCTTTAAACAAGGTAGTGTAATGTCCCCCAAACGAATAAAAATGGCGGTATAAGAATACCAAACATTCAAATTGTTGGCAGTTAACTAATTCAGCTATCTATTAAAATTGTTTTATTTTCTCAGATGAGTTTTCACTTTTTAAAGAAATATTACAATGGGGCTCGAGTTAGAAGCTCTTTGTCCCTGCTTTCTCCCTTTCCTTATCTAATTCTTTTTTACGCTCCAACTGGGCAGTCTTGGGATCCAGAGCCAAATGAACTGTCTCTCACCCTTTGCCTTGTATTAATTGGCAAGGCAAAGGGTGTTCTCCTGTGCTAATATGTATAATGTGACATCTATGATTACCTTGTTCCAATTAATGTCCTCAAAAAATTAAAGTTTTTCATTGAATTGTTCTTTATATTTTCCAACATGTGTAATCTCTGTTATTTTTTAACCTTTCACTTAGCACCAGTCTGCCCTGAAATTGAGTTGACTGTACATAAAGTGTTCATACCTCACCCCTTCCAGTTCACCCATAACACATTATCATCATGTCAGAAAAGGAACCAGGCTTCCTCAGAGAAGTGGCTGATTCAAAGTCTGAATGAAGGCAGCTGCAATAAAAACCTGAAACATCTTGTTCCACAAAATAAGGAAATGCTAAAAAATGATGACAGGTCACAGAGGCAAAGGAGTCAGTTTGAACTAGCCTTCACTAACCAAGTCTGGGATAATTTGAGCACCAAAACAGTTAAGGCAGTAATGAATTATTAAACAAATGGTGGGGAGTAGTGCATGAGTTTACATTGATAATTAGAAGTAAATAAACAAGGGAGATTAGAGGGCCCTTGCTTACAGCAGAATGCCAGATGCAAACTGGTAAAAATGATGCTGAAAAATCACTGTTTTGCAGCCATCACAAATATTCTTATAAAAATCATCAATGGATATAAATCTAGGGAATTTTGATGAGGAATGGGATGTTTGCATAGTATTCAGGTATCTTCTCCATAGATTGCTTGTTATAATTAGCAATTTCAAGGAAAAAATATGTAGTAATAATTTTTAAATTATTGTATAATAGCCTTGATTAATGTGGCTCAGTTGGTTGGAGTATTGTTCTGTACACCATAAAGTTCTGTACACCTATATAATAAAACCCCTAATATGCAAATCAACCAATCAGCAGGAACCGGTCGCTATGTTGCACACTGACCATCATGGGGAGGCAACCAGCAGTGATTAAGGGGCAGGACTGGCCAGTGGGCAGTGCCAGGCTGCCAGCCAAGATGGGTGCCAGCAGAGGTCCCCTGATAGCTCTGCCCACTGGTGGCCCCACAGATGCCCCTGATCGCCAGCAAGGCCTAGGGACACTATTCTATATATTGGGAACTCGGTCAGATTTAAAAATTAAAATCTGGCAAGGCTACTCTAACACCCAAAACACAGAATGATGCAGTGATGACATGCATGGACTCTGGCTTGCACATTTTGTGGTCAGCCCTGATTCTGACACTTAAAACTATGTGACAAAGCCAATTACTTAACTTCTCTCTGCTTCAGATTTTCCCATAAGACAGGGAAAATGGTCCTACTGCCTCAGAAGGATCATGTTATGTACTACTTTTTATAATCAGGGAAAAGAATGTAGCTGCCCATACAGCAGCAAGATGCCTTTCACCTGTATGAAAAGTATGGTCACTGGTGTATGCAGCATCCCGGATTGCAAGAGGGATGTCTGGCTGTGTTTAGGCCCAACATCCCCCAAGGGGTTCCAGATTGTGAGAGGATGCAGGCTGGGCTGAGGGAGCGCCCCTCCAAACCTCCCTCATCCTCACCCCCATGCACGAATTTTGTGCATTGGGCCTCTAGTTGTATAATAATATTATAAGGGAAACACCGTGATCAAAATTAATATTATGAACAAGACGCAGATGACCATTGTGCGCCTCAGATTTGATCCTTTGAGGACACAACATAATTTATGTGATATTAGGGAATGCATAACTGGAACTTCATCATGAGGAAACATTCAACAAACCTCAAAATGAGGACTATTAAAAACAAAAGGCCAGTATTCTTCAAAAAGGTTAATGTCATAAAAGACAAAGACAATACCTATTCCACATTAAAAGAGACATGAGAACTATAAAGGAAAATACTATAAAGGTAACTATTCGTTCAGTTTTTCAAAACTTCAGTACAAGCAGTAGAGTGGACAAATGTATTGCATTGATGTTACATTTATTGAAGTTTATAACTATGCCATAATTATCTAATGTAATAAAAGGATAATATGCTAATTAACTGGGTCAACCAGCCATCTTCTGGACATCCAACTTCCTTCTGGACAAAGCCATGGTGGTGGGGGCCAAGGCAGAGGCAGTTAGGGGCGAGATCAGGCTGGCAGAGGGTTAGGGGCGATCAGGCCAGCAGAGGAAGGCTGTTGGGGTCAACCAGGCTGGCAGGGGAGGGCAGTTGGGGGCATTAGGCAGGCAGGCAGGTAAGTGGTTAGGAGCCAGTGGTCCTGGATTGCGAGAGGGATGTCCGAGGGATCCCAGATTGGAGAGGGTGCAGGTCAGTCTATCCCTCTCCTCTCCTCCCCAACCCCCCACCTCGTGCATGAATTTCATGCATTGGGCCTCTAGTGTAAAATATCCTTATTATTGAGAAATGCTCACTGAAATATTTAGGGGTAAAAAAAAGTATAATGTATGCAATTTTCTCTCAAATTATTGGGGGGAAAAATATGTATAGAGAAGAAATGCTAAAACAAAATATTAACAGTAAGTAAATCTTGCTAAAGAGAACATGGATATCTATTCTAATACATCTTTTCTGTAAGTTTCAGGTTATTTTCAAATAACAACAAAAGTAAACAGATACATTAACATGACCCAAAATTAGACTTCTTTGATAACATAAAAATAAGAGATAAAAAGTATACAAAATACAAATATGTTGTGACTCTTTTTTTCTTTCTTAAGACTTATCTAAGTATCCAAATATTATCCATTAAGAAACTTTGTTTTTGTTCCAGCTGGGTAGTTCACCAAGGTTACAGATTTGATCCCCATCAGGGCACTTAACTAGAATCAACCAATGAAGGCATGGATAAGTGAATCAATCAAATAAAGCTATCTCTCCCTAAAATAAATAACTTTTTTAGTGGGAGAATATATTTTCACATTTAACTGAAAAAAAGTCAGGAATTTTATATCAAGAATTTATTGTTTTATGCTCGCCCAGCCTCACCGGGTAGGTGGTGGAGGCTCGTACCCTACCTGGCTGGTTCCTGACCTTTCCACCTTCCCCGAGGGTCCCCTCTGTTCCCATGCATCTCAGCCTCCCCATTCCACATACCACAGACAGTGCAGTGATGTCCATGCTCACATGCTTCTGCTGGTCTCAGTGTTGACACTTAATGGGGTCAAGTGGCAGCAGATCACTTCCTGTCAGTTCGGCCAGGTGTGGCCTCGTAGTACTTTGCAGAACTTTTGGTTGCTCATAATGGGGAATGAGGGACTTGGGGGACATAAAGAGTGTCATTGTCTGACGGAAAGTGACTCCGGGGTGTCACATGGGAGATGCTTCTTCTACAACCTTCCCTCTGCTGTCCCTCCAGGTTTGCTCAGGTATCCTGGCCTCTGGGCAATCCAGCCCTCATCTATGGAGTCCTGTCCCACCTGTCTCCATCACGGGAAAGTGCCCTGACCTGAGTGGGTAGGGAAGCTGCTGGTGGATTCGCCCCTCCCAAGCCCTATGAGCCCCTCTGGCAGGGAGTCTGGGGTCACTTTTGATAATACAGGATTTTCAGAGCCAAACTAACATGAGATGTGTACTCCCTAGAGCAGAGAACATCTATGGCTCCAGCTCTCAGTTGCTCTTACCACAGGACATTTGCACACACTGGTCTTTGAGCCTGACGTATCCTCATTAAGCCCTAGTCTTCTGTCAAATCCCCCAGCATAGCAAACTTTTCTTAGCAAGTCTGACTTCCTCTCAGTCTCTTGCTTCAGTTTCTTTCTTCCCCAAAGCAACCCTCCTGCTGACTTCTCAGCCCTGTGCTCCCTTCCTTTGACCCCTGGCACTGCACTTGTCACAGAGCATGTTGTCTTTACACCCTATCCGAATGTAAGTTTACTGGGAGGCCCATAATATAGCAAGTTCAAAACAACCGCTTACAACTGGACAAAAATGTTTTCAGATACAGAGTAAAAAATGCAGAGATGTAAGGATGTCAGGGGAAAACTCCATGTCATCCCTACCCCTGACCTCCAAAGCCTGGTTCCCCTTCCCCTGGGGTAGAGATAAACAAGAAAAAACAAAAACAAAAAAGATTTCCTTAAATTTCTCAAAATCATTTAGAAAGATTAACTGCACAGTAGGAAAATGCAAAATAAAACGTACCAACCTTAAAAACAGTATATAAAATTTTTTAACAAACACATATAACAATGTGTTCAGACGTTTTAATAATTAAAATATCAAAGATAAAATACCACCACCAATGAAGCAGAATGGCTGAAATCAGAAAGTAATCTCACTTTACTTTTAAATAAGTCCCAGTATTTCATAGAGGAAATAACTATGACTGTCATGTTTCTACTGTGGCCATCAAGTCAAGAAGAGAGGTAATTAGAACTCTCTTAAACTGGTGGATGAATTGTATAGTGATCAAATATCTCTGGAAAACTTTTCGGTGACATGTATTATATTTGAACATATGCAGTCTCTTTGACCAAGCTATTTTATTGGTAGGTCCATACTTAACTCAAATATCCATGCACGTGAACCAAAAGAAACCAGCGAACTCCCTGGCCAGGGGCGATGCCCAAGCGGCCCGCTGCAGCCCAAGGTTCGAGTGGGTTGGGAGGAGCTGGGCCGTGACATATGCACGAAAGGGTACTCGCAGAAGATCTACCTAAAGACCAGACTGCAGCTACCTGGACCACACCTGGGAGGAAGGCTGCGCTGTTTGACTTACCGGAGTCCCCGAAGCCAGGCCCTATGGAGGCCCCTTCAACGTGGGCAGATGCTGATCAGACTGGACGGCCGACTGACCAGGAGTGGAGCCCAGGCCTTCCAAGGCCACGTGACTGGGGCAGCACACTGAGCCTGCCCCGTGTGTGCCCGAGCTGTGACAGGGCGGTGGTCTGAGCCAGTGTGAGCGCGCCCTGCGGGCGCACCTGCAGCAGCTTCTAAAAGAAAAATTCAGGGGACAGCAAAGCAATTGCAGGTCCAGCTTGTTTTGTGCTGGTGAGGTCAGTCAGCAGATCAGCCACAATGTCATGTGGTATATGTGCTCAGACTACAAAATACAATTACCTCATTTTCTTATCAGTTTTAGGTCTTAAAGTTAACCCTAGGCCAGCACAGCCAAGGGTTCGGCAAGCCTGAGGGAGGGCGGTGAAGGATTCAGAAAAAAAAAACAACAACAAAGAGAATAGCTTGGGTCTAGGTGGATCTTCCTGTGCCTGGCTGAGACCACAGAGAGAAGATACAGACAGCAAGCTGAGCCTTTTATAGTCAGATAAACAAGGTCATGGTCACCATAGTTACAATATTCTTGTGAGTTTCACTTGTTTTGGCAGCACTTGCTGCACCTCCCACAGCTACCCAGGAAGGAACTAGGCGTCCTCATATGGTCAAGCTTAATTATGCTAAGAGGGCTGTGCCCTCTAAACTGGGACTTGTTTGTGGTTTTGCCAACAGGTCAGTCTGAGGCTTAACCCTATAACCTCGCCCTACAAGGTCCTTGGGAAATTATGTACTGTGTATAAGCTAACTACAGAGCAGCACAATTGTTGATATCAAAAAGTTTGTCATGAGTACAATTCAATGCAATTAAATCCAAAATGTTAAATTTTTCATAATCTTAAAGATATGGAAGTAATATGATTTACTGATAAGTAAGGCCAGAAGTTTAGATAACCAAGCCCCCACTGAAGAGTAGGAGCTGGTTACCAGGAGAGCCAACCATGTGATTAGAGGATCAGAACTTTCACTCCAACACTCTGCCCTCTTGAGAGGGGAGAAGGGCTCAAGGTTGAATTAGTAACTGATGATCAATGATTTAATTAACCAAAAGGCCAGATGGAATTCACAGAGCTTCCAGATAGGTAAACACGTGGAAATTTGAGGAAAGTAATGTGGTTGGAGTGAACATGGAAGCTCTATGCACTTTCCCCACACCTTGTCCTAAGCATTTCTTCCATCTGGCTATTCCTCAGTTATATCCTTTTATAATAAAACTAGAGGCTGGTGCACAAAATTCGTGCACGGGGGGGGGGGGGGGGGGGTCCCTCAGCCCAGCCTGCACCCTCTCCAATCTGGGACATCCCTCTCACAATCTAGGACTGCCGGCTGACAACCTCTTGCTTGCCTGCCAGCCTTATCACCCCCTACCCACTCTCCTTCCAGCCTGATTGATGCCTAACTGCTCCCCTGCTGACCTGGTAACCCCTAACTTCCCTCCCCTGCTAGTCTGATCACCCACAACTACCCCCACTGCCAGCCATCATGTGGCAGCCATCTCTGACCACATGGGGTCAGCCATCT
Organism: Pipistrellus nathusii; assembly: GCA_963693515.1. Taxonomy (NCBI): domain Eukaryota; kingdom Metazoa; phylum Chordata; class Mammalia; order Chiroptera; family Vespertilionidae; genus Pipistrellus; species Pipistrellus nathusii. Next base: position 160,201 of record OY882873.1, read on the forward strand.
TGTGAGAGGGCATGAGGGTCAATTTGCGTATTATCTCTTTATTATATAGTACTAGAAGCCCTATGCACAAAAATTTGTCCAAGAGTAGGCTTTTCTTCCCCCTGCTGCTGGTACCAGCTTCCCTCTGGCACCTGGGACCGGGCTTGCCTTGCAGCCCTGGCATAGTCTGGAAGGATGTTAGGTCTTCTTATGATCATTAACATCCCTATTCCTCTTATTATTATAGATAGTGATGTAATAAGTTAAATGCCTCTCTGAGTTCTGTGAGCCTTTCTAGCAAATTAACTGAACCTTTCATTTCCTTTTGCTTTCCCCTTAAATAATACCCCATTCTGTCATTCCAACCTACTTTCACTGTAATAGAATCTCAACTACTCATCTGTCAACCCTTAACAGTAGCACTATGGCAACTAACTCTCAGTTTGGAACGCAGAATTAAGAAAAGGAAACTCATACCCTTTAGTCCACCTCTTCTCCCTATACCTTTCAGCTTGTCTCCATGATCATGGATTTTTCTTCCTCTGTGGGGAAAACACATATCTGCCCCACCAACTAGACAGAAACCTATACTTTCATCTTTGACCCAATGTATATATAGCCCCCAATAACCATTCTTTACCTGTTCCTGTAACCCATCTGGTACGACACAAAGGGGCAGTCCAGATAATCCTTATAACCCTTGGTATCACAATACGGGTTGGGAAGGGCAAAGGGGACCTAGCCGCTGCTCTATCATATTTTGAAATCCTGTCTCAGGACCTACAAGAAAGCCTAGATGACATTGCCAAGATTTTAGTTCAAGTTCAGGATCAGATAGACTCACTAACAGCTGTCACCCTCCAAAATCAGAGAGGACTAGACTTCCTAGCAGCAGAGAAGGTCTTGAGGAAGAATATTGTTTTTATATCCATCAGCCTGGCCTAGCCAGAGATGCTGCCTAAAAACTAACAGAAAGGACTGCAAAGATCAGAGAATGTCAATCAAATTCATGGGACTACTGGCTAAAGAATATAAATTGATATACCTGGCTACTTCTCTTCTTATGATCATTAAAATCCCTATTCCTCATATTTGTTTTTGGCCCGTGTATTCTGTGCCATTTTTCATCTTTCCTTCAAGACCACTTTCAGCCTTCACCAACCACTCTCTCAGGGAAATCATGCTGCTGCAACCCCTTGCTCCATCCAGGAGGAACCTATACAGTGTTCCATTCTACTACAATCAAAGTCCATTCCTTAAGGATCTCGATGCCTGCCCCCCATCAGCAGGAAGTAACCTTAGTTTCTATTCCATTAAAAAAAAAAAAAGGTGGGGGCTGGAATGTTAGGTTTGATCAAATAATTGAATTGATACCCCTCCCCTGGGAACTGACCTTTAGGCCTCTTCACAACAGACATTCCCTTTCACTTATACCACTTTCCACTTGCTAAGACCATATTCTACTTGCTAAGACCGTTCTCTCTCCCCTCCGGAGTTTCCCAGGATCCAGACCTGCACAGAGAATTCTCTGCCCAGAAAAAGCCTGCCTACAGTCCTTTAAAAACTTCTGACTCCCCATCTTTGAGTGCTGAAACCATTTGGGGGCTCAACCCATCTAGTATCCAGATAACTAAATTTATAATCCCTTACCACTTTGGCATCATGCGCTCCTTCTTCAGCAAACTCAGTAATTTGATTATCATTCTTAGACTGGATTTCTTTGTGTTTATTCTGCTTGGAATTTTCTCTACTTATTGAATTTTCAGATGTGTCTTTTACCAAAATTGGGGAGACTTTGAGTAGGTATGGTACTGCGGATTTTTCTTTAAATCTTATGTTTTACAGACCTTCTCTAATACCACTCTGGTGAGAGAAGGAAGTTCACCACCTCGTTGTTTATTGTTGGTGGGGTTGGAAGTTCAGCCTCTATTGATAGCTCCACAGAGGGGACTTCTTGTTACTGCTGGGCAGGAGTGGGATTTCAGGCTCCCCTTAGGCCAGCACCACTGACAACACTTTGTCTGGAGGGGAGAGGCACTCTATTGCTTCCGCATGGCTGCCACTGGCATTGCATGGGGGAAGGCTTAACAACACAAGGCATAAATGACAGTCCCAGCTCCGCACACAGCCTCTCCTGGCAGCACCCCTGCAGGGACAGAGCTGACACCTCATAGGTAAGGGTGGAAATCTAAGTTCCCCATGCAGCCTTTGCTGATGGGGATGAGGTGGGACTAGTTTTTTCTGTAGTGTTTGACAGGAGTGGAGTGGTGTGTGTGTTTAAGTTTTCAGTCATGCCAGGCTGCTTTTTTATTGGTTCCTTGACTGGAGAGACCAGGCTTTTCTTGGGGCTTTTTAAAAATCTACACCAATTGACATACTGGTTGCCAGCTTCTCCAGAACCCAAGCCAGGGAAAAGAAAGCCTAGGCAACTCACCACTGTGTTTTTCCCTTGGGTCTTAAGGTTGCTACCTGGACTACCTTCTGTCCAGCTTTCAGAGTCTTCTTATACTTGTTTTATAAATGATACTAGAGGTCCAATGCACGAAATTCATGCACTGGGGGAGTGAAGGGTGTCCCTCAGCCCAGACTGCACACTCTCCTATCTGGGACCCCTCAGAATCCCTCTCAGTATCCTAGACTGCTGAATCCTAACAACTCTGCCTGCCAGCCTGATATTCCCCTAACCACTCCCCTGCCAGCCTTATTGACACCTAACTGCTCCCCTGCCAGCCCGATCACCCCCAACTGCCCTCCCCTGAAGGCCTGGTCACCCCCAACTGCCCTGTCCTGCGGGCCATCTTGTGACAATGTGGGGGTGGCCATCTTGTGACACAAGGGCATGAGGGTCAATTGGCATATTACCTCTTTATTATATAGGAGAATTGAAGGGTTTTAGCTGTACTTGGCAGGTATAGGGAGAACTGTGTTGACTCCATCTTATCGCACTATCAGTTCACCTTCATTCATAAAAATATTTTTGATGGTTATACATTTCTGGGCTGATGGGTTTCTTTCTTCAAATATTTTAAAGATGTTGTTCCAATGTCTTCTAGCTTATTTTTTTTCTATGAGCATTATCTTTGTTTCCTAATACTACAGGGTGGACAAAAGTAGGTCTATAATTGTGAGTACATGAATGTTTATTCTTGTATTATTTATTAATTATTATATTGTTTGTTTGCATTTCAACTATAAACTTACTTTTGCCCACCCTGTACATTATTTTGTTCCTCTATTTTTAAATTTTTCCTTTATTACTGGTTTGTAGCAGTGTGATTATAAGTACCTTGATGTGGTTTTCTTCATCAAGGTACCTTATAATCACACTATCTTTTATTTGAATTTCATTGAGCTTCTTGAATCTGTGGATTTATAGTTTTCTTCAAATTTTGAAAATATTTAGCCATTATTTCTTCAAATATTTTTCTACTCCCTCTCTCTCTTTTCCTTCTAGAATTCTAATTTACACAGTTAGACTGCCTTATATTTTTTCATAACTCACTGCTACTCTGCTCATTCTCCATCTTTTTTCTCCCTATTTCATTTTGGGCAGTTTCTATTTGTATGTCTTTGGCTTCACTAATCTCTTCTTTTGCAGTGCGTAACCTGCTCTTAATCCAATCCAGTATATTTTTCATTTTGGATATTATATTTGTTATCTCCAGGAGTTTCATTTCCCCTTGTGTTTCTTTCCCCTGATAGTTCAAATGTCATTAGGTTATGTCATACTTTCTCCAAAGTTATCCATTGGCTCCTTGAGATCTCAAGAGCCATTTTATACTGTGTTCAGTTTCACTGAGTTTTATTTTTCCCTGCAAATCCCCATCTGGAGGAGGCTGACCTTGAGTAGGCCTCATACACAAAGCGGCACAGAATCCAAGGCTCACAGAGTAGGAATGGATTAGAGGAAAGAGTCTCATAGTTGAGGGAAGCTGCCATAGAGCCCTTGAGGACTGTTTGTGGGGAATATGGCCTTTGGGCATTAAAGCTATAGAACTGAAGCAAAGGAAAACATGCCTTTAAAAATAATCATGGAGCCCTGGCAGCTGTGGCTCAACTGGTTGGGCGTTGTCCTGTGCACTGAAAGGTTACCTGATTCCTGGTTAGGACACATGCCCAGGTTGCCAGCTTTATCCCCAGTGTGTGTGTGTGAGGGGGAGAGGGTGGATGGATGATTCGATCTCACATTGGTGTTTCACTCTTCTGAAAATCAATGAAAATATTTAAGAATATAATAATTATTATTCTATAATACATATATAACATATCACCATTAATAACACTGCACATTAAAAATACTATTAATTGGGGGCGGAGCTTGAAGATGGCGACCGAACAGTCGGACCTATTCTGACTCTGGTCCCAGAACGGATAAAGGGGGCTTCTGAGTCGCTCAGGGAGAGTTGATTGGCAGCTAAGGGACAGCGGAGCTCTCAAGGAGGGTAAGGGAGAGTCCGCTGGACAGGATTTCCTGACCAAGTGGCCAGGACGGCCGCGGCAGCAGCAGCAGCAGCAGCAGCAGCAGCAGCAGCAGCAGCGGCGGGGGCAGCGGAGGCAGCGTGCGGTGGGCTGCGGGCGTGGAGGAAGGGCTGCATTGTCTTGCCAGGAAGGAAAGAGCTTCTCTGAGGCGTGGAAAACACACAGCCCGGAGGTCCATCGAGCAGCTGAGACTCCCAGAGCTGCGCAGACACGTGGATTCCGGGGAGATCTTCAGTCACCCACGGAAAGGTCAGAGTTTGCGGGGATAGCCTAAGGGATCTGGGTTCCGCGGCGGCGAGCTCCGGCCCCGCCTCCACTACGGCAGCCGGGGAGCTCCGGCCCGCCTCTGCTACGGTAGCCGGGGAGCTCCAGCCCTGCCTCCACGGTAGACGGGTGCGCGAACTACCGCCCGCGGAGGCGGAGCGGAGCCCAGAGAAGGCTACAGCGACACCTAGTGCTGGGTTTGAAGTAATCCCCCCCAGAAGAGGGGCTTTTTTAAAACGCCAGGGGACAAGGGACAGTGTGTTAAGAATAGCGGCTGTCCCGCCAAGGGCGGAACATCTGGACACCTTGGCACCGGTTCCCATTCATCCCCTTGCTTCTGAATACTAGAGAAGAACTGCCCAGTTGGGCATAGCCGGGGAAATTGTAGGGGGAATTTGCCTTCTGGAAACAAGGGATTGGAGCCAGAAGACATAGTCCTGGAGCCAGCTAGAGCCATAGAGAAAGAAGGCCAGAGCAACCAAAAAGACTGGGAGGTCAAACCGGAAACACTGACACCTAAGAGCCGAATTACAAACTGCCTTTTTTTTTTTTCTTTTTCTTTTTTTTCTTTTCTTTTTTTTTTTTTTTTTTTTTTTTTTCTCTTTTTTCTTTTTATTAATCAAAAATAAACGGACACAAATAACTAAGATATAACCTGCTTAAAATTAAGGTTTACCTTACAAAACTCAGGTGCAGTGGAATGCTGGGGACTGCAAGACTGTCTGGTCTGAGAATCAGGAGTGCCAAATACATTAACAGAGGAAGTGAATGACCACTACTGGACATTTTTATGCTAATTTTACTATTCTTTATTTTATTTTCATTTTTTACATCTTTTATTTAATTTTCACTTTTTATAGCATTTACTTAAGAAAAATTTTTTCTATTTTTTTCCTTACTTCATTTTACCTTTTCAATTATTACATTTTTCAATCTTTATCATCACTATTACTACTGCTATTTTGCAATTTTTGTTTCTTTCCTTTTTTTTTTTTTTTTTTGTTCTTTGTTTTTTCTTGTTTGTTTGTTTGTTTGTTTGTCTGTTTGTTTCCTCTCCAGTACCATTTTATTTTATTTTTTTTCTGTATTTTACATTGGGAATAACCTCCATTCTATTTTAATCACTACTTTAGCATCATTCAACCCTATCTCAACTTGACCTTTACACCATCACTCTCTTACTAAACTTTACCCTTTTAGTCAACGGTTTATCCTATCCCTTTCCAGCTCTAGATTTTCCTATATTCTTTCGGTATACCCCTTGCTAAAGCTCTCACTATACGTATAGACCTAAGTTCCAACCCCTGATCCAAGTGTATAAATACCAATTTCTGTACTATATTAACTAGTTAAAAAAAAACAAAAACTGTTCTCCCCTCTATCCTTTGCGCATTGTTTGTGTGAGGGTTGATTATTGTGAATTTTTATGCTTTTTAGTGAAATGGTTATGCTTATTCCTGTGTTGTTATTGTTGCATTGTATTTTTTTTTTAAATCCTCTGTTTTTGTTTGTTTCTATTACTTCTGTATATCATAGACTTACTTAATAATAGTGGATATTGTAGTTTGTATTAATCTCCAAGTATTGTTACTGGCATAGGCTGGGTTCAGTAGTTGTTCTATGGCAATTTTCTCCACATATATATAGTTTGTTTCCCATTTCTCTTTTAGTTTGCTTCTTCTCTCCCTTTCTTTCTCTCTCTCTCTCTCTCTCTCTCTCCTTTCTTTTTTTCCCTGTTTTCCAACTTTATTTTGTCATTACTTTTTTTCTTCTCTTTATATCTCTTTATCCTTCTTTTTTTATTTTATTTTCTTAATTTTTTTTTACATTTTAATTTTACAAAAAATTTTCTTTATTTTATTTTTACCTTTCTTCCTTCTCCCCTAACCCCTAAGTTGCCTTTCTCTAGTGGTCACCTTTATTTGAGGTTATTAATATTGTAAATACATTCCTGTTAAGTGCCTCTTGTGTTGTACCTGGTAGTGTTGTATATTGTACCTTTAAATCAACGCAGCAGAAGGAACACCACATAACCAGACACCCTGAAAAGAGAGGCTATGGGGAGACAAAAACCTAGTCTGCACATAAAAGAAAAGCAGGCATCACCAGAAAAGGAAGTAGAGTCAGAGGCAACCAGCCTAACAGAGCAAGAATTCAGAATAATGATCATAGGATGGCTAAAAAGAATGGAAGAGAAATTTGACAATAACCAAGAAGAAATGAGGAAGAACCACGAGGAATTGAAGAAGAACCAAGAGGAAATGAAAAATGACATCGCTACCATGAAGAACTCAATAGAAAGCATCAAGAGTAGACTAGATGAAGCAGAGGACCGCATCAGTGAGCTAGAAGATAAGATGGAAAAATATACCCAAGTAGAGCAACTTCTAGAAAAAAAGATTAAAAAGCAGGAGGAGAGCCTACGGGAGCTTTGGGACAATACAAAACAAAATAATATTCGAATAATAGGGGTTCCAGAAGGAAAGGAAACTGAGGTAGACATGGAAAAAGTATTTCAAGAAATAATGACAGAAAACTTTCCTGAAATAGAGAAGAAAAAACCCACACAAATCCAAGATGCTCGCAGAGTCCCAAGCAAAATGAATCCCAGAAAACAGACTCCAAGGCATATTATAATTAAATTGGCAAACAACAACGACAAAGTAAGAATCTTAAAAGCAGCCAGAGAGAGACAGAAAGTTACATACAAAGGAACCCCCATCAGACTAGCAACTGATTTCTCAACGGAAACTTATCAGGCCAGAAGGGAATGGGATGAAATATACAAAGTCATGCAAAGAAAGGGTCTGAATCCAAGAATACTGTACCCAGCAAGGCTATCAATCAAAATTGAAGGGGAAATCAGGAGCTTCACAGACAAAAAAAGACTGAAGGAATTTATCTCCACCAAACCAGCAATGCAAGAAATGCTAAGGGGTCTACTGTAAAAATAAAGAAATATTAAGTGAAGAAGGAACACAGGGGTATAGATTAAAAATGGCATCAAATGAGTACCTATCATTAATAACTTTAAATGTAAATGGTTTAAATGCTCCAATAAAAAGACATAGGGTAACAGATTGGATAAGAAAACAAGACCCATACATCTGTTGTCTACAAGAAACCCACCTCAGAAAAAAAGATGCACACAGACTGAGGGTGAAGGGATGGAAAAAAGTTTTCCAGGCAAATGGAAATGAAAAAAAAGCTGGGGTAGCAATACTTATATCTGACAAATTAGATCTCAGATTGAAGGACATAATAAGAGATAATGAAGGCCACTTCATAATTCTAAAGGGAACAATCCAACAAGAAGAAATTACCCTGGTAAATATATATGCACCCAATACAGGAGCAACCAAATACATAAAAAAACTGCTGGAGGACATTAAGGGAGAGATTCATAGCAATACAATCATAGTAGGAGATTTTAATACCCCTCTGTCACCCTTTGACAAATCATCTAAACAAAAAATCAGCAAAGAAATATCAATCCTAAATGACTCACTAGACCAGATGGAATTAATTGACATCTTCAGAACACTCCACCCCAAAGCCGCAGAATATACATTCTTCTCAAGTGCACATGGGACATTCTCAAAGATAGACCACATTTTGGGACATAGGCAAAGTCTCTTCAAATTTAAGAAGATAGAAATCGTATCAAGTATCTTCTCAGACCATAATGGCATAAAACTGGAAATTAACTACAATAAAAATAATCCAAAGAAATCAAACACATGGAGATTAAACAGCATGCTATTAAACAAGGACTGGGTTACCAGAGAAATCAAGGAAGAAATTAAAAACATCCTGGCAACAAATGACAATGAAAACACAACAATCCAAAATCTATGGGACACAGCAAAAGCAGTTTTGAGAGGGAAGTTCATATCCTTACAAGCCTATTGCAAAAAACTAGAAAAAAGGGTAACAGATGATCTAACTCTACAACTCAAAGAATTAGAAAAGGAGCAACAAGAAAAGCCCAGTGTAAGCAGAAGGAAGGAAATAACAAAAATCAGAGCACAGATAAACGACATAGAGACCAAAAAAACAATACATAAGATCAACAAAACCAAGAGCTGGTTTTTTGAAAGAATAAACAAGATAGATGAACCTCTAGCCAGGCTAACCAAGAAACAAAGAGAGAGGACCCAAATAAACAAAATCAGAAATGAAAGAGGTGAAATAACAACAGACCCCACCGAAATACAACAGATTGTTACAAAATACTATGAACAACTCTATTCCAACAAACTGAACAACCTGGACGAAATGGACATATTCCTAGAAAAATACAACCTTCCAAAACTCAATCAGGAAGAATCTAAAAATCTTAATAGACCAGTGACGTGGGAAGAAATTGAAACAGTCATCAAAAAGCTTCCAGCAAACAAAAGCCCAGGGCCTGATGGCTTCACAGGAGAGTTTTACCAAACATTCAAGGAAGAACTAAAACCTTTCCTCCTCAGACTATTCCAAAAAATCCAAGAGGAAGGAACACTTCCAAACTCCTTCTATGAAGCCAGCATCACCCTAATACCAAAACCAGATAAAGACAACTCAATGAAAGAGAATTACAGGCCAATATCCCTCATGAACATAGATGCCAAAATCCTCAACAAAATTCTAGCAAATAGACTCCAGATGAACATCACAAAGATCATACACCATGACCAAGTAGGATTTATTCCAGGAATGCAAGGATGGTACAATATCCGCAAATCAATAAACGTGATACATCACATAAACAAACTGAAAGATAAAAATCATATAGTCATATCAATTGATGCAGAAAAAGCATTTGATAAAATCCAACACCCTTTCCTGATAAAAACTCTTAACAAGGTGGGAGTACAAGGATCATACCTCAACATAATAAAAGCTATATATGATAAACCCACAGCCAACATTATACTCAATGGGCAAAAACTAAAACCATTCCCGCTAAGAACAGGAACAAGACAGGGATGCCCACTCTCGCCACTCCTGTTTGACATAGTACTGGAAGTACTAGCCATTGCAATTAGACAAGAGGAGGAAATAAAAGGTATCCAAATTGGAAAAGAAGAAGTAAAGTTATCCTTATTTGCAGATGACATGATACTGTACATAAAAAACCCAAAAGACTCCATTAAAAAACTAATTGACTTAATAAATGAATTTGGCAATGTAGCAGGATACAAAATTAATGCCAAGAAATCCACGGCATTTCTATACACCAACAGCGAAACTATAGAAATAGAGATTAAAAAAGCAATTCCATTTACCATCGCACCAAAAAAATTAAGGTACCTAGGAATAAATTTAACTAAGGAAGTAAAGGACCTATATGCAGAAAACTACATGACACTGAAAAAAGAGATAGAGGAAGATGTAAAGAGATGGAAGAATATACCATGTTCATGGATCGGTAGAATCAACATCATCAAAATGTCCATACTTCCTAAAGCAATCTATAGGTTCAATGCACTCCCCATTAAAATACCAACGGCATATTTCACCGACCTAGAAAGAACTCTCCAAAAGTTCATTTGGAACAATAAAAGACCCCGAATAGCCACAGCAATCCTGAGAAAGAAGGGTAAAGTAGGAGGGATCTCAATACCAGACTTCAAACTGTATTACAAAGCCACTGTTCTCAAAACAGCCTGGTACTGGCACAAGAACAGACATATAGATCAATGGAATAGAATCGAGAACCCAGATATCAACCCAAATCACTATGCTCAATTAATATTTGACAAAGGAGGCACGAATATACAATGGAGTCAAGACAGTTTCTTCAATAAATGGTGTTGGGAAAATTGGGTAGACACATGCAAAAGAATGAAACTAGATCACCAACTTACACCATACACAAAAATAAACTCAAAATGGATACAGGACTTAAACATCAGACGGGAAACCATAAAAATACTAGAAGCATCCGCAGGCAGCAAAATCTCAGACGTATGCCAAAAGAACTTCTTCACTGATACTGCCCCTAGGGCAATGGAAGCTAAAGAGAAAATAAACAAATGGGACTACATCAAAATAAAAAGTTTTTTTACAGCAAAAGAAACCATCAACAAAACAACAAGAAAGCCCACGGTATGGGAGAATATATTTGCAAATAATACCACAGATAAAGGTTTAATCTCCAACATCTACAGACAGCTGATACAACTAAATAAAAGGAAGATGAATGATCCAATTAAAAAATGGGCAATGGACCTAAATAGAATATTTACAAAAGAAGACAGAAAGAAGGCCAAAAGGCACATGAAAACATGCTCAAAGTCACTAATTATCCGAGAGATGCAAATCAAAACAACAATGCGGTACCATCTCACACCTGTCAGAATGGCCAACATCAACAAATCAACAAACGACAAGTGTTGGCGAGGTTGCGGAGAAAAAGGAACCCTCGTGCACTGCTGGTGGGAATGCAGACTGGTGCAACCACTGTGGAGAACAGTGTGGAGTTTCCTCAAAAAACTGAGAATGGAACTCCCATTTGACCCAGTAATCCCACTTCTTGGAATATATCCCAAGAAACTAGAAACACCAATCAGAAAGGATATATGCACCCCTATGTTCATAGCAGCACAATCTACAATAGCCAGAATCTGGAAACAGCCGAGGTGCCCGTCAGCTGATGATTGGATCCAAAAACTTTGGTACATCTACACAATGGAATACTATGCTGCCATAAAAAAGAAGGAATTCTCAACATTTGCAGCAACCTGGATGGAATTGGAGAACATCATGCTGAGTGAAATAAGCCAATCAATGAAAGAGAAACACCACATGACCCCACTCATTTGTGGATAATAAAGATCATTATAAACTGATGAACCAAAAGATAGATATAGAGACAGTAAAGCAACAAGCAGATTGTCAAATTACAACGGGGAGGGGAGGAGGGTCTGGGGGAGACAATAAATCAACCCAAGGACTTGTATACCTGCATATAAGTACAACCAATGGACATAAAACTCTGGGGAGGGAGGGGATACATGGGAGGGAAGGAGGGGGGCAAAAAAAAAAATCAATAAAATATGTAAAATAAAAAAAAAAATAAAATAAAAAAAAATAAAAAAAAATAAAAAAAAATAAAATAAAATAAAAATACTATTAATTGTATGGTATAACATATTAATCACATTGTATATTAAAATTATTTGGATAAGTCAAGAGAGAAGCTCCGGTACAAAGACCCAAATACTATACTAAAGGCAATACCGACGTTTTCCGTCAAGAATGTGAAGGCAAGCCAAGACCGGTTTGGCTCAGTGGATAGAGCGTCAGCCTGCAGACTGAAGGGTCCCAGGTTCGATTCCGGTCATGGGCATGTACCTTGGTTGCGGGCACATCCCCAGTAGGGTGTGTGCAGGAGGCAGCTGATCGATGACTCTCTCTCATCGATGTTTCTAACTCTCTATCTCTCTCCCTTCCTCTCTGTACAAAACCAATAAAAATATATTTAAAAAAAAATTAAAGAGAAAGAAGGTGAAGGCAAGACCAGCAGAGGCGTGGCCACACACCTGCCGGCGTCTGGGCTTTACCTCCGTCCCCGAGGCTGCGGTCCTAGCGGCTCTTTCCTCAGTCACAGAGAAATGCTCTGAGGCAAAGCTTGTGTCATTCCTCCTAGTGACGCCATCGCCTTGTGTAGGGCTTCATACGCAGTTGTGGCCTTTCAATGCAAAGACTTACTCAATTTGACTGAATTCCCCGGTCACCCAAATTCTCGACAAACACAGCCAACTCCCTCAGAAACGAGAACAGGCGAGGCGCTGGGGCTCCGGGCGCCGCAGTGCCCACGCCGCCGCGCAGGCGCATTGTCGAGCAGGGAGCCGCGTCCGCTCGGCGCCCGGCCGGCCGCTCCCGCCCTGCTCCGCGGCCGCCTTCGCGCGTGCGCAGAGGGGCCGCTAGGTGCTCACGCCGCGACGCCGCCGCCCCTGCAGAGCGCGGTACCCGCAGGCCCGCCCGGGGCGGCTGGGCCGGGCCTCCGGCGGCCGGGTCCGACTCCGTGTCCGCTCGGCCTCCTGCCCGACGCGACCGGGCCTCGGCGCGCGGGGCTGGGCGGGCCCTCCGCGCGGGTCCCGCCGGGGCGGAGCGGGGCAGCCCGGGAGAGGGTGAGGCTGCGGAGGGACCGTCTGGCCTGGCCTCTGGACCCGCAGGACGGAGCTGGGTTTCCCGTTGAGCGACCCAACAGGTGGACGGTCTCCTGCCCTGGGAAACCTGAGTGCTCATTTCACGGCATTTCAAATAACCACCTTATTTAAATCGCTCCCCTCTCGCTGACCTGACAGTGGCATTTTTTTAGTTGGGAAATGCTTCTCGGGTCCATGGCGCTCAAGTTCTCATTAATTTTAAATAGCTGCTCTGGCTTGGGAGCCACAGCAAGTGAAGCTTCTTAAGTCTGATACTTGTGCAGAGCTTGGGAAGACGGCTTGGGACAAGTCACAACAACCAGGAACAATTAGCTAGGACACTATGACTGAGGCAACGTTGGCCTAATTTCTTCTGCACAATGTCAAAGGCAAAAGTAGAATAAACATTATATGGTTAGTCTCATTTGTTAATGTCTGATTCGTTATGCTTAAGTGACTTGCTTATAATCACATTTCCACAGTAGCCAAACCAATATTAGAAGCTGGGGGTGTGCAAGCTACTCTGGAATTTTACTGGACTTTTACACCTGTACCAAAGTCATATATATATTATTTTAAATACCTTTGTTTTTCTGATTATAAAATTGAAAACACATTTGTTGTAGTTTGGTTGTTAACCATATCAGACTAGCATTACCTACTGGCATATTGCCAAGGAGAAATTAGTCTTTACAAATTTAAAAAAAAAAAAATGATTCAGGTCATTCTTTAAAAGGTTTTAAAGATGCAGAAAGCGCCGAAACCGGTTTGGCTCAGTGGATAGAGCGTCAGCCTGCAGACTGAAAGGTCCCAGGTTCGATTCCGGTCAAGGGCATATACCTTGGTTTCAGGCACATGGGGGGGGGTGTGTGCAGGAGGCAGCTGATTGATGTTTCTCTCTCATTGATGTTTCTAGCTCTCTATCCCTCTCTCTTCCTCTCTGTAAAATATCAATAAAAAATATATATATATATACTTTTTTAAAAGATGCAAAAAGCCATTGCTGTAGTTCCTTGGAATTGAAAATATCTTAAACCACATAAGCAGTGTTTTGGAAAAAATCGTTTTCCCTTGTTATTTTTTAGCCTTTTTTTTTTTTTCTTTCCAACCAAATAAAACTGGGCTTCTTAACTTGGGGGTCAGTGGATGGGTTTGAAAGGGTCGGGCTTCAAACTGCCTGAAATAATATGTGCATTATTCTGTGGACAAGGTCAGATTCTCAGATGGATCCCCCCAAAGTTAAAGATCTACTGGTGTTGATATGTAGCCATTGTTAATATTTGTTATAACAGATTCAGTTATTCTTTTAAATTGTGTTTAAACTTGGCACAGGTTCTGCTGCTGGGCTGTGAAATGAAGAGTGGTTCAAAAAACCAAGCATGAAGAGACTCTGCTGAGGGAGCAAAGGCAGGACCCAGCAGTGCCTGGACTCGAGAAACCTTTTGGTAAAACATTTCAATTGGATTTTCAAGTTTGTGAAGAAGGGTCTTTAATTTGGGTTTCAGAAGTTATCTTTAGAACAGTGTTTAGCAACGTACTGGTTGACAATGTAAATTCCTGTTCCTCAGGCCTAGAGTAGAGGTCCTGATTTAGATCTGGGATGGGGCCAAATAATTTCCTTTTTAATGAGCATGCTTCGTGAGCTTTTTCAGTCCTCAGATTCAAGAACCTTATAATTTATGTGGGAATTTTCTGGGAGAAGAGTTATAATTTTCATGAGATCTGCCAAAGGCATCATGACCTGAACAAAGGTAGAGAAACACTGGTATAGAGGTAACCTGAGGCTTCAATATAGGAATCCTCTCAGATGATTCTTTAATTCAAGTCTTACCTCCACATTACACTGTGTTTTTCTCCCTCAGCTTCTTATTGTTTCTCTTCCACCAAAATCTTTTCATTGTATCTAGTGAATCCCCCTAGTGTCATGGAATAAACTCTACATTCTTAAGATATTCGCATTTTTTCTTGATTTATCTAAACCCTGCTCTCTCTCTCTCTCTCTCTCTCTCTCTCTCTCTCTCTCTCTCTCTCTCTCTCTCTCTCTTCTCTCTCTCTCTCTCTCTCTCTCTTCCTCCCTCCCTCCTGCTTACTACCTAATACTTTTAATTTTTTTATTTCATAGTCATTCACTCTGTTGGCTAGGAATTTAGTTTTGCAGCTTTAACAGAGCTGTCCAAGTGGTTTGGACAAGAAAGACAGTTTCTTTTTCATGTAAAAGTCTGAGTTGGTAGGTGGCTGGCAGCGATGAGGGTAGGTCAGGGAGGCAGCTCTGGTCCATGAGCTCATCTAGAAACCAGGTTTGATCCATCTTTTTGCTCCACCACTTCTAGGGGGTTGTCCTCCCTGTGGTGGAAGCTGGAACACTCTCTTACTGTGTATTTCAGGCCTTTGGGAGGGGAGACAGAACTGGAGGGCAAGCAGCTCCCTTTTATTTTTTTTTTAATTTTTATTTTGAAGGAATATTTAATATTAACATTGTGAGTTATTATCTTTTGCATATCAAAGTTACACATTTCAAACAAATCGTCATTTATATTTACAGTATACAAATGCAAAGCATTAATTTCCCACTAAATCATCACTTTCTTAAAATGGTACATGTGATGTTATGAAATTAGCTATTAAGTATTCGAAATAGTGGAAAAGAGGTCCTTTCTTCAGTCTTTTTTTTTTATATATTTTTTTTAATTTTTTTTGCCCCCCCTCTCCCTCCCTCCCTTCCTCACATCCCCTCCCTCCCCAGAGTTTTATGTCCATTGATTGTACTTATGTGCATGTATAAAAGTCCTTCAGTTGATCTATTATCTCCCCCAGATCTTCCTCCCCTCCCCGCTGTAATTTGACAGTCTGCTTGTTGATATACTGTCTCTATATCTATCTTTTGGTTCATCAGTTTATAATGTTCTTTATTATCCACAAATGAATGAGGTAATGTGGTGTTTTTCTTTCATTGACTGGCTTATTTCACTCAGCATGATGTTCTCCATTTCCATCCAGGTTGCTGCAAATGATGAGAATTCCTTCTTTTTTATGGCAGCATAGTATTCCATTGTGTAGATGTACCAAAGTTTTTTGATCCAATCATCAAGCAGCTCCCTTTTAAAGGTGTGACCTGGAAATTGCATAGCATCTCTTTATTCTGATCCCATTTGCTGACATATAGTGGCATGGCAAACCTGCCTGCAAGGAGGCCAGGGAATGTGTCTAGCCAGGTGACCTTGTGGCCCGCTGAGACTGTAAGCCTCGGTCAAGTAGAAAGGGAGACTGGGTGTTGGAAGGCAATGAGCAGTCTCTGCCGACTTAAGTATTCTGCTGTTTGAGTCCTTTTTAGAAAATTTTTAACAAAAATTGTTCTTTGGGATTTTTTTTTCTCATACTGTTTTATGACATTTTATCTTGTTTCTGTTTGGTTTATTGGTATTTTTTTTCTTTTTGACTTGTCTGTGGCTTGTATATTTCAATATTTAGAGAATCAGCTCCTGCCTTTGACAGCTGTTTTTGTTTGATTATTTTCTTATTCAATGGTTTATTTCTTTATTGTTTCTTCTTTATGGCTTGTTAATTATTTCTCTTCAGTTGAATGTTTAATATTTTCATTATTTCTAAAATTTTTTACTGAAAGTATTTAGGGATATAAATTTATTCTCTTTAAAGCTTTGGCCAAGACCGGTTTGGCTCAATGAATAGAGTGTCGGCTTGGGGACTGAAGAGACCCGGGTTTGATTCCAGTCAAGGGCATGTACCTTGTTGCGGGCATATCCCCAGTAGGGGGTGTGCAAGAGGCAGCTGATCAATGACTCTCCTTCATCGATGTTTCTAGCTCTCTATCTCTCTCCCTTCCTCTCTGTACAAAATCAATAAAATATATTATTAAAAAAAAAAAGCTTTGGTAGCAACCCATGCATTTTAAATCTATAATATTCTTATTTTCTAACTCAAAGTTCTCTCTCTGACTTACTAGCTATTCAGGAGGGTTTATTTTAATTTCCAGATGTTATGGGGTTTTCCCTTCTCTCTTCAAACTTCCATTTATATTTGTAATTCTACCATATCATGGTTAGAAAATGTAGTGTATTCCATTTCTTCTTTATTTAAATTTTCCTTGGTCAGTAACATTAATTTCAACAAATGCTGCATGAATGCTTGAAAATAACTTTTGAGTGCATGTTTCAATATACTCTATATCTCTAATGTTCTTTGAATTTATAATAGCCTTGCTTTATTTATTATAATTCTTGTTTTTCAGAAGATAGTAATATCATTTCAGATTAGATTAAAATTTGCTATGTTTATTGAGCAAAAGCTCAGTACTGAATCTTCGGGAAGCCAGGTGCCCATTCAGGGCAGGAGCAGATTTGACAGGTTAAGCAGACAGTCTCTAACAGAGGGGCCAGGCAACTGCTGCTAACAAGCTGAGTTCCTCTTTAGCTCTGCATGGTTGCTTACTGATTCGGTCTTTAGAAAGAATCCTCAGACCTTCTGGTCAGGATGTCTGCTTTTCCTGTTGATTTACAAACAGCTGTTTTTTAAGACATTGTTGCTGTGGCCCAGTCCAAAGGTTATTTTACGTAGTTCAAATATTCCTAAGGTTCAAGGAACAAGAGGTACCAGGTAGCCCTAGCTGGTTTGGCTCAGTGGATAGAGCATCAGCTTGTAGACTGAAAGGTCACAGGTTTGATTCTGGTCAAGGGCACATGCCTGAGTTGTAGGCTTGATCCCAATGGTGCAGGAGATGATCCCATCTCTCTCATCATTGATGTTTCTATCTCTTTTTCCCTCTCCCTTCTTCTCTGAAATCAATAAAGATATTTTTTTTTAAAGAATCATTATAAAAAAGAAAAAGAGGTAGCAGGTAGTTGCTCTTTCTCCATTTTCACATCACAACAAGCTGATTTAGTGGGAAAGGTGTGGTGTGAGATGCCATGTTCCACGTGGCTTGGGTTCAGGACCTGGAGAAGGGTCGCAGGCAAATGATGAGACTAGATAAGAAATAAGAATTTGGAAATCATGGGGGGCCAGGCAGAGAGTCCAACTCTAGGGAAGGACTTGGCTGGTGCTCAGGCTCTGCCAACCTTCTATTCAGTTTTAGATACACATATTGCCCTTAGACAGGCAATTCTGGTAACAGACAATCTTAAAGGTCAGTAAATATTTACTCTGAGACTATTCGGTCAGGAAATTGCTTGAGTCACCATTGTCTCAACTAAACAATCAGTGCATAGCTTTGGCCCGAGCTCAAGGTTCACCAGCATTCTAGGTTCCTCGTTTATACTTTCCTGAAAGTGAAGACAATGGGTAGCTTCCAACATTGTGGATGTTGGAATTAGACTGATTTGGAGTCCTGGATGGCTTAGGATAAGTAAATTAATTTTTCTAATCCTTAGTTTTCTCATTTATACATATAATTCCCCTTGGGTTGATGTGAAGATCAAATGAGAAGTATTTTAAAAGCTTCTTGCACAATGTTTGGCCTCCTATGTGTGACTACATTTAATAGTAATAAAAATCTCAAGATATCCAGAAGAAAAAATATCTGATCTTGGGGGTTAATACTGTGTTCTTCATGGAAGTCATACTTACTTGCATGTCAGGACTCCAACAAGGTAGGTCTGAGATTGCCAAGGCAGGACTGGTTTTCATGGCTTATTTCTCTTTCTCAGACATGTCTGTAGGACTCCACTCCTCCTAAGGAGGGGAACAAAAAGGCAGAGATCATGGCTGCTGTGATTTCTTCAGCTGGATCTCTGGTAAGTTTGGGTTTCCTTTGTTTCTGATATGCTGTCTGGGTTTGAGGGCATCTTTTCCTGAAGTCTTCTACCTTGCCCTCATTCTTCCTGGTAACTGAATCCAGTTGTTTGATTTGTGAGTAAAGGCTGCAATCTATAGGAAGATTCAACACACATACTGAAGCAAATTTCAAGATCTTTCAAAAAATATTAGGGCTATCTTTAGATATGATAGGAAGTCTGAGAATTTACTTACGATATTAAATGTGTATTGTTTCCAGATTTCACTGATTTATGGGGTAGCCAAATAAGATATTTTTCTATTGGAAAATTTCACTTAGAAAAATTTGGGGAAAAATAAATGTACACACACACACACACACACACACACACACACACACTCGGTCTCTTAATTCATAGGGAGCATTCCCCTTGTGCCCACTCTCAGTGATTTCCTCTTTTTTTACTCATTAAGAAGTAATGAAGTGTAATAGATGACATGGAGAAAAGAAGAAGTTTAAGACACAGTACATAGCTATAGACAGCTTACAATTTCATTGAGATGAGGCACAAAAGAAATAGTTATCTAATTTATTTTGGTAAGTAATAGCTGCTTAGCAATATGATAAAGATGATGAGTTCTATGTAAGGAAAGAAATGGGAATTTAGTATGCGCTAAATTGGTCATGGAAAGCTCATGGGGATAGATTCAATCTGGTATTCAATTATAAATAGGAGTTTAAATTATTAAAGTATTTGTGAAGGTACTTCAATTGAGAAAGAAGTTTAGGGCAAGACTCAGGCAGAGAAACAGTGGGTGAGCTGGTGGTTCAAGATGGAAAATTGAAAAATAGTGGAAATGAGATATTTAAGCTGAATTTTTTAATGTTTCTCTGAAGACATTGAAGTGTGTGTGTGCACGTGCACATGCACAGGTATTTGAGATGGGTATTAATGTGATAAAAGCTGTGTTTTAGCAGTGACTTTTGAAATATACAGATTCAGAAGAAATTCTACAAATAGAATTTGTTATGGTATGATCCATAATAACCCGTAGTAGTGATCTTTTATTCTTCGTAGTCATATATATAACATGTAAATAGTCCTTAAAACATACCCTTGAAAAGATTAATAAAAGCAAAAATATTAGATTTAATTAGTAGACCCAAAATATCTGTCTACTAGTAGTATTGGCCTGATCAAACCCATCCCTCATTATCAGAGGTTGAAGTTCATATCATTGTACAACTCTGGAGGGGAGAGTTAAGATAACATTTTTCTCAATGAAATTTAAGTAAATACCTTTACCCATATATTTTTTTAATGACTCAAAATCTAAAATTGATAAGCGCTACAAGAATGTATAGTAAAATTTCATTTCATCTATAAAATCAGGCCCTTGTAGAGAGACAGTTTCTAAGGTTTGGAAGAAAACAATGTTATGAGAGGTGCCTGAAAATATTTCCTTAGTACCAAGACGTGCTGCCCTCCCCAACACTGTAATGATCCAATTGTAGAAAACAGATGGAGCAAACATCGCTCTGACAGATAAGAGAAACAGGGAAACAGAGTAAACAGTGCCTTGGCAATTAAAGGAAACAAGATATCAGAGGGACCGTTAACTAAGCGCAAGCCCGGTCATAAAACAATATGTTAATAACGAGCCCAGCTCCCCTTTGGAATTCCTTTGTTCCCCTCTTCACCCTCGTGTGTAACCCCTCCCAATATGTGGTTTTTGCCTTTATAAGCTTGTGAGATTTTCTGCTCGGGGCTCGACTCCTCTGCTCCTGCGTGAGTTACGAGTTGAATTGAGCCCCAGCGCGCTGGAATAAAGCCTCTTGCTGTTTGCATCAAGTGATGCCTCCTGCAGTTGATTGGGGTCGCCGTCGATGGGGCGACAGAGTGGGACAGAGTGGGACAGAGTGAGGGTCTCCATCTGGGGGTCTTTCAGTAGCATTAATTTGACAAGTTTCATTTCTCTCAGTACTGGCAGCCATAATTGGCAGATAGTCACATCATAATTGCTAATGAAGTATCCTGTATCACATGGTCTGATTCACATTCAAGACCCAATACATTAAAAATATCAAGAATACATCAACATCAGTTCCTATTCATCCTTAAGATGAGTTTAATTAGTTTATTCTTATTATATTCATCAAGTTTACTTTATTTGTGAATATAGACTCTACCTGTTTTTTCCAGAAAAAATATCAAAATCAGAAATGAATAAATTATATAAAGATAAATTATCCAAAAATCTAAAATAAGGCCAAAGATATGCCTATTCAGTGTCATATTAGACCAGCCTATCTAAGGGTCATCTGACACAGCAGGGAAGGTTTTGTTGTTTGACTCAGTATTTATTATTGGTTAATATTCAGACCCTTAAAGTTAGATGTTAACTTGTAGAAAATTGAAAAGTTTCAAATTATTTCTACCTACCCTGTTTCCCCGAAAATAAGACAGTGTCTTATATTAATTTTTGCTCCCAAAGATGAGCTAGGTCTTATTTTCAGGGGATGTCTTATTTTTCCATGAAGAAGAATATGGTACACATTTATTGTTAAAAGAAAATTTATTACCTGTATACGGTACAGTAGTACAGTAGATGTCAACACAAACCAGACAAACTGTAAATCCTACAGTATCAAGAATTTACTCATTTATTCAATGACAATCATGTCATCATCTTCTGGAACATCATCATAACAATCCAATTCCTGAATTTCCTGGTGAATTTCTTGTGACTCCATTTCTTTCAGAATCAGTGGACCAAATCTCTCATGTTTAGCAATAGCACTGTCTTTAAATGAGTACTTCTTGTCAAGGTAGCCTGCTCACAGTGCATTTGCAATGCAACTGTCAGTGATTTTCTCCCATGAATTCTTCACCCAAGTCACAACTTCTTGCAGTTTAAGTTTCACAACGTTTTCACGCTGATTTCTCTCCATTGTATTTTCAATGTAGTCATTAATTTCCATGAGCAATTTTCCTTTGAATGGCTTGTTTATTGCATTATCAAGAGTCTGAAGATAGGCTGTCATTCTTGCGGGAATCATTATCTGATCTATTTTTCTTTCATGAAGAAATGTGTTCATGTCTTTAGCACAGTGAGTGCTGGCTGCATCCCAGACTAGCAGACCTCTTTGGCTCCCTCGCATAACAAGCGGTAGCATTAAATCGACCCACTTCCTTATAACTCCTTATGTGGCCCAGGCTTTTTCAGTTTCAAGAATAAAAACGCCCAAAACACGTTCAGTCTTTTCCTTCTTGCCCTTAGAAATGATTAAAGGTGGGATTTTATTGCCATCCAGACGAATTGCCAAAATACAGGAAACACGTGCACTTTCGTAAGCAGTGGAGGGAATGCACACTAAGGAGGCACCCCCCTGTTCAATTGTTGTTTGAGATGATTGGCCCATAAACACTGCAGTTTCATCCATAGCAATCATGTTGGAAAGATTGTATTTAGAGAAGTCAGCATCATCAATAAAGAACTTGAATGCAGTGCTCACTTAATAACTTGAGTATCTTCCAACCTAAACAATGTTGTAGATCTTCTTAAAGACAGTTCACTTCGCTGAAGGAAATTATCCAGCCAGTTTTGTGATGCTTTGAAGTCTTCGGGGGCTATGTCAAACTGTGGTGCCATTGCAAGGGCAAATTCTTGAATCTGAGCCCTATTCACAACCAAAGCCTTTGCTCTCCTGTCAACAACCCATTCACAGATTAGGTCTTCCAGCTCGGAAAATAATGGTTGCTGACCTGATCCACTTGTTCAATGAGGTTACCATACTCTGCTCGCCATTTTCGGACCAATTTGATACTCAACATCTTCTCTTCGCAGAAAGCAGTAAGATTTTGGCCCCAAGAGTCTTCCACGATTCCTTTCTTGTACTTCACGGAGTAGCTTTTTCTTTTTGCGCTCATTTCTAGAGGTAAAAAAAGGAATTGGGGTATCAAGGTGGGGGAAGGGGGATCGCTTAAAATGACACAGGGGGATTAGAGGGGGGAATCAAAATGGCACAGGAGAATCAGAGGGGGATTGCCATTTTAGTAACCCCTTTTGATCCTCCTGTGTCATTTTGATTGCCCCCTCTGATCCTCCTGTGTCACTTTAAGTGACCCCTCTACCCCCACCCCTGTGCCACTGAACACCTTCACCAGACATCCCCCCTACCCTTTTATCAGACATTTACCCCCTGGGGCCTGCCTGGGGACTGTCACTGGGCTTGCTGGGGCCTAGATATGGGCTGGAGCAGGGTCTGCCACTGACTGAGAACCTTCAGTCATCATGAGGGCGGCCGCGAGCATCAGGTAGTGTCACCGGAGACAGACCAGCACTCAGCACCTTCGCTGCGTCCCATTCTCTCTAATCCTCCTGTTCTTCTACACGCATCTGCGAAAGTCTCCTCCTCTCTCCCGCCCTGCCCTCACCGCTCACTCGGACTTCCGGTCCGCCTCCACACAGCAGTGACGTCAGGGCTCCGCGTAAAGTCACTGGTTGCTAGATGCCAGTCGGGGGCAGCCCTAGCGACCAGTTTACAGTAAATTAATTTTCATTCTGAGACAGAGCCTGGTGGGGGCTTATTTTCGGAGGGATGCCTTATATTTCACTCAGAAGGAAACCTGAGAGTAGGTCTTATTTTCGGAGGATGTTTTATTTTCGGGGAAACATGGTAGAAGAAAACATAATCCCAAAAGTTATGGTCTTATTGTCCTTTGGACATTTACCAAGTTTCTATCTAGTTTTGCAATCTTCAGCATTTTCCCCCACTGTCTATACATCTGTTTATCATACTTGCTATGAGCCAGCTTGTCAAGCTTGCTTACGTCTCATTAATGACTTACTACATCTTTGATTTACATGTGTTCATTATACTTTTAGGAGAATTATGGTGTGTTTTATATGTTATCTAGGAGAAGTCCAGCCCCTTTCTCTCTTTTTTAGAATTATATCATTATGCCAAAACTGGTTTGGCTTAATGGATAGAGCGTCTGCCTGCGGACTGAAAGGTCCCAGGTTCGATTCCAGTCAAAGGCATGTATGTACCTTGGTTGCGGGCACATCCCCAGTAGGGGGTGTGCAAGAGAAAGCCGATCGATGATTCTATCTCATCGATGTTTTAATTCTCTATCCCTCTCTCTTCCTCTCTGTAAAAAATCAATAAAATATATATTTTTAAAAGAATTTTATCTTTACTAGTGGCATGGTGCACAGATTCATTGAAAGGAAATTAATTAGAAGAAAGATATGTTAGTAATTATGTAACTGCAAAAAATTATATGTCAAAATAGTACATATAATATCCTATATAATAAAGAGCTAATATGCAAATGGTCACCACACCATTTGCATATTAGATATGCTCAGACACTCAAAAACTGGAGAGAGAGGAATGGGGATCAGTTAGGCACAAATGAGCTCTCGAGAAAAAAATGGGGACCAGCCAGGCTGTGGTGTGGGAGAGGAACAAACCGCTTGCCTGTGGTCCCGGGCGCCAGCAGCTGTGCCTGCACCTGTGGCCCAGGAGAGGGATACTCCACATGCCCCATGGTCCCCATGGTCCTGGGCACCAGCGACTGCAGCCCGAGTGAAGCCACCCACCCACGGTTCCCTATGGCTGCAGCTGGCCCAGGCAAAGCTGGCCGGGGTTCTGGATACCTGTGGCTGTCCAGAGGGAGGGATGTCTGGTTCCCATGTGCCTGCGACCAGCCAGAGGAGGAAATCCTTGGTCCCGGGTGTGGAGCGAGGCAGAGGCAGTTAGGAGTAATCAAGCATGTAAAGGGGTTAGGGACGATCAGGCAGGCAGGCAGGTGAGCGGTTAGGAGCCAACAGTCCCAGATTGGGAGAGGCAGTCAGACATCCCCTGAGGGGTCCTGGATTGGAGAGGGTGCAGGCTGGGCTGAAGGACTCCCCACCCCAGTGCACAAATTTCATGCACCGGACCTCTAGTCTATATATATATATAAAAGCCTAAGCAACCTAACAACTGGTCGCTATGACGTGCACTGACCATCAGGGGGAAGATGCTCAATGCAGGAGCTCCCCCCGGTGGCTAGTGTGCTCCACAGCAGGAGCACTGTTTAGCAAGCTTACCAAGTGGAAGTGGTGGCAGGCACAGCAGGCCAGGATGAGCGGAGAGGTACGGGCTCCTCCCTGGCTACCTGCTACTTCGAGCTCTACTGCATCCCTTGGGGATGTAACCTGGCCTGTGGGGATTGGGCCAAAATTGACAGTCCGACCTCCCCAAAGGTCCCAGATTGCGAAATGGTGCAGGCCAGGCTGAGAGACCCCACTAGTGCATAAATCCATGCACCAGCCCTCTAGTATTTTATTTTATTTATTTTTTTCTTTTTCTTTTTTCAGTTTTTCTTTTTTTTTCTTTCTTTTTTCTTTTTTTACAAACCCTTGTGTTGAGGCCTGACTTTCAATAGATCGCAGCGAGGGAGCTGCTCTGCTACATACAAAACCCTGACCCAGAAGCAGGTTGTCTACGAATGGTTTGCCGCCAGGTTCCCCACGAACGTGTGTTGTGTGAAGGGCATGGGGGCACATCCCGTTTCCCAGGACGAAGGGTTCTCTGCACAGGACCCAGGTCCTGACGCGCAGCAGAGCACGCCGCACCGCTGTGGTGAGGCGGTTGGACGCAGTCGGACACGCGGTGTGGCGGGTGGACGCCACAGCCCGCCAGCAGGGACGGCGAGGGACTGGCTATCCTAGGCCAACCAAGGCTCCACGACGCTGCCGTATCGTTCCGCCTGGGCAGGATTCTGACTTAGAGGCGTTCAGTCATAATCCCACAGATGGTCTAGTAGTATTTTAAAATTAAAACATACATGTGATTGGCGCCAGCAAGAGCTTTACAAGTATCATGCATACATGAATCAATGTTTATTTTTAAATTGCCAGTGAATGTCATGTACCGGCTGGTCGGTTGGATGGTCGAGCAGTCAATGAATAAATCACGATGTGGTCCATGTTGAATGTCAACAAAAACAACCAAATTCACAATTGACAATGACAGATTGAACACATGTGTGTGATTGGCACCAGCAAGCGTTTTATATGTATCATGCATGTGTGAGTCAATGTTTATTTTTAAATTGCCAGTGCAGTTCATATGTACCAGCCAGATCGTCAGTGCTTAGCCTTTTATATATAGAGATCTTTTTGAAAATTATACTTTGAAAGTTTCAAAAAATTTTATTCCAAATATGTTTTGTGTAAATATGAGTTATCCTTTTTGTTTTTATGAGAAAATACATCCTGAGGTTCAGTCCTTACATTAATTTTTTGAAACATTACTGGACCAATGCTTCTTAAAGTGTTCTTTAACATGTCACTTTAGACTTTAATATAAATTATGTGTTAGTTCAGACTTTGAATTATGAACCTTAGGAAAATACCATAATTTTCTATATGGTTTCTTTTTGTTCTCCTGACAGTGAGTCCTTGGCAGAAGATTAATTCTCTCTGGCTCTTCCTTAATTTCTGCATTCTGTTTATAAGCACTGAAGTTAGCTTTAATTATAATTTGAGTAGAACCAATTATTTAATAATTTTTAATATTTCTATTTCTGCCCCCCCAAAAAAGCAGATGGAATTGTGTTGAATCTGTTCATCAGTTTTGGGACTATTGCTATCTTAACAATAATAAGTTTTCCAATAGTATATGGGATGTATTCTTATTTTGTGTGTGGGGAGAGAGGGTTCTTTTAGTGATGTTTTGTATTTTTCAGTATACAAGTCTTGCATATCTTTTGTTAATTTATTCCTGGGGTGGTTTTTGTTTTGTTTTTTTGTTTGCTTTTTTGGTGGAGGTTGGGTGTTAGTTGCTACTTTGAGTAGATTTTTTTTCTACATTTCTTTATTAAATGTTCATTGCTAGTGTGTAAAAATAATTGACTTAAGTATATTGATCTTGTATCCTGAACCTTGCTGAACTAGTTTTAGTTCTTACAGGTTTTTGTGTATGTGTATGTGTGGGTTTTCCATATGCAAGAAAATGTCATCTCTAGATAGAGATGATATCATTTGCAAATAGAAATGTGTTCCTTTCCAATCTAGATATCTTTTATTTCTCTTTCTTGTCTAATTTCCCTTACTAAAACTTACAATACAATGTTGAAGTGAGAAAAGAGGACATCTTTGTTTTTATGGTCTTGGGAGTAATATATATGACTGTTCACTAAAGTTTGATGTTAGATTTGGGTTTTCATAGATAGTCTTAATCATATTGACAAAGTTTGCTTCTATTTCTGGTTTATTCAATTTTGTCAAATACTTTTTCTGAGTCTGTTAAGATGATTGTGTGACTTCTGTTCTTTATTCTATTAATATGGTGTATTACTTTGATTGATATTCAGATAGTAGATCAACTTTGTATTCCTAGACAAATCCAATTTGGCCGTGGTATTTATGATTGCTTATTTGTTTCTGGATTCAGTTTGCTTTGTTGAGAATTCTGTGTATCCTATCTAATAAAGAGGGAATATGCTAATCGACTGCCCCACCCTCAAAGATGGTGGCACCCACAGCCAATAAGGAGGGAATATACTAATTACTGCCATGCCCTCAAAGATGGCGGGGCCCACAGCCAGAAGATGGCGCCCACTCCCCTCAGCTCCTGGGGCAGCAGGCAGGCCCAATAGCTCTGCATGTGTACCTAAGGAGTCCCCCAGTCCTCTCAGTCCTTCAGGGCCAGCCCGAATGCAGGCAAGCCTCAGATGGCAGCTCCCCAGCGTCCCAGGGCTGCCCAAGGCTCAGGTACCCAGGGCCAGCCAAGGCTTGCGCTGCCAGCAGTGGCAGCAGCAGCAGAAGTGTGATGGGGTTGCCTCCTGCCCCTCAGGGCTCCCAGACTATGAATGGGGGCAGGCAGGGCTGAGGGACCCATCCTCCAATGCATGAATTTTCATGCACCAGGCCTCTAGTATGTTCATAAGAGATATTGGTCTGTGGTGTTCTGTAATGTCTTTTTCTACTTTGGTAATACTGGCACCATAGAATGAGTTGGGGATTATTTCCTTTTATTTTTTGAAAGAGTTAGTGAAGGATTTTTGTTAATTCTTCTGAAAATGTTTGGTGGATCTCACCAGTGAAGCCATTTGAATCTGGGCTTTTATTTGTAGGGAGTTAATTTATATATCTATTTAAATTTTCTTTGCCTTGAGTCAGTTTTGGTAGTTTGCATCTTACTAGGAATCTGTCTATTTTTTTCATCTACGTTATCTAATTTGTTGGCATATAGTTGTTCATATTAGTCCTTTATAATCCTATTATTTCTATAAGGTAATGTCTCCTTTTTCATGTCTGACTTCAGTCATTTGAGTCTTCTTTTCTTTCTTAGTCAATCCAAGTGTTTGTCATTTTGTAATCTTTTTAAATAACCAAACTTTGCATTTGTTGATTTTCTCTTTTGTCTTTCTATTCTCTATTTTGTTTATCTTCATTCTAATTTTTGTTGTTGTTGAAATTGGATTCCTGAAACTCATTCATAAGGGCTGGATCAGACGGCAGGAACACGGCAGGCAGGTAGTTCAGTGCAGAGGCAGGCAGTTTAGTTCAGGTTTCTCCCTGAAGTGCAGTTGTGTGAAATGCCCCTGTGTAGAAAGACTGTTAGCTTTTTTTGTGACTTTTACCCCTCTTAGCCACCAGGACCCCCTCTTGGTCATTATCTTCTTTCCACAAAATTTATTGGAACTTGTTTTGTGTCCTACCATACTGTCACTCCTGGAGAATATTCATGTACACTTGCAAAAAATGTATGTTCTGCTATTGTTGAGTGTCTTGGTGTTGTATGGATGTCTAGCTTGTTCATAGTATTTTATTCAGGTTATCTCTTTCCTTGCTGATCTTATGCATTGTTGTTCTATCCATTATTGAAAATGGGGCATTAAACTCTTTAACTATAGTTGTCTTTGTCTTTTCAATTCCATAAATTTTGCTTCCTGCATTTTTAGTTTTTGTTGTTGTATGAAAATATGTTTAAACTTGTCTTATTGATACAGTAAACAGGTTATCATTGGAGATATCTCTTTGTTTCTAGTAAAAATGTTTGTCTATTTTGTCTGATATTAATATTGCCACTATCTTTTATGTACTGTTATGTAGTATATTTATCTCATCCTTTTACAGTAAACCTATTTTTGTTCTTAAATTTAAAGTGTCTTCCGTAGATAGCATATATTTGTATAATTTTAACAAAAGTTTCTTCTGCCAATCTCTCCATTTGATTTAATTTTTCCATCTATTTACTTTTAATTTAATAACTGATAAGGTAGAATCTATATCTTCCATTTTATTATTTGTTTGTTTATGTCTTCTGTCTTTTTTGTTTGTTTTTTCCTCCTCTACTGGTTTGTGTGTGTGTGTGTGTGTGTGTGTGTGTGTGTGTGTGTGTGTTTGTTAGATATTTTCTAGTACCCCATTTGATAAACCCTTCATTTCTTTCACAATATTCTTTTTAGCTACCTTAGTTATTTTCTTAGGATTATAGTTAACATCTTGACATAAAACAATGTATTTTAGATTAATGCTAATTTAGTTTTAATAGTATATAAATCTTTATTCCAATTTAGCTTCGTTCCCTTCTCCCTCCTCTGTTATTATTGTCATACAAATTACACCTTTATACATTAGAATTTCATCAACCCAATTTTATAATTATTACTTTATGTAGTTGTCTTTTAAATAAAAAAGAAAAAGTTACAAACAAAAATATATTTAGCCGAAACCGGTTTGGCTCAGTGGTAGAGCGTTGGTCTGCAGACTGAAAGATCCCGGGTTCTATTCCGGTCAAGGGCATGTACCTTGGTTGCGGGCACATCCCCAGTAGGGGGTGTGCAAGAGGCAGCTGGTCGATGTTTCTCTCTCATTGACATTTCTAACTTTCTATCCCCCTCTCTTCCTCTCTGTAAAAAATCAATAAAATATATTTTTTAAAATAAATATATATTTTTTTTATTTCTTTAGTTACCTTTATTGGTATTTTTTCTTCATATAGGTTTGTGTTACTACCTAGTGTCCTTTCATTTCACTTGAGGGATACCCTTTAATATTTATTGTAGGCCCCAAATCTGGTAGCAGTGAATTCTCTCAGTTTTGTTTATAATTTTTAAAGATATTTTGCTGCATATAGAATTCTTTGTTGATATTATTTCTTTCAGTATTCTGGATGTTATATCACTGCCTCATAGCATCAATGATGTCTGATGAGAAATTAGCTGACAGTCTATTGAGGATTCCTTGTACATTGAGTCCCTTCTCTCTTGCTGCTTTGAAGATTCTCTTTGTCTTTTACCATTTGATTATGACATCTAGGCATGGATCTCTTTGATTTTGTCCTAGTTGGTGTTTATTGAGATTCTTGTATATGAAGGTTAGTTAATGTTTTTTCATCAAATTAAGGAAGTTTTGTGCCATTATGTCTTTAAATTTTCTTTCTGCCCATTTCTTTCTTTCCTCTCCTTCTTGGACTCCCAATATTGGTATTCTTGTTGATCTACAGAATCTCTGTTCATTTTTTTCATTCTTTTTTACTTCTGGTACACAGTCAGGATAATCTAAATTGATCTTTCTTCAAGGTCACCAATTATTTTTTCTGCCTGATTATCTTCGTCTGTTCAGGCTTCCGTAGTAAGACACAGCAGATTGGATGGCTTATAAACAACAAAAGAAATTTTTGAAGTTTTAAAAAAAACAAAACTTTTATTTAGAAAGACTGAAATGGTTGTGTGTTAATTTGAACAGCTATTTTATATAAGAAATGACTTGAAACTTTCCTTTTTGATATCTCCCAAGAGTTGGATTTTATTATGCATGCTTTGTTCTTTCATTAGGCCTAAAAAAATACACAGTTGTTTTTTCAAGTGATTT
Source organism: Pipistrellus nathusii (assembly GCA_963693515.1). Classification (NCBI taxonomy): domain Eukaryota; kingdom Metazoa; phylum Chordata; class Mammalia; order Chiroptera; family Vespertilionidae; genus Pipistrellus; species Pipistrellus nathusii. Next base: position 190,671 of record OY882873.1, read on the forward strand.
CTTCTCCCTTTCTATGTTTAAAAATTCATATGATCCCTTAGTTCCTTCTACAACAAACTTTCTGCTTCTTCCCTAGCCAGCCCCTGTGGGTTCCCCTTTACAGGCTCTGGGACTAGGACAAGAGGCAAGACATGTGCATGTTTCCTAAATGGGATGAAATTTATTTCTGACAGTTCTGGAGACTAGACGTTCAAAATCAGGGTGCCAGCATGGCCAGATGAGGGCTCTCATCTAAAGCCACAAACTTTTCATCATTCCTTACATGGTAGATGGACCTAGGGGTCTCTCTGGAGTCTCTTTTTTTTGTAAGACCCAAATCTCATTCATGAGAGTCTTACCTTCATGACTTAAGCACTTCCCAAAGGCACCATCTCTTAAGACCATTACATTTGGGCAATAGGATTTCACCATATCAATTTGGGAGACACAAATATTCAGACTATTGTGCTATTCAAATTTGCTGTTTCCTTTCACTGAAACTTTCTAGTGAATATTTCATTTCATTTGTGTTATTGTATCAACTCTATAATTTCTATTTAGTGAGATATCATCATTTCTCTTAATTTTTAGACCTGGTTTTCTTTACATTTTTCAATATATTTATAACAGTCTTTATTTATTGAGTATAACTTCTTGCCTTCCTCAACAGTTTCCATTGTTGGTGTGTTTGTTTGTTTGTCTGTTTGTTTATCTTGCTTTTACTATTTTGGTCCATGCCTTTCTTTTTCTTTTGTGTCTTGTAATTTTTGTTGAAAATATAGTATTTTAAATAATACAATGTGGCCACTCTGGAAATTAGAGTCTCCCCTCACCAAGATTTGTTGTGGCAATTTGTTGTAGTTACTGCTGCTGCTATTTTGTTTATTTAGTGACTCTCCTGGACTAATTCAGTAAAGATTGTATTCTATATCATGTATGGCCACTGAAATCTCTGATTAACATAGTAATTAGTTAATGGTTGGACATAGATTTCCTTAAATCATAAGCCACTAAGTCTTCCAGCATTTACCAAAGGGCTTTTGTTTGTGTTTGACATATCTTCTACTCTTAAACAGGCAGTTCACAACTTTGACTTACCCTTTACTTCTTGCTTGTAGAGAACTTCAAAGTAAACCAGAGGTGAGAGCTAAAGGCCTTCTTGGATTTTTCCTGGGGATTAGCTCTTAATTGCAAAAGAAAACAGCTACCATGTTTCCCCGAAAATAAGACATCCTTCGAAAATAAGACCTAGTGCATGGAAAGATAAGATATACCCTGAAAATAAGACCTAGCACAACTTTGGGAGAAAAAATTAATATAAGACACTGTCTTATTTTCGGGGAAACGGTAGTAAATTTATTGTAATTTTTAAAAAATTATTGTAATTTTTGTGTGAAATGATTAGCAGTAAAGTTTATGAACTGTAGTCTCCCACATTAGCCATATTTTATTATTAGCAAAATTATATAAAACATGCTTTGCAAAGTTTGAGGTGCAAATAAAAGATTTAAATAGTTTAATAGGCATATGTATCTGACAGAAAACACCCCTGAGATAATGTGTTTCTTCTGATATAGAGCACACCTTAGCCAAATACTATATAATTTGAGACCTTTGCCTCATTAGTCAGTTAATAAGGGATCTTAATTTACTAGATCATTGAGTACAGTGATTAACAAGCCATGAGCCAAACTGCCTGGGTTTGAACCTAGACTTTGTCTCCTTGTGAACTTAGGCAACACACTTACCCTCTCCATGCCTCAATTTCCTTCTCTGTAGACTAGAGGCCTGATGCATGAAATTTGTGCAAGAATAGGCCTTCTTCTCCTGGCTGGCAGCACCAGCTTCCCTCTGGCATCCTGGACCCGGGCTTCCCTCACAGCCCCAGCTTTATCTGGAAGGTTGTCCAAAAGGATGTTGGTCTAATTAGCATATTACACTTTGGTTATTATAGATGATAATACTTTCCCTTTGAGGATTCAGTCATTACATAAAAAGTCTTTAGATCAGTACCTGACAAATAATATGCACTATACTTATACAGAAGTAGAGAGTATAGTTTGATGAATCTTGATGAATCTATTGCCATCTTCAACAATTATCAATTCATGGAAAATCTTATTTTTTGTCTATAACCCTAATTATTTTGAAGTACATATAAGATATTATATAATCTACAACAGATTCTTTTTTAATGTTAAGTATACAATTGACTCTTTAACAATGCAGGGGTTAGGGGCATCAATATCCCTGCTGTGTAACATCTGCATATAACTTTTGACTCTCAAAAAATTTAACTACTGTTGACCAGAAGTATTACTGATAACACAGTCAATTAACACATGTTATATATTAGACATATTATACATTGTATTCTTACAATAAAGTAAGCTAGATAAAAGAAAATGTTATTAAGAAAATTATAAGGGGAAGAACCCAAGATGGTTGGCATAGGTAAATATCTAAACTGCTGCCTTGCACAACAATTTCAAAACTACAACTAAAAGACAAAACATCTGCCGAAACTGGTTTGGCTCAGTGGTAGAGCGTCGGTCTGCGGACTGAAAGGTCCCAGGTTCAATTTCGGTCAAGGGCATGTACCTTGGTTGCGGGCACATCCCCGGTGGGGGGTGTGCAGGAGGTGGCTGGTCGATGTTTCTCTCTCATCGGCATTTCTGGCTCTCTATCTCTCTCCCTTCCTCTCTGTAAAAAATCAATAAAATATTTTTTAAAAATAATAATAAAAAGAAAATAAAAGACAAAATATCTATCACCCAGAACCACGGGAAAGCTGGCTGAGTGAAAGTTCTACAACTAGAAGGAAAGAGAAAAGAATATTCAGTGCACAAACTCTAAAAAGCAGAGGTACAGAGGTGCGTGCGATCTGGGCTGGCAGCAGGCGTTGCTTTCTTCAATCCCAAGGGAGACAAGCTCCCAATTTCTCTGAAATCCATTTTCTGGGGAGATGCGTGGGACCCAAACTCCTATGGGGAGAAGCTGGACTGTCTGCCATCAGGTCAGAAAGTGAGGGTGGCTTGCTTGCAGAGCTGCTTGCAAGAATAATTGTTTGCTGTGCTGGGGACGTGGTTGGAGGCTTGGAGGTGCAGGGACAGCTGGCTGGCTGGGAGCTATCGCTGTTTGCCACACCCTAGCCTGAGATTGCTTTTTCAGTCTCACTTTCTGTAGTTCACTATTGGTGTATAGAAATGCCATAGATTTCTTAGTGTTAATTTTGTATCCTGCTACATTGCTGAATTCATTTATTAAGTCTAATTTTTTATGGAGTCCTTAGGGTTTCCTATGTACAGTATCATGTCATCTGCGAATAAGGACAGCTTTACTTCTTTTCCAATTTGGATGCCTTTTATTTCTTCTTCTTGTCTAATCACAGTGGCTAATACTTCCAATACTATGTAGAACAGGAATGGTGAGAGTGAGGATCCCTGTCTTGTTCCTGTGCTTAGAGGAAATGGTTTTAATTTTTGCCCATTGAGTATGATGTTGGCTATGGGTTTATCATATATGGTTTTTATTATGTTGAGGTCTAATCCTTCTATTCCCACCTTGTTGAGGATTTTTATCAAGAAAGGTGTTGGATTTTGTCAAATACTTTTTCCACATCAATTGATATGACCATGTGATTTTTATCTCTCAATTTGTTTATGTGATGTATTACATTTATTGATTTGCAGATATTGTACTATCCTTGCATTCCTGGGATAAACCCTACTTGGTCATGGTGTATGATCTTTCTTATGTACTGCTGGATCCAATTTGCTAGAATTTTGTTGAGGATTTTGGCATCTATGTTCATGAGGGATATTAGCCTGTAATTCTCTTTCATTGTGCTATCTTTATCTGATTCTGGCTTCATAGAAGGATTTTGGAAGTGTCCCTTCCTCTTGAATTTTTTGGAATAGTCTGAGAAGGTATGTTTTAGTTCTTCCTTGAATGTTTGGTAAAATTCCCCAGTGAAGCCGTTTGGTCCTAAGCTTTTGTTTGGTGGAAGCTTTTTGATGACTGTTTATGGAGTCCTTAGTTATTGGCCTATTGAGATGTTTAGATTCTTCCTGATTGAGTTTTGGAAGGTTCTATTTTTTTTCTAGGAATGTGTCCATTTCCTCTCTATTGTCCAGTTTGTTGGAATAGAGTTGTTCATAGTATTTTTTAACAATCCTTTATATTTCTCTGGGGTCTGTTGTTATTTCTCTTCTTTCATTTCTGACTTTGTTTATTTGAGTCCTCTTTCTGCTTCTTGGTTAGCCTTGTTAGAGGTTCATCAATCTTGTTTATCCTTTCAAAGAACTAGCTCTTGCTTTCATTGATTTTTTGTTTTTGTTTTTGTTTTGTTTTTTGTTTGTTTGTTTGTTTTTGTCCCTATGTCATTTATTTCTGCACTAATCTTTTTTATATCCATCCTTCTGCTTACAGTGGGCTTTTCTTGTTGCTCTTTCTAATTATGTAAGTTGTAAAGTTAGATGATTTACTACCATTTTTTCTTGGTGGTTTTTTTTTTTTTTTGGGGGGGGGGTAGGCCTGTAGAGCTATAAACTTCCCTCTCAGGACTGCTTTCATAGATTTTTGAATTGTTGTGTTTTTATTGTCGTTAGTTTCCAGGTTGTTTTTAATTTCTTCTTTGATCTCTTTGGTAGCCCAATCATTGTTTAATAGCAAGTGTTTGGATTTTTTAGATTGTTTTTATTGTAGCTTATTTTTAATAATATGCCATTGTGGTCTGAGAAGATGCTTGATATGATTTCAGTCTTCTTGAATTTGAGGAGACTTTGCTTGTGACCCAATATGTGGTCTAATTTTGCAAATGTCCCATGTGCACCTCCCAGACAACCTGTTCCTCATGTATATCCGTGGCTTTGGGATGAAATGTTCTGAAGATGTCAATTTTGTTTATTTTTAGAGCAAATAGGCTTATAGATTATTTTGAATTTAAGTATTTCTTTTATAATACTATATTCACATGGTTCAAAATTTATTAACTTCTATAGTCATTTGGTGATTCTGATTTCTGATGTTCTTCCTCATTTGTGTATGAATTATTCTGCCTAATAGGTCTTATTAAATAGTCCCTGGGTGGTCGTGATGTTTTTATTTTAGGAATCAGTGACATTTAAAGATGTAGCTATAGGCTTCACTTTGGAAGAGTGGAGGTTGATTGGCCCTGCGCAGAGGGCCTGCACAGTGATGATGCTAGAGAATTAAAGGAATCTTGTCTCCCTGGGTAAGTGTATACATCTGCCCATTTGACTAGGTTTGCTGAATTTTGGCATTAAAATCTCATAATCTTAGGAGCATATTGTTGGGAGTTAGCTATTCCTTACTCTTAACTAAATTGTCTACCCATTATAGAGTAAGAAATACATATTTCATTGGAATCTTATAGATTGTTGACAATTCCTCAGATTTAGAACTAAAGTTTTTTCTAGTCACTCTCATAAGTATCTTTTTGTTTCTTTTCTTTCTAAGTAGATTATTCTCATGATCTGTTATCCCAACAAACTTGGGGCCATAGTGTTGAACTTCAAAATACCTTTGTAATTCTCTGTGACACCTATTATATAGTAGAACGTTCTACTGGTGGGAATGGTCCACTTCAGTGCTGTTCTGTATGCCAAGCACTAGCCACTTGAGCACTTAAAATATGGCTGTCTAATTGAAGAACTAAGTTTTAAATTCTATATAATTTGCCAAAATCGGTTTGGCTCAGTGGATAGAGTGTCGGCCTGTGGACTGAAGGGTCCCAGGTTCAATTCTGGTCAAGGGCATGTACCTTGGTTGCGGGCACATCCCCAGTGGGGAGCGTGCAAGAGGCAGCTGATCGATGATTCTCTCTCATCGATGTTTCTGTCTATCCCTCTCTCTTCCTCTCTGTAAAAAAATCAATAAAATATATTTTTAAAATTATGTAATTTTAACTAATTCAAATTTAAATAGCTACATGCAACTATTGGCAATTGCTATTGGACAGCATATATCTAGAACTTCTACAATAGCTACTCTGCACAGGAGATTAAGAGCTGAGACTGAATTTGGCGATAATTCTTCTCATAGGCACAATCAAATCCTATTCCTTTTTTTTTTTTTTTTTTTTTTTTTTTTTTTTTTTTTTTGAACAGGGCTTACAGTTTCCAAACCAAATATGATATCTCGTTTGGAAAATAAAAAAGTACCATGGGTGGTAGTGAGAGAAATTTCAAGAGTCCCCTATCCAGATGAGTTTATAAGAACCAGGAAGATGGGATTTATTCCATGGATGAGTCAGAATATCTGAAATATTTTAGAGAGTATCTTTTCTCAAAACTATCTCAGAGGAAAAGATTTTTTCTCTTCCTCTGTCTGTATACCTTTCTCCCTCTCCCTCCATTTCCTTCTCTTTTTCCCCTCTCCCCCTCTCTTAGTCTTATACTTTTGGTTCCTGTCTATCCTATTTTGCTTTCTTGGATTAATGATTTTTTTAATTGAACCTTTATTGTTGAAAGTATTATATATGTTCCCTTTATCCCCCCACTGACATCTTCTAGCCCACCCTCTTCCCCAGGCCTTCACCACACTATTGTCTAGGTCCATGGGTTATGCATATATGCATAGAAATTCTTTGGTTGATCTTTTCCCACCCAGCCACCCACCCCTATCTTCCCTCTGAGATTCCACAGTCTGTTTCATGCTTCTGTGTCTCTGGATCTATTTTGTTCATCAGTTCATTAGATGCCACATATGAGTGAGATCATGTGATACTTGTATTTCTCTGACTGGCTTATTTCACTTAGCATAATACTCTCCAGGTCCCCCCATGCTGTCTCAAAGGGTAAGAGATCCTTCTTGTTTTACTGCTGCATAGTTGTCTATGGTATAAATGTACCATAGCTTTTTTTATCCTCCGTCTACTAATTGGCACTTGGGCTGTTTCCAGATCTTAGCCATTGTAAAATGTGTTGCTATGAACATAGGGATGCATACATTCTTGGATTTTAATTACTGTTCCTTTATTCCTTCTTTATTCTAACATACATAAAATATTCCTTTCTGTTCTATTGTCTCCAATTAAATTTATAATTTTTTCTTTGTTTCATCATTATCTGATATGGTTTTCATTTATTGATTTTTCTGAAAGTGCTTTCTTGAGAATCAACACTGATTTATTTTAAGCTAAATATACTTGGTCTTTATTTTACTTTCTTCATCTTTAAGCCTGCTGAAACATTAGGGGTTCTTAATTGAGAATACAAATAAGCTTGGATATCATGGACAATCTCTCAGATTTGGATTTTCAAATAATTAAGAACACACCCAAAAAAATCAGTTAAGAATCAAAATATTTATATAATCAGTATTTATTAAACATCTGTATACTGCAAACTGGGTTAGTGTTTCATGAAAAGACTATGTATGCAAAGCAGCCCCCAAATTCCAAAGGATTTGAGAGGCCAAAGAACAAAGCAGACAGTCTGGCTTGTCAATTTAAAGAGTGTTAATAGGGAGCTTACAGAAACACAGTCCTAGGTGGGTGCTGGACAACATAGATCCGTGCCCCATTCATCCCCCAGACCACCTGTTCTACAACTTCCTAAGAAATGTACTTGCCGAAACCAGTTTGGCTCAATGGATAGAGCATCGGCTTGGGGACTGAAAGATCCTGGATTCGATTCCAGTCAAGGGCATGTACCTTGGTTGCGGGCATATCCCCAGTAGGGGGTGTGCAAGAGGCAGCTGTTCGATGACTCTCTCTCAACGATGTTTCTAACTCTCTATCTCTCTCCCTTCCTCTCTGTACAAAATCAATAAAATATATTTTTAAAAAAAGAAATGTACCTATTACTATAAAAGGAATACAAGGTGATATAAGACAACAAAAGGACTTGATAATGGAGGCTCTAGCCCCAGGACAAGCTTAACATTAAGGGCACCTTTCATAGGATGAAGGACTAGTGGTGGAGGAAGGATTAATGGTAATTCACAATTAACCTGGAGTCTCTATACACATTCATGGTTTTCCCAAGAGGAAAGGGCTCAGAAAGATGAGTTTTAAAATGGAGTCAACTATACATGCACAGTTAAGTACTAGTCTACAGCAGTAAGATGGACCAAGTCCCTGCCCTCATGAAGATTACATTTTAAGAAATAATTAGAGGAGATCCAAGATGGCTGCTCGGGTAGACATCTAGCCGCGGCAGCACACAACAATTTCAATGGAATACAACTAAGATGTAGAGTGGAGATTGCCCAGAGCTACAGGTAGTTGACTGACTGAAAATTCTACAACAAGAAGGAAAGAGAAAACCAGAAGGAAAATCAGAAGAGCTGAAAAAAAGCCTAAGGTACGGAGACATGCTGCGCGCCAGCCCGCATGCGTACGCGGAGAGGTCGCAGCCAGAGAGGAGGAGAGGGCGGGGTGCTGCCTTTCCTTCCCTAGCAGGAAGGAAATAAAACCCCCAGCCTGGGCTGAACCCCCGAACTGGCAGCGCTAACCCCCGGAACCGGCAGCGCTGAGCCCCCGAACCGGCAGCACTGAGCTCCAGTTATGGGCCAGACCCTGGGGACCCAGGCTCCGGCAGGAGGAGACGGGGCTGTGAGGCGGAAAAGCGGCGAAAAGCAGGGCCCCGGGAGTCGCGCGCAAGAGGACTGAATGCTGACTCTGATGGTGGGTTACCCTAGCCGGAAGAAACAAGGCCTCTGGCGGCACTGGGCCTCAGTCCGGACTGCTCTGAACCCCAGTTCTGGGCCAATCCCTGTGGACCCGGACCCAGACTCAGGCAGAGGGAGATGGGGCTGTGAGGGGGAGCCCAGGGAGAGCGGCGAAAGGCCGGGCCCCAGGACCTGCGCACACTGCACGCAGAGGACAGTCTGTTGACTCTGATGCTGGACTCCCCTAGCAGGAAGGAGAAAAAAAGCTCTGGGCTGGGGGAACGCGGCGGGGAGCGGGAGCCCCTGCCGGACACCAGCCAAACGGGCACCAGCAAGGAGGCGGGCGACGGGGCCCCTGGGGGCGTGGGTGCCCCTGAGCCTTCGACCGCTGAGCGCAGGCAGTGGAGCCAAGGCCGGGGTCTGCTTCCTGGGCGGCTCCTTCCCCCGGCAACAGGCTGAAGCAGCACAGGAGCCCGCGGAGATCAAAGGGGTGCCACAGGCCAACCTGCTGAGCTCCCAGGACAAGGAGGAAGAAACCAAAGAAGTTCTCAATGTAAAGAAATCAAGTGAGAGCAAAAGATAGTAAAATTACTTAAGAAAGAATACAAAGAAGTTCTTGAAAAATCAAAGACTAAATCAGAACTCAACTCAACAGCCAACATTGCAACATAAATGCATTAAAAAAAAAAAGAAAGAAAAAAAAAAGGACAGAATGTTGGAACAGCGGTGGCCAGGCCTAGAGTGGCCAGGCACAAGGCAGTGGCAGCCAGACCCGGAGCAGCAACGGCCAGGCCCCAGAGCAGCAGCAGCCAGAACCAGAGCATCAACAGCCAGCACTGGAGCAGCCAGACCTGGGGCAGTGGCAGCCAGGCCTGAGACGGAGGCGGCCAAGCCCAGGGTGGCCAGTCCAGGAACAACCAGACCCAGAGTGGCCGGGTCCGGAGAAGCCGGGCCCAGAGCAGCCGGGGTGGGAGCAGCCAGACCCAGAACAGCAGTAGCCAAACCCAGAGCATCCAGGCTGGGAGTGCCCAGGCTCGGAGCGGTCGGGCCCGGGGCAGCCGGGCCCAGTGCAGCCAGGTCGGGTGCGGCCAGGCCCGGAGCAGCGGCTGCCAGGCTGGGAGCGGCCAGGCCCGGGGAGCAGCCGGGTCGGGTGCGGCCAGGCCCGGAGCAGCGGCTGCCAGGCTGGGAGCGGCCAGGCCCGGAGCAGCAGCAGCCAAGTCCAGAGCAACTAGGTCGGGAGCGGCAGTGACCAGACCCGGAGAAGCTGGTTGTGGAACGAACCAGAACAACAGAGGCCAGGCCCTGAGCAGCCAGGCCCGGAGCAGCTTGCTCCTTGCCTGCCCCTGCACCACGGCTGCCTCTCAGACATGGCTGGAAACTTTCGTGGGAACTTGAGGGTCTGCTGAATCAAGTGACGAAGGCTTAGATCTGGATGTGTTGAGCTAGTATAGTGCTGGGGTGTTGATCTGTGAGTGCCTTGGGTGGGGCCTGGATGAGGCTGGTGGACCTATTGGGAAATGTCTTTTGTGTGAAGTGTATCATTGGGCATGTGGAGGTATTATTGATATGAGAAAATGCTAAGTAACTGATTTACTATCTGAAAAGGGATTTACTATTGGGGAAAGGGAGGGAAGAAGAGACTGAACATAAACTGTGCACCTATGGTTGAGGACAATGGGGTATGGAAAGGGGGCTGAGGGTGGGGTGGGAACCTGGTGGATGGGGGAAGAAATGAGGAACCTTTGTGATAATATGAACAATAAATATTGATTTTAAAAAAAAGCAGCTCCAACCAAAAAAAAAAAAGAAAAAGAAATAATTAATAAGTAAGTGAACAAAAACAAGCTAAATAGTGATAGTAATAACTTTTAGCTGTGAGATAAACTGGGGGGTATGAAAGAATAACCGGGATGGGAAATGTGATTGCCACCTTCAGATAGTATGGTCAAGGAAGGCTTCTGAGGGTAACATTCAAGTGAAAACTTGAAGGATGAGAAAAAGCCAGCCATGGGAAGAGGAAAAGAGGAACCTTCCAGGCAAATAACCTGATACAGAAAAGAAAGTAATGTGTTCTAGAGACCAACAGAAGCTGCTGTGATGAAGCATAAGTGTGTGGGAGACTGGGATAGAATAAGATTAGAGACACAGGAGACTGTCTATTTAGGGTTTTGTAGATGATGTTAAGGAGTATGGATTTTAATCAAAGTGAGTGTGAAAGCATTGAAAGATTTTAATCAATGATAACACTGTTTATGGAAATTGAATTTAAGAGCATAAGAGATTGTTAAAATTATTCTAGGCAAGAGATCATTGATTAAGGATGATAGTAGTGAAGATGGAAAGAAATAAGTGTGTTCTATTTCATTTAAGTATTCATTTTATTATGATCCCTTCCATACTTGCTTATGTGTTACTTACGTTGTTTTATATATTAGTTATACTTTTTTAAATGAGTGAATGAAAAGTAGATATTGGAGATACCCCATGGGAGCTAAAGCTACTAAAGTGTCTAAAAAGATAAAGAGGATGGAAAGGGGGGATCTAGAATGGAATGAAAGGAAGGCCACCTCCCCTGTTGTGTCCCTAGAAAAGATGGAGAAGACATAGGTCAACTGGTAGTGGGAAGATGGAGGCATTTTATTTTAACAGCACCTATATTTTCAATAAAATGTGAAGCTAGACCATCAATTTATTGTGACGACAATAAAGAATTGAGAGAGGGGTAAAGTTATATTTTTTATGGTACATAGAATTCACCAGGAAAGCCATGTTGACCTGAAGTTTTTATTGTGCAAGGATTTTAATTACAGCTTCTATTTCTATTGTAATTATAGAACTTTTTCTATTTCTTTTTGTTTCAATAAATTAGGTTTATCTAGGGATTGCTCTATCTAATCTAACAACATTTAAATTTGATGGCATATTGTCCTCTGCTGATCTTTTAAATATCTATGTGGGTTTCTCCCTCTCCCTCTTCCTCTCCCTCTCTTTCTCTTCAATTCTCTATGAATCAATGAAAAGAGCTTTCTTTGGAGAGGATCTTTAAAAAGAGGAATTGAAATTGACTCTAAAGAGAATGAGAAGAGAAATATTTGAGAGACTTAGATTCTAGGAGCATTACCATAAATTACTTTTTTGAATAGAGAAAAACTTCTTGAATTTACTATTTTGGTTCATTGCCCAACCAGTCTCCCTTAACTTTAACTCCTTCTTCCTAGAAAACAAGGTGAATTTGCAAGCAGTTAAAAACAACATATTCATTGTCAGCCCAAGTTTTCCTCTTATTCAGTTCAGTGATAACATAGAAAATGGACTCATTTGATTTTTCTTTTTCCCCTCCCCCAGAGTCGGAGACCAAACCAGCAACCAAGAATGCTATACTAACAGAGGATATCTTTGAGGATTTGTCACAGGAGACCATAGTAGAGAAACTTGCAGAGAATGGCCTATGGGACTCCAGAATGGGAGGATTATGGAAATGGAATGACAGAATTTTGAGACTGCAAAATAGTCAGGAGCGGCAGAGCCAAAGAATAGTTACACATAAGAAAGTTCACACTTGCCAAAAAGGCATTAAATTTGGGTCTATTTTTTGTCCAGAACCAGGAGTTATCACAGAAGAGTTCCACAGCAAATGCCAAAATAATGAGGAAAATTTCACAGAGAATTTAGATTTGAATACAGATACCCATTTGGGGAAGAAATATTGCAAGGATACAGAAGGCAGCAATGCTATAAGGTCTACTTCAGAACTTAATTTAGGGGGGAAAAAAAGCAATAATAAAGAAAAACCCTATAAATGTAGTACATGTGAAAAGGCCTTTTGTTATAGGTCATTACTCATTCAACATCAGAGAACTCACACTAAAGAAAAACCTTATGAATGTAATGAATGTGGGGAAATGTTTAGTCAGCCTTCATATCTTAGTCAACATAAAAAAATTCACACTGGATAAAAACCCTATAAGTGTAACGAATGTGGAAAGGCCTTTATTGCTTCTTCATCACTGATGGTACATCAGAGAATTCATACTAAAGAGAAACCTTATCAGTGTAATGTCTGTGGAAAATCTTTTAACCAGTGTGCATGCCTTAATCAGCACCAGAGAATTCAAACTGGAGAGAAGCTGTATAAATGTAGTGAATATGGGAAGGCTTTTAGTGATAAATCAAAACTTGCACGACATCAAGAAACTCACAATGGAGAGAAATCCTACAAATGTAATGATTGTGGGAAAGCCTTCAGAAATAAGTCATATCTTAGTGTACATCTGAAGAACCATACTGAAGAGAAACTGTATAAATGCAATGAGTGTGGGAAATCCTTTAAGAATACCACAGTTTTTAATGTTCATCAGAGAGTTCATACTGGAGAGAAGCCCTTTAGATGTAATGAATGTGGAAAAGCCTATAGAAGTAATTCAAGCCTTATTGTGCATATAAGAACTAATACTGGGGGAAAATCCTATGAATGTAATGAATGTGGAAAAGCATTCAATCGAATAGCAAATTTCACAGAACATCAGAGAATTCATATGGGAAAAAAACCTTATAAATGTAATGAATGTAGGAAAGCATTCATTAATTATTCATGCCTTACAGTACACCACAGAATGCATACAGGAGAGAAACCTTATAAATGTAGTGAATATGGAAAGGCCTTCATGCATTCCTCATCTCTAATTATACACCAACAAATTCACACTGAAGAGAAACCTTATCTATGTAATGAATGTGGGGAATCTTTCAGAATAAAATCACACTTAACTGTACATCAGAGGGTTCATACAGGAGAGAAACCATATACATGTACTGACTGTGAAAGGGCATTCACTAAAATGGTAAACCTTAAGGAGCATCAGAAAATTCATACTGGAGTGAAACCCTATAAATGCTGTGATTGTGGAAAATTCTTCAGGACTAAGTCATAAAAACCATATAAATGTAATGAATGTGAGAAAGCATTTACTAATACATCACAGCTTACTGTGCACAGAAGAAGGCATACTGGAGAAAAACCCTATAAATATAATGAATGTGGGAAGGTTTTCACAAGTAACTCAGGATTTAATACCCATCAGAGAACACATACCGGAGAGAAACCATTTAAATGTAATGACTGTGGGAAAGCATTTAGCCAGATGATACATGTCACAGAACATCAGAAAATCCATAGTGGAGAGAAACCCTATAAATGTAATGTGTGTGGAAAAGCCTTCAGGAGGGGTTCATACCTTACAGTACATTGGAGAACACATACTGGAGAAAAGCCCTATACATGTAAAGAATGTGGGAAAAGTTGTATTACTCTCTCACAACTAATTCAACATCAGCAAATTCATACTGGGGAGAAGCCCTATAAATGTGAAGAATGCGGAAAAGCCTTCAGAACAAACTCAGACTTTACACCTGAGGATGCATACTGGAGAAAAATCCTATAAATGTAATGACTGTGGAAAAACCTTTAGGAGTAGCTCAAGCCTTATTGTACATCAAAGAGTACATCAGAGAGAAACTCAGTTAATATAGAGAATAATAAGTTATCCAGTTGTCTATAAGAAAAGTCATAATCTGTATATATAATGAATGTGGGAAGACTTTTAGGAATCAATTTGCCAGAAAAAAAACAAAAACAAAAAAAACAGAAAAAGATAGTCTATAAACATATGAATGAGGAAAACAATCATATTAAATCTTGTAAGTTATAAGAAAATTCACAATGGAGTGCAATAATGGACAAATAAAAACCTTCATCCAGATTTGATACTTTATTCATGTAACAGGTTATCTTTAATGAATTGCCTATATACTTTTGCCTGTTTTTTCTATTGGTTTGTCTGTCTAATAAATCTGGAAATGCTCTTATATATTTTAGATATTCATCCTTTGTCATCTGTGTTGCAGTTGTTTTTCTTAATCTAGCATTTCTTTATATTTTTATATAATAGAAGTCACCATATTTTTATTTTTATAGTAAAATATATATATATTATTTTTCCTTTTTTCTTGATGTACTATTTTAATTAAAGGGTCTCCTTAATTCCTAGGTTATACATAGTATCCTAAATTTGTTTCTAAGATTCTGATAACTTTATTTTTTTACATTTAAGTCTTTAATCCTTCTTGGCTGGCAGGCTATTGATAGAAGATAAACTGAAAATGGCCATTAACCTATGAAAATATTATGAACTTAAGTAGTTCAGGGAAATGCAAATTACAACACCCTCTCAGATATCACTTTAACTTCATGGAGTTGGCAAAATTAAAAGATCTTTAGTGAGTGGTGTTCAGGAAACCATGTACTCTTACCAAAAAGTTAAAAATAAAATGCTTTGACTCAGAAGTTTGTCCCATAGAAATAACAGCATTAATGCATAAAAATACACATAAAGACAAAATGGCTACTAATAGGAGAATGGTTGGATGAATTGTGATATATCCTGATGTGTGGAATAGCATGAAAGTAATTTTTTAAATGAGTTATATCTACAATAATTGATTCCAAGGTATTTCCATAATCTTTAGTAAGTAACAGATGCGAATATGTATATTTTATTTTTGTTAAATAATTACACCCATTTCTATGTGTGTGAGATTAGATTAACATGGAAGCAGGTATGGAAGAATCTACACCAGACAGTTAACATTGGTTAACTTGAAGGGAGGCAGAGAAGAGGAGAAATAGGTGATGAGTAAGGGAAAAGACAGTAAAAAGAGAAATGAAAGTGCAGCATATGTGGTACAAAATTATATGTAAAATTATGTATTTGTGTGAACTTTTGAAAGCCATGAATGAAGGAGTGATCTCCAAAATTAATGATGGCTTTTTCAGAGTTGGTGGAGTATCAAGTGTTTATTGTTTACCTTTCTGCACTTTCTTATTTTTTTGTTTGTTTTTCTTTCCAGTGAACGTGTAATATTTATATGAACAGGAAAAACCTATTTTTCTTGTGAAGCTAATTCATTGGACACCTGCTATATGCTAGGAATCACCCTGGATGCTGGATATACATTGGTGCGGGGAGGTGCGGGATATACATTGGTCATGGATCTAAGAATGTTGGAATTGGTTTTAATGCTGCATAGATTCCAAAGTTACACAGTACCTCATTCCCCTAACCCTCTGTGTTTCATTTGGAGTAGGTAATAGAAATTTTATATAGATGAAAAACATATCCAAGAATATCTAGACTACTGCCCATGCTGTATAGAAGAAGACTGCAAGTCTCAGAAATTCCACTTTCAACATTGTGCCAAAATAAAGGTCATAATGGTAACAAGTTCTGCGTATAGCCTCACAGAATATTGGAGTATATAGCGAAGAAATAGCCAGGACTCCCAAGTCCACATTGAAGGCTAAGAATACTGAGAGTCCTGGGAAACTAGAAGCTGTGAATCTGATACCAGAAGGCTCTAACAGACCATTGGCCTGATACCCAGAGAGAACAAAGCATGATGAGCTATGCTTCAGTGAAGACTGAAGGAAAGAAAGTCAGATGTCCCTCTTACAATATGTACAATGAACAAATACATCTATACTAATAAAAGGGTAATATGCTAATTAGATCAGGTTGATCAGACATCTTCCAGTCGTCTGGTCCTCCCGGACAAAGCCACAGTGGTGGGGGCCGAAACAGAGGCAATTAGGTGTGATTAGGCCAGCAGGGGAGGACAATTAGGAGTGATAAGGCCAGCAGGCAGAGGCAATTAGGGGTGATCAGGCTGGCAGGCAGGTGAGCAGTTAGGAGCCAGCAGTCCAGGATTGAATTATAAGAGGGTTGTCTGACTACCAGGATCAGGTCTTAACCAGCAGTCAGACATTCCCCAAGGGGTCCTGGATTGGAGATGGTGCAGGCCGGGCTGAGGGGATCCTCATGTACTGGGCCACTAATGTTTAATATTGGGAAGGGGATAGTGGATAAATTATATGAGCTATCTCCCATTATAAATAATTTGACATTGCAGTTAAAATGACCATTTCTGGTTAAATTTTAATAGTGAAATCTATTAACTATTACAAAGAGACTTACCTTCTTTGAATTTTAACATACCACTCTCTGATAGGAAAGTCTGAGGATTAAACCTTGACATACTACCCTTAAAACCTCTGCTGTCATTATAAAATAGTCATGAAATGTACAGTACAGCACAGGAAATATGGTCTATATTAAATTGTAATAACTATGGGTGGTGCCAGTTGGACAACTAGACTTATTAATGGGACCACTCTTTTTTTCACAGCAAAAGAAACCATCAATCAACAAAACAACAAGAAAGCCCACAGTGTGGGAGAACATATTTGCAAATAATACCACTGATAAAGGTTTAATCTCCAACATCTACAGACAGCTTATACAAATAAATAAAAGGAAGATGAATGATCCAATTAAAAAATGGGCAATGGACCTAAATAGAATATTTTCAAAAGAAGACAGAAGGAAGGCCAAAAGGCACATGAAAACATGCTCAAAGTCACTAATTGTCCGAGAGGTGCAAATCAAAACAACAATGCGGTACCATCTCACACCTGTCAGAATGGCCAACATCAACAAATCAACAAGTGTTGGCGAGGTTGTGGAGAAAAAGGAACCCTCGTGCACTGTTGGGAATGCAGACTGGTACAACCACTGTGGAGAACAGTGTGGAGTTTCCTCAAAAAACTGAAAATGGAACTCCCATTTGACCCAGTAATCCCACTTCTAGGAATATATCCCAAGAAACTAGAAACACCAATCAGAAAGGATATTTGCACCCCTATGTTCATAACAGCACAATCTACAATAGCCAGAATTTGGAAACAGCCTAGGTGCCCGTCAGCAGATGATTGGATCCAAAAACTTTGGTACATCTACACAATGGAATACTATGCTGCCATAAAAAAGAAGGAATTCTCATCATTTGCAGCAACCTGGATGGAATTGGAGAACATCATGCTGAGTGAAATAAGCCAATCAATGAAAGAGAAATACCACATGACCTCACTCATTGGTGGACGATAAAGCTCTTTATAAACTGATGAACCAAGAGACAGAGATAGAGAAAGTAAAGCAACAGGCAGACTGTCAAATTACAGTGGGGAGGGGAGAAAGATCTGGGGGAGATAATAGATCAACCAAAGGACTTGTATATATGCATATAAGTACAACCAATGGACATAAAACTCTGGGGAGGGAGGGAGGGGGGGTAAAAAAATCAATAAAATATGTAAAAAAAATAATTAAATAAATAAATAAATAAAATAAAAAAGGTAAAAAAAAAATAATGGGACCACTCTTTTATACTAATAAAAGAGAAAGATGCAAATTAACCATACCTCTGTGACACCCACCAGCCAAGAAGAGTGAGTATGCAAATTAACCCAACAAATATGGGTTAATTTGCATACGCAGGTGCAGAGCGAGTGGCCTGGGTGTTAGGAACATTTTCAGGAACCAGGCCACTCCTAGCCTTTAGACAGGTGCATAGGCCCTGAGCGGCCAGGGTCACCCCCAGCCATTCCAAGCCTATGGACACAGACTCTAAGGGGGATGATGTTCCTGCCCTTGGCCACTTGTGTGTGCACTAGTGCCAAGCAGTGGCTCAGGTCCATGGCCCTCACCTGGTGCACACAGTACAGGGCTTCTGCCTTAGGGGTGTGCCCACCCCACCCCCGGCCATGGGACATGCCCCTAACCCAGTGGACTTAACACAGGGGGGTCCTCTGCCTATGAGCTGCAGAGGAAATAGCTTTTTTTAAAAATATTTTTATTGATTTTTTTAAAGAGAAGAGGGGAGAGAGAATCCAAGATGGCTGCCCAGGTAAACACCTAGCCACAGCCGCACACAACAATTTCAATAAAATACAACTAAAATATAAAATGGACATTACCCAGAACTACAGGAGAGTCAACTGACTGGAAATTCTATAATGAGAAGCAAGGAGAAAACCAGAAGGAAGCGCAGAGGAGCTGTAAAAGCCTAAGGTACGGAGACACAAAGTGTGCGCGGAGAGGACGGAGCCAGAGAGGAGAGAGGCTGAGTGCCTGGCTGGCGCTCCCTAGCGGGAAGAATATAAAAGCTCCAACTGTGTTGGGCCCCAGTTCCGACTGCTCTAAACCCCAGTTCTAGGCCAGACCCTGGGGACCCTCAAACAGAGGGACCCTGGGCTGTAAGGCAGAACGCCGGGGAGCGGTGAAAGGCAGTCCCGGAGGTGCACACATTGCACGCAGAGAAGGGACAGTTGGCTGTGCCGCAGAATTGCCCTGGCGGGAAGGAGACAGGGGCTCCAGACTGCTCTGAACACTACCTCCAACTCCACTTCCAACTGAACTGAACCCCAATACCGGGCTCATTGGGGGAGAACCTAGACTGATTGGTAGCAGGCGAAAATCGAGGGCACCTTTCTCTCAGAGGCATTTGCAACAAGTACTGAAGGACCCTGAGACCCAGGAGCCCCATAGGGCAGGGCTGCCAAGGCTGAAGGCTCCACCCTGAAACTCCGCCCCATCTGTAGCTGTGACAACAAAATAGATCACAAACGAAAGAAATGGAGGACAAGGAGATCCAAAATGGATGCTCGGGTAGACATCTAGCCGCGGCAGCACACAACAATTTCAATGGAATACAACTAAGATGTAGAGTGGACATTGCCCAGAGCTACAGATAGTCAACTGACTGAAAATTCTACAACAAGAAGGAAAGAAAACCATAAGGAAAATCAAAGAAGCTGGGAAAAAAAAAAAAAAAAGCCTAAGGTTCGGAGACATGCTGCGCGCTCGCCCAGACGCGCGCGCTGAGAGGTCGCAGCCAGAGATGAGGAGGAGAGGGCTGGGTGTTGCCTGGCGTTCCCTAGCAGGAAGGAAATAAAACCCCCAGCCTGGGCTGAACCCCTGAACCGGCAGCACTGAGCCCCCCGAACCGGCAGCGCTGAGCCCCAGTTATGGGCCAGACCCTGGGGACCCAGGCTCCGGCAGGAGGAGACAGGGCTGTGAGGCGGAAAAGCGGCGAAAAGCAGGGCCCCGGAGTCATGCGCAATGCTCGCGCAGAGGACTGAATGTTGACTCTGATGCTGGGTTACCTAGCCAGAGAAACAAGGCCTCCGGCGGTGCTGGGCCTCAGTCCGGACTGCTCTGAACCCCAGTTCTGGGCCAATCCCTGGGGTCCCAGACTCAGGCAGAGGGAGACGGGGCTGTGAGGTGGAGTCCGGGGAGAGTGGCGAAAGGCCGGACCCCTGGACTCGCGCAAACTGCACGCAGAGGACAGTCTGTTGACTCTGATGCTGGACTCCCCTAGTGGGAAGGAGAAAAAAAAGCTCCAGGCTGGGGGAACACGGCAGGGAGCGGGAGCCCCTGCTGGACGCCGGCCAACCAGGAACCAGCAAGGAGCCGGGCGACGGAACCCCTGGTGTGGGGGCGTGCCCCTGAGCCTTCCACCATTGAGCGCGGGCAATGGAGCCAAGGCCGGGGGCTGCTTCCTGGGCGGCGCCATCCCCAGCAACAGGCTAAAGCAGCGCAGGAGCCCGCGGAGAACAAAGGGGTGCCACAGGCCAACCTGCTGAGCTCCCAGGACAAGGAGGAAGAAACCAAAGAAGTTCTCAATGTGAAGAAATCAAGTGAGAGCAAAAGATAGTAAAATTATTTAAGAAAGAATACAAAGAAGTTCTTGAAAAATTCAAAGACTAAGTCAGAACTCAACTCAACAGCCAACATTGCAACATGAATGCGTTTTAAAAAAAGAAAAAAGAAAAAAAAAGGACAGAATGTTGGAACAGCGGCAGCCAGGCCTAGAGTGGCCAGGCACAAGGCAGTGGCAGCCAGACCCGGAGCAGCAACGGCCAGGCCCCAGAGCAGCAGCAGCCAGAACCAGAGCATCAATAGCCAGCACTGGAGCAGCCAGACCTGGGGCAGTGGCAGCCAGGCCTGAGGCGGAGGCGGCCAAGCCCAGGGTGGCCAGTCCAGGAACAACCAGACCCGGAGTGGCCGGGCCCGGAGAAGCCAGGCCCAGAGCAGCCGGGGTGGGAGCAGCCAGACCCAGAACAGCAGTAGCCAAGCCCAGAGCATCCAGGCTGGGAGTGCCCAGGCTCGGAGCGGTCGGGCCCGGGGCAGCCGGGCCCAGAGCAGCCGGGTCGGGTGTGGCCAGGCCCAGAGCAGCGGCTGCCAGGCTGGGAGCGGCCAGGCCCGGAGAAGCCGGGTCGGGTGTGGCCAGGCTTGGAGCAGCGGCTGCCAGGCTTGGAGCGGCCGGGCCCGGGGGAGCAGGCGGGTCGGGTGCGGCCAGGCCCGGAGCAGCGGCTGCCAGGCTGGGAGCGGCCAGGCCCGGAGTAGCAGCAGCCAAGTCCAGAGCAACTAGGTCGGGAGCGGCAGTGACCAGACCCGGAGAAGCTGGTTGTGGAACAAACCAGAGCAACAGAGGCCAGGCCCTGAGCAGCCAGGCCCAGAACAGCTCGCTCCTCGCCTGCCCCTGCCCCACGGCTGCCTCTCAGACATGGCTGGAAACTTTCGTGGGAACTTGAGGTTCTGCTGAATCAAGTGACAAAGGCTTAGATCTGGATGTGTTGAGTTAGTTTAGGACTGGGGTGTTGATCTGTGAGTGCCTTGGGTGGGGCCTGGATGAGGCTGGTGGACCTATTGGGAAATGTCTTTTGTGTGAAGTGTATCATTGGGCATGTGGAGGTATTATTGATATGAGAAAATGCTAAGTAACTGATTTATTATCTGAAAAGGGATTTACTATTGGGGAAAGGGAGGGAAGAAGAGACTTAACATAAACTGCACCTATGGATGAGGACAATGGGGGATGGGGAGGGGGCCGAATGTGGGGTGGGAACCTGGTGGAGGGGGGAAGAAATGAGGAACCTTTGTAATAATATGAACAATAAAGATTGATTTAAAAAAAAAAAAAAAAAAAGATAATCTATCCAGCAAAGCTATCACTCAGAATCTAAGGTCAGATAAAGAGCTTCACTAATTAAAAAAAAAAAAAAAAAAAAAAAAAAAAAAAGCTTAAAGGAGTTCATCAACACCAAACCAGAATTATATGAATTGCTGAAGGGGGTTCTTTAAGAAGGGAAAGTAAATAAAGATAAAAATTATGAATAACAAATACATAACTATCAACAAGTGAATCTAAAAACCAAGGGAATTAAAAGACCTGATGAACAATATTAACTGATGAATATAATAGAAACAGAGGTATGGAAGGGGAGTGAACTGACGATTCTTGGGGAAAAGGGGAGATGGGGATGTGAGAAGAGACTGAACATAAACTGTGCACCTACTGATGAAGACAATGGGGAGTGGGGAAAGGGCAGAGGGTGGGGTGGGAACCTGGTGGAGGAGAGCAATGGTGGGGAGGGGGAGGAACATTTGTAATAATATGAACAATAAAAATTTATTTTAAAAAAATAGAGAAGAGGGGATAGTGATAGACAGTTGGAAACATCATGAGAGAAACATTGGTCAGCTGCCTCCTGCATACTCCCCACCTGCATGTGCCCCAACCAAGGTACATGCCCTTAATAGGAATCAAACCTGGGACCCTTCAGTCTGCAGGCTGATGCTCTATCCATTGATCCAAACCAGTTCAAGCATAAATCCCTTTTCTGATTACTCATTGGCTAAACTCCTTGTATGCCACCACTTGCAGTGTTCTTGGTAACTTCGGTAATAAGAATTCAAGAAGGTAATCTAGGGTTTTTCCACCACACTCCTGGAGGGGGAAAAAAGACTGCTGCTGGGGAGGTTAAGAAATGTCATATCCTGCCCTAGCCAGTTTGGCTCAATGGATAGAGCTTCAGCCTGCTGACCATAGGGTTCAGGTTTGATTTCTGATCAAGGGCATGTACCTAGGTTACAGGCTCCTCCCTGGCCAGGGCCTAGGTCAGGGTTCATGCTGGAGGCAACCAATCAAAGTGTCCCTCTCACATTGATGTTTCTGTCTCTCCCTCTCTCTTATCTGCTCTCTAAAAATCAATTAGAACATATCCTCAGGAGAGGAGAAGAAGAAGAAGAAGAAGAAGAAGAAGAAGAAGAAGAAGAAGAAGAAGAAGAAGAAGAAGAAGAAGAAGAAATGTCATATCCTATGAAAGAGACATCTTGAAAATGCCTAAAGAAAGTTGTCATTTTCCCATGATGAAGGGACTGGAGTCTGTGATGAAAACACCTTAGCGGCTGAGGTGGCTGACAGTGGATAACTAGCAGCAGCGGGGTGATAGTGCTGGTGCCTTCCCCTGATCAGCTGGTCGCCTCCCGCAGAAGTAGGCCAGACTCTGACTTAAGCCATCAGTAAGACATCCTCTGAGGGTTCCCAGTTTGTGAGAGGGGTCAGGCTGGGCTGATGGACCCCCATGTACGAATTTCGTGCACCAGGCCATATATATATATATCCATATATATGCCACTGTTTAACCGTTCTGTAGCTGTGACACACATTGACCACCAGGGGGCAGACGCTCAATGTACAGGCATGGAAACATGAAACAGACTCATGAATTTCAGAGGTTAGGAGGGAGAAAGTGGAGGAAAGAGGTTAACCAAAGATATTATATGCATACGAAAGGCCTAGTGTATTGGTTCATACACCAGTGGAGTCCCTGGGCCTTGCCTGTAGAGATCAGGCCAAAACTGGCCCAGTGCACAGATTTGTACATTGGTGGGATCCCTTGACCTGGCCTGCAGAAATCAGGCCAACACTGGTTGTCCAACATCCCCTGAGGGATCACAGATTACGAGAGGGTGCATGCCAGGCCAAAGGACCCCACTGATGCACAAACCCATGCACCAGGCCTCTAATATACAAATCCATGCACCAGGCCAGGCTGAGGGACCCCACTGGTGCATAATCAGGGCCAGGGAGAGACATGGGAGGTTGGCCAGCTGGAGAGGGACAGCAGGAGGGCTCCAGGGAGTGTCTGGTGCATCTTACTCAGATTGGCCGGGCCCCAGCAGCAAGCTAACCTACTGGTGGGAGTGTCTGCCCCCTGTTGTTCAGTGCACATCATAGCAAGCTCTTGAGCGGCCTTAGTATATCATTAGCATATTATGCTTTGATTGGTTGAATGGACAATCGAACACTTCACATATTAGGCTTTTATTATATAATATCAGATGATCATAATATGCAAAGAACCACCAATCCTAAATGACTCACTAGACCAAATAGAATTAATTGACATCTTCAGAACATTTCACCCCAAAGCCACAAAATATGCATTCTTCTCAAGTGCACATAGGTCATTTTCAAATACAGACCATATATTGGGTCACAGGCAAAGTCTTTTCAAATTCAAGGAGATAGAAATCACATCAAGCATCTTCTCAGATCACAGTGGCATAAAACTGGAAATCAACTACAATAAAAACAATCCAAAAAAATCAAACACATGAAGACTAAAAAGCATGCTATTAAACAATGACTGGGTTACAAGAGAGATCAAAGAAGAAATAAAAAACATCCTGGCAACAAATGACAATGAAAACACAACAACCCAAAATCTATGGGACACAGTGAAAGCAGTCTGGAGAAGGAAGTTCATAGCTCTACAAGCCTACTGCAAAAATAACAAGAAACAATGGTAATAAATTACCTATCCCTACGAATCAAAGAGTTAGAAAGAGAGCAACAAGAAAAGACGAGTGTAAGCAGAAGGAAGGAAATAATAAAGATCAGAGTGGAGATAAATGACATAGAGATTTAAAAAATAAACAAATAAATAAAAAATAACAAAACCAAGAGCTGGTTCTTTGAAAGGATAAACAAGATTGATGAACCACTAGCCAAGCTTACCAAGAAGCAAAGAGAGAGGACTCAAATAAACAAAATCAGAAATGAAAGAATAGAAATAACAACAGACCCCAGAGAAATAGAAAGGATTGTTAAAAAAAATACTATGAACAACTCTATTCCAACAAACTGGACAACAGGGAGGAAATGGACATATTCCTAGAAAAAATACAACCTTCCAAAACTCAATCAGGAAGAATCTAAACATCTCAATAAGCCAAAAACTATGGAAGAACCTGAAGCAGTCATCAAAAAGCTTCCAGCAAACAAAAAACGGAGCCAGATGGCTTCACAGGGGTATTTTACCAAACATTCAAGGAAAAACAAAAACATATTCTCCAGGCACACTTCCAAGCTCCTGCTATGAATCCATAATCACCCTAATACCAAAACCAGATAAAGATAGCACAATGAAAGAGAATTACAGGCCAATATCCCTCATGAACATAGATGCCAAAATCCTCAACAAAATTCTAGCAAATTGGATCCAGCAGTACATAAGAAAGATCATACACCATGACCAAGTAGGATTTATCCCAGGAATGCAAAGATAGTACAATATCTGCAAATCAATAAACATGATACATCACATAAACAAATTGAAAGATAAAAACCACAGTCATATCAATTGATGCAGAAAAAGCATTTGATAAAATCCAACACCCTTCTTGATAAAAACTCTTAACAAGGTGGGAACAGAAGAACCATACCTCAACATAATAAAAGCCATAAATCCACAGCCAACATCATACTCAATGGGCAAAAACTAAAACCATTTCCTCTAAGAACAGGAACAAGACAGGGATGCCCACTCTCACCATCCTGTTCTACATAGTATTGGAAGTATTAGCCATTGCTATCAGACAAAAAATAAATAAATAAAAGGTATCCAAATTGGAAAAGAAGTAAAGTTGTCCTTATTTGTAGATGACATGATACTGTACATAAAAAAAACAAAAGACTCCATCAAAAAAACTATTAGACTTAACAAATGAATTCAGCAATGTAGCAGGATACAAAATTAATACTAAGAAATCTATGGCATTTCTATACACCAATAGTGAACTTACAGAAAGAGAGACTGAAGAACAATCCCATTTACCATCACACCAAAAAAAATTGAGATACCTAGGAAAAACTTAACTAAGGATGTAAAGAACCTATACATGGAAAACTACAGAACACTGAAAAAAAGAGACAGAGGAAGACAGAAACAGATGAAAGAACATACCGTGTTCATGAATTGGTAGAATCAACATCATACTACCCAAAGCAATCTATAGATTCAATGCACCCCCCATTAAAATACCAACAACATATTTCACAGACCTAAAAAGAACTCTCCAAAAATTCATCTGGAATTTAAAAAAAAAAATACCCTGAATAGCTGCAGCAATTCTGAGAAAGAAGAACAAAATAGGTGGGATCTCAATACCAGATTCCAAGCTGTATTACAAAGCTATTGTTCTCAAAACAATCTGGTACTGGCACAAGAACAGACATATAGACCAATAGAATAGAACAGAGATTCCAGATATCAACCCAAACCACTATGCTCAATTAATATTTGACAAAGGAGACATGAACTTACAATGGAGTGAAGACAGTCTCTTCAATAAATGGTGTTGGGAAAATTGGACAGACACATGCAAAAAAAATGAAACTAGACCTCCAACTTACACCATACACAAAAATAAACTCAAAATGGATACAGGACTTAAACATAAGACAGGAAACCATAAAAATACTAGAGGATCCACAGGCAGCAAAATCTCATACATATGCCAAGGCAATTTCTTCACTCCTAGGGCAATGGAAACTAAGGAGAAAATAAATAAATGGGAATACATCAAAATAAAAAGCTTTTTTACAGCAAAAGAAACCATCAACAAAACAACAAGAAATCCCACTGTATGGGAGAACATATTTGCAAATGTTATCACTGATAAAGGTTTAATCTTCAACATCTACAGGGAACTTATACAACTTAATAAAAGGAAGATAAATGATCAAATAAATTTTTTTTAAAAAAAAGGGCAACAGACCTAAATAGAATCTTTTCTAAAGAAGACAGAAGGAAGGCCAAGAGACATGAAAACATGCTCAAAGTCACTAATTATCTGAGAGATGCAAATCAAAACAACAATGCGGTACCATCTCACACCTATCAGAATGGCAATCATCAACAAATCAACAAACTGAAAATGCTGGCAAGGATGTGGAGAAAAAGGAACCCTCGTGCACTGCTGGTGCAGCCACTGTGGAGAATAGTATGGAGTATCCTCAAAAAACTAAAAATGGAACTCCCATTTGACCCAGTAATTCCATTCCTAGGGATATATCCCAAGAAACTAGAAACAGCAATCAGAAAGGATATATGCATCCCTATGTTCATAGCAGCACAATTCACCATAGCTAAGATTTGGAAACAGCCTAGGTGCCCATCAGCAGATAATGGGATCAGAAAACATCTACACAATGGAATACTATGCTGCTATAAAAAAAAAGGAATTCTTACCATTTGCAGCAGCATGGATGGACCTGGAGAGCATTATGTTAAGTGAAATAAGCCAGGCAATGAAAAAAAAAGTACCACATGATCTCACTCACTAATGGAAAATAAAGAACATTATAACCCGATGAACAAAAAAATAGATACAGAGGCAGTAAAGCACCGAAGAGACAGTAAAGTACTGCTGTCAATTTACAGTGGGAAAGCAGGGGAGTGTTGGGAGGTGGGGGGAAGAGATCAACCAAAGGACTTGTATGCATGCATATAAGCACAACAAATAGATTCAAGACACTGGGGGTGTGGGATGAGATCATGGGACAGGGTTAGGGAAGGCTGGGGAAGGTCAATGGGGAAAAAAAGGAAATATACCTACTACTATGTATAATACTTTAAACAATAAAAAAAATGAAGGGAAAAAAAGAAAAAGAAATGGAAAGGGAACCAATTATATGGGAGACTATATTTTCCAATGATACATCAGATAAGAGGTTAATTTCCAAAATATATAGGATATCCCCAAAAATGTATACACACTTTCAATGATTATAAAGTCAGTGTTTATTAACATACAATTCTTTTTCAAAATTTAAAAGAATCTATAAAAATGAATAATTTTTTGTCAATGCCTGTTTTCAAACCAATGATTGTTCTGGTCCAGACACTGCTGATAATGCAAAGCAATGGAATTGCAAACATTAAGAATCATTTTGTTCTATATTTGTGGGCCCTCAGTTCATCAATTGTTGCCAGTTTTGTACCATAAACTTTATCTTTTATGTATCCCCATAAGAAAAATCTAGTAGCACTTTAGGACAAATTTTCTTCTTTCAAAGATTAGCCTGGCTTCACCCATTATTTCAAATCAGTTATACCTGAAATGAGTGAAAGTTAAAATTTACCATCTTGGAGGATCCAAGATGGCTGCTCGGGTAGACACCTAACCGCAGCAGCACACAACAATTTCAATGAAATACAACTAAAATGTAGAGTGGACATTGCCCAGAGCTACAGGTAGTCGACTGAAAATTCTACAACAAGAAGGAAAGAGAAAACCAGAAGGAAAATCAGAGGAGCTGAAAAAGCCTAAGGTACGGACGCACGCACGCACGCGCGGAGAGGACACAGCCGGAGAGGAGGAGAAGGCTGAGTGCCTGCCTGGCGTTCCCTAGCAGGAAGGAAATAAAAACCCTGGCCTGGGCTGAACCCCAGAACCGGCAGCACTGAGCCCCAGTTATGGGCCAGACCCTAGGGACCCAGGCTTGGGCAGGGGGAGACGGGGCTGTGAGATGGAATCCCAGGGGAGCGGCAAAAAGCAGAGCCCCCAGAGTCGCACACATTGCGCACAGAGGACGGAATGTTGACTCTGATGCTGGATTGCCCTAGCCAGAAGAAACAAAGCCTCCGGCGGTGCTGAACCCCACTCCCGACTGCTCTGAACCCCAGTTCTAGGCCAATCCCTGGGGACCCAGGCACAGGCAGGGGGAGACAGGGCTGTGAGGCAGAATCCCAGGGGAGCGGCGAAAAGCAGAACCCCCTGGAGTCACGCACATTGTGCGCAGAGGACAGTCTGTTGACTCTGATGCTAGACGCCCCTAGTGGGAAGGAGAAAAAAAGCTCCAGATTGGAGGAATGCAATGAGGAGCAGGAGCCCCTGCTGGACACCGGCCAGCCGGGCGCCAGCACGGAGCCGGATGACGGGGCCCTCGGGGGGAGGAGGGTGTGCCCCTGAGCCTTCGACCTCTGAGCACGGGCCACGGAGCCAAGGCCGGGGGCTGCTTCCTGGGCGGCGCTGACCCCGGCAACAGGCTGAAGCAGCGCAGGAGCCCACAAAGAACAAAGGGGTGCCACAGGCCAACCTGCTGAGCTTCCAGGACAAGGAGGAAGAAACCGAAGAAGTTTTCAATGTGAAGAAATCAAGTGAGAGCAAAAGAGTAAAATTACTTAAGAAAGAATATAAAGAAGATCTTGAAAAATCGAAGACTAAGTCAGAACTCAACTCAGCAGCCAACATTGCAACATAAATACGTTTTTAAAAAATAAAAAAAAAGGACAGTATGTTGGAACAGCGGCGGCCAGGCCTAGAGTGGCCAGGCATAAGGCAGTGGCAGCCGGGCCTGGAGCAGCAACAGCCAAGCCCCAGAGCAGCAGCAGCCAGAACCAGAGCATCAACAGCCAGCACTGGAGCAGCCAGACCTGGGGCAGTGGCAGCCATGCCTGAGGCGGAGGCGGCCAAGCCCAGGGTGGCCAATCCAGGAACACCCAGGCCCGGAGTGACCGGGCCCGGAGAAGCCGGGCCCAGAGCAGCTGGTTCGGGAGCAGCCAGACCCAGAACATCAGCAGCCAAGCCTGGAGCATCCAGACCGGGAGCTGCTAGGCTCAGAGCGGCCGGGCCCGGGGCAGCCGGGCCCAGAGCATCCGGGTTGGGAGCAGCAAGGCACAGAGCAGCAGCAACCATGCTTGGAGCAGCCAGGTCGGGAGCAGCCAGGCCCGGAGCAGCCGGGCCCGGAGCAGCCGGGCCCAGAGCAGCCGGGCCCGGAGCAGCCTGGCCCAGAGCAGCCAGGTCGGGAGCGGCAGTGGCCAGACCCGGAGCAGATGGTTGTGGAACGGACCAGAGCAACAGAGGCCAGGCCTGGAGCAGCCAGGCCCGGAACAGCTCGCTCCTCGCCTGCCCCCACCCCAAAGCTGCCTCTCAGACATGTCTGGAAACTTTTGGGGGAACTTGAGGGTCTGCTGAATCAAGTGAGAAAGGCCTAGATCTGGATGTGTTGAGTTAGTATAGCGCTAGGGTGTTGATCTGTGAGTGCCTTGTGTGGGGCCTGGATGAGGTTGGTTGATCTATTGGGAAATGTCTTTTGTGTGAAGTGTATCCCTGGGCATGTGGAGGTATTATTGATTTGAGAAAATGCAACGTAACTGATTTACTATCTGAAAAATTTAAAGTTCTCAAAGTTTAAGGTCTCTTGCCAAAAAGAGGTTTTAAAGCTAACACCTTAATTTTAATGGAGAAAGGGAATGACAAGCACTTCCCACCCAGAACAGGTAATCCAATTCCAACCAGCAGCTCTGTTTAAACAATGTGTCCATTTTCACTTGAATGGCTACACCTTTTGATAGCCTAAGGGCAAGTTTACATGTAAACAAGTTTGCTCTCAATTCCCAGGGCAGAAAAAAAAAAACAAGGTTTAAAATTATTAGATTTTAAAATTTATTCTTAGAGTGTAAAAGTTTATTAATTAAAAAAAGGAGATTGAAAAACCTGATGAACAATAATAGCGGTTCACTGTAGTAGAATCAGCGATATGGGAGGGGAGTGGACTGACTTTTCTCGGGGAAAGGGAGAGAGGAAGAGACTGAACATAAACTGTGCACCTATGGTTGAGGACAATGGGGGGTGGGAAGGGGGCAGAGGGTGGGGTGGGAACCTGATGGAGGGGGGGAAGAAATGAGGAACCTTTGTAATAATATGAACAATAAAGATTGATTTTTAAAAAATAAATAAATAAAATTTTAAAAAATAAAATTTACCATCTTAATTATTTTAAGTGTACAGTTCAGTGTTAAGTACATTCATATTGTTGTACAACCATCACCTCCACACACATCCAGCTGTTAAAGTGTGTATAAAAAGAACTCACAACTCAACAGAGGAAGACAAACAATCCAAATTAAAAATGAGCAAAGGGGGGTGACAAGATGGCGACCGAACAGACGGACTTGTTCTGATCCTGGTTCCAGAACAGATAGAAGCAGCATCTGAGTCGCTCAGGGAATATTGATTGGCAGCTAAGGGGCAGTGGAACTCTAAAGGAAGGTAAGGAAGGGTCCGCTGGACAGGATTTCCTGACCAAGCGGCCAGCACTGCGGCGGCGGTGACCTCTCCCAGAGCTACAGGCTCAGAGGGAAGGCTGCGCCATCTTACCAGGAAAGGAGGATCTTCCCTAAGGCCTGGAAAACCCACAGCAGAGGAGACCATTGAGCAGCTGTGACGCCCCAATCGGCGCAAACACGTGGATTCAAGGGAGTTCTTCAATCATCCACAGAAAGGTCAGAGTTTGCGGGGATAGCCTGAGGGTTCTGGGTCTCTGCTGTGCCAGCAGCAACTGCAGCCACTGCGCGCCCCGCGCCGAGCTGCGCCGAAAGAAGGCTGTGGCTGCAGCGAGAATCCTGCCTGGGGAGACCCAGGGCTGGGTTTGGCATAATCTTCCCCAGAAGCAGGACTCTTAAAACGCCAAGGGACACGGGACAGATAGTTAAGAATCGGGGCTGTCCAACCAGCGCGGACATGCAGATTCCACAGAAAGGTTGGATTTTGCCGGGGATAACGCGGGGTGTCTGTGTCCCAACAGCGAAAGCGAAAGCTGCGGTGACCTCGCAGCTGCTGGGACCCCGGAAATCTGCGTCCACAGAAGCCCCCCACTGTTGGGTTTGATGTGATTTGAGAGAGTGGACGGGGACCCCAAGGTTGCTACTAGTGGGGTTCTCTAGGGAGCAACCCATTCTGATCCGACACGGTGGGAGAACAGAGGAGTTGGAAAGCAGTCTGTTTGTAAGTGTGGGCAGACTCGCCCATCGCGCACCTAGGCTGGTTCCCCTGCAACACTTTGCTTCTTATTACAAAGGAGATATCACCCAGATTGGCTGACCCTAAGAGACAGCAGGGGGAAACTGCTTTTCTGGAAACTGAGAAGCAGAGCAGGGAGAAATCATCCAGGATTCAGCTCCGAGGCAAAAAAATAAATAAATAAACAAAAAAAAATGGTATGAGTGCCACAGAAAAAAAAGGGTAGAGCAGCCAAAAAGGCGGGACACCAATCCACATACACTGCCACCTGGGGTCTCGAGGACAAACTGACTGTGTTTATTATTAGTTTTATTTGATCAAAAACCAAGACACTAAGGAATCGCCACTGAGGGTGCAGCAGAACGCAGGGAACTGCAATATGGTCTGGACTGAGAAACAGGCATGTCAAATAGAATAACAAGTGAATGGCCTTCACAACTGCACATTTTTTTTTTTTTGCTAAATTTATTTTTTATTTTTTTTATTTAAATTTTTTGCATCTTTTACTTAAGAAACAATTTTTTTCCTTTTTTCCTCAATAGATTTTAACTTTTTAATTATTATATTTTTAGGTTCAATAAGCATTTTTACTACTGCTATTTTAATTTTTTTAAGTGCCATTTTATTTTCTCTTTATTTTACATTGAAATTAGTGTTCTTCATTTTATTTTCATTTCTCCTTTAACATTGTTTAACCCTAACTTAACACAACCTTTACACCATCATTCTTTTTCTACCCTTCCCCCTTTTGCTATCCTGTTTATCTTAACCCTTTCCTGCTTTAGATTTCCTTACTCTTTCTGTATCCCCCCTGCTAAAATTTCTACCCTACTTATATCAATATATCTAATTTCCAATCCCCTGTGCCAAGTGCATACACAACCCTCTCTGAGCCATATTAACTAGCAAAAAAAAAAAAATTGTTTTCCTCACGGTTTTTTTATGCTGTTTGGGGGAATGATGATTATATAGTATTTTTATGCTTTTTAGTGAGAGTATTTTGCATATTCTGTTCTTGTTGCTGTTGCTCGGTATTTTCTTATTTGATTGGTTTATGTTTGTTATTATTTTATTACTTCTGTTTTCCCTTACTGTGCTAGAAATTAGGGTATGTTGCAGATTGTATTATTCTCCAGGCACTGCTGACAGCATTTGTTGGGGTTAGTGGTTGTTCAATTGAAATTCTCTTCCCATATATATAGTTTATTCCCCTTCTCTCTCTCTCTCTCTCTCTCTCTCTCTCTCTCTCTCTCTCTCTCTCTCTCTCTTTCTCTCTCTCTCTCTATCTTTCTTCTCCCTGTTTCTCAAATTCATTTTGACACTCTTTTTCCTATCTTTTTCTTTTGCTCCCTCTCTCTTCTCTTTTTACTCTTCCTCTTTCTCTCCTATTCCCTAATTTGCCTTTCCCTAGTGGTTACCTTTATTGGAAGTTATTAATATTGCAAACACATTTCTGTTCAGTGCCTTGTGTGTTGTACCTGGTTGTGTTGTATTTTGTGCTTTTAAATGAATGCAAGAGAGATAAATCAATGTAGGAGAGAGACATCCTGAAAAGAGAGACCATGTGGAGAAAAAGAAACAGCCCACAAATGAAAGAAAAGCAGGCATCACCAGAAAAGGAAGTAAACGAGTTAGAGGCAAGCAACCTACCAGAGCAAGAATTCAGAGTAATGATCATAAGATAGCTAAAAAGAATAAAAGACAAATTTGACAATATGAGTAAGACCCAAGAGGAAATGAAGAAAAACCAAGAGGAAATGAAGATAACTCAAGAAGAAATGAAAAATGACATCGCTACTATGAAGAACTCAATAGAAAGCATCAAGGGCAGACTAGAAGAAGCAGAGGACCGCATAAGTGAGCTAGAAGACAAAATGGAAAAAAATACCCAATTAGAGGAGCTTCTAGAAAAAAAAAATTAAAAAGCAGGAGGAGAGCCTACGGGAGCTTTGGGACAATGCAAAACGAAACAATATTTGAATAATAGGGGTTCCGAAAGGAAAGAAAACTGAGGTAGACATGGAAAAAGTATTTCAAGAAATAATGACAGAAAACTGTCCAAGATAGAGAAGAAAAACCCAACACAAATCCAAGATGCTCGCAGAGTCCCAAGCAAAATGGATCCCAGAAGACCGACGCCAAGACATATTACAATTAAATTGGCAAACACCAACGACAAAGTAAGAATCATAAAAGCTGCCAGAGAGAGACAGAAAGTTACATACAAAGGAACCCCCATCAGACTAACAACTGATTTCTCAACAGAAACTTATCAGGCCAGAAGGGAATGGGATGAAATATACAAAGTCATGCAAAGGAAGGGTCTGAATCCAAGAATACTGTACCCAGCAAGGCTATCAATCAAAATTGAAGGGGAAATCAGGAGCTTCACAGATAAAAAAGACTGAAGGAATTTATCTCCGCCAAACCAGCAATGCAAGAAATGCTAAACAGTCTAATGTAAAAATAAAGAAATAGGAAGCGAAGAAGGAACAGAGGGGTATAAAATAAAAATGGTGTCAAATGAGTACCTATCATTAATAACATTAAATGTAAATGGTTTAAATGCTCCAATCAAAAGACATAGGGTACCAGATTAGATAAGAAAACAAGACCCATACATCTGTTGTCTACAAGAAACCCACCTCAGAAAAAAAGATGCACACAGACTGAGGGTGAAGGAATGGAAAAAAAATTTCCAGGCAAATGCAAATGAAAAAAAAAGCTGGGGTAGCAATACTTATATCTGACAAATTAGATCTCAGAGTGAAGGACATAACAAGAGATAATGAAGGCCACTTCATAATACTAAAGGGAACAATCCAACAAGAAGAAATAACCCTGGTAAATATATATGCACCCAATATGGGAGCACCCCAATATATAAAAAAAAAAAACTGCTGGAGGACATTAAGGGAGAGATTAATAACAATACAATCATAGTAGGAGATTTTAATACCCCACTGTCACCCTTCGACAAATCATCTAAACAAAAAATCAGCAAAGAAATATCAATCCTAAATGACTCACTAGACCAGATGCAATTAATCGACATCTTCAGGACATTCCACCCCAAAGCCACAGAATACATAATACATTCTTCTCAAGTGCACATGGGATATTCTCAAAGATAGACCACATTTTGGGACATAGGCAAATTCTCTTCAATCAAGAAGATAGAAATCATATCAAGAATCTCAGATTATAATGGCATAAAGCTGGAAATTAACTACAATAAAAATAATCCAAAGAAATCAAACACATGGAGACTAAACAGCATGCTATTAAACAAGGACTGAGTTACCATAGAAATCAAGGAAGAAATTAAAAACATCCTGGAAACAAATGACAATGAAAATACAACAATCCAAAATCTATGGGGCACAGCAAAAGCAGTTTTGAGAGGGAAGTTCATATCGCTACAAGCCTATTGCAAAAAAATTAGAAAAAAAAATGGTAACAAATGATCTAATTCTACAACTCAAAGAGTTAGAAAAAAAGCAACAAGAAAATCCCAGTGTAAGCATAAGGAAGGAAATAACAAAAATCAGAGCACAGATAAACAACATAGAGACCAAAGAAACAATACATAAGATCAACAAAACCAAGAGCTGGTTCTTTGAAAGGATAAACAAGATAGATGAACCTCTAGCCAGGCTAACTAAGAAACAAAGAGAGAGGACCCAAATAAACAAAATCAGAAATGAAAGAGGTGAAATTACAACAGACCCAGCCGTAATACAAAGGATTGTTACAAAATACTACGAACAACTCTATTCCAACAAACTGGACAACCTGGAGGAAATGGACATATTCCTAGAGAAATACAAACTTCCAAAACTCAATCAGGAAGAATATATTAATCTCAATAGAACCGTAACTTGGGAAGAAATTGAAACAGTCATCAAAAAGCTTCCAGCAAACAAAAGCCCAGGGCCAGATGGCTTCACAGGAGAGTTTTATCAAACATTCAAGGGAGAACTAAAACCTATTCTCCTCAGACTATTCCAAAAGATCCAAGAGGAAGGAACACTTTCAGACTCCTTCTATGAAGCAAGCATCACCCTAATACCAAAACCAGATAAAGACAACTCAGTGAAAGAGAATTACAGGCCAATATCCCTCATGAACATAGATGCCAAATCCTCAACAAAATTCTAGCAAATTGGCTCCAGCAGAGCATCACAAAGATCATACACCACGACCAAGTAGGATTTATTCCGGGAATGCAAGGATGATGCAATATCCACAAATCAATAAACGTAATACATCACATAAACAAATTGAAAGATAAATATCATATAGTCATATCAATTGATGCAGAAAAAGCATTTGATAAAATCCAACACCCTTTCCTGATAAAAACTCTCAACAAGGTGGGAGTACAAGGATCATACCTCAACATAATAAAAGCTATATATGATAAACCCACAGCCAACATCATACTCAATGTGCAAAAACTAAAACCATTCCCTCTAAGAACAGGAACAAGACAGGGATGCCCACTCTCGCCACTCCTCTTTGACATAGTACTGGAAGTACATTGCAATTAGACAAGAAGAGGATATAAAAGGTGTCCAAATTGGAAAAGAAGTAAAGTTATCCTTATTTGCAGATGACATGATATTGTACATAAAAACCCAAAAGACTCCATTAAAAAACTAATTGACTTAATAAATGAATTTGGCAATGTAGCAGGATACAAAATTAATGCCAAGAAATCCATGGCATTTCTATACACCAATAGTGAATTTGCAGAAACAAAGACTAAAAAGGCAATTCCATTTACCATCACACCAAAAAAATTATGATACCTTGGAATAAACTTAACTAAGGAGGTAAAAGACCTATACACGGAAAACTACACAACACTGAAAAAAGAGATAGAGGAAGATGTAAAGAGATGGAAGAACATACCATGTTCATGGATTGGTAGAATAAACATCATCAAAATGTCCATACTTCCCAAAGCAATCTATAGGTTCAATGCACTCCCAATTAAAATACCAATGGCATATTTCACTGACCTAGAAAAAAAACTCTTCAAAAGTTCATTTGGAACAACAAAAGCCACAGCAATAGCCACAGCAATCCTGAGAAAGAAGAGTAAAGTAGGAGGGATCTCAATACCAGACTTCAAACTATTACAAAGCCACTGTTCTCAAAACAGCCTGGTACTGGCACAAGATCAGACATATAGATCAACGGAATAGAATTGAGAACCCAGATATCAACCCAAATCACTATGCTCAATTAATATTTGACAAAGGAGGCATGAACATACAATGGAGTCAAAACAGTCTCTTCAATAAATGGTGTTGGGAAAATTGGACAGATACATGCAAAAGAATGAAACTGGATCACCACCTTACACCATACACAAAAATAAACTCAAAATGAATACAGGATTTAAACATAAGACGGAAAAACATAAAAATACTATAGGCATCCACAGGCAGCAAAATCTCATACATATGCCAAAAGAACTTCTTCACTGATACTTCCCCTAGAGCAATGGAAGCTAAAGAGAAAATTTAAAAAAAAAAATGGGACTACATCAAAATAAAAACAGCAAAGGAAACCATCAACAAAACAACAAGAAAGCCCTCTGTATGGGAGAACATATTTGCAAATGTTATCACTGATAAAGGTTTAATCTCCAACATCTACAGACAGCTTACACAACTTAATAAAAGGAAGATAAATGAC
This sequence comes from Pipistrellus nathusii, assembly GCA_963693515.1. Taxonomy (NCBI): domain Eukaryota; kingdom Metazoa; phylum Chordata; class Mammalia; order Chiroptera; family Vespertilionidae; genus Pipistrellus; species Pipistrellus nathusii. Next base: position 227,825 of record OY882873.1, read on the forward strand.
CCAATTAAAAAATGAGCAATGGATCTAAATAGAATCTTCTCAAAAGAAGACAGAAGGAAGGCCAAGAGGCACATGAAAACATGCTCAAAGTCACTAATTATCTGAGAAATGCAAATCAAAACAACAATGCGATACCATCTCACACCTGTCAGAACAGCCAACATCAACAAATCAACAAACATTAAGTGTTGGCGAGGTTGTGGAGAAAAAGGAACCCTTGTGCATTGCTGGTGGGAATGTAGACTGGTGCAACCACTGTGGAGAACAGTATGGAGCTTCCTCAAAAAACTGAAAATGGAACTCTCATTTGACCCAGTAATCCCACTCCTAGGAATATATCCCAAGAAACTAGAAATACTAATCAGAAAGGATATATGCACCCCTATGTTCATGGCAGCACAGTCTACAATAGCTAGGATTTGGAAACAGCCTAGGTGCCCATCAGCAGATGATTGGATCCAAAAACTATGGTACATTTACACAATGGAATATTATGCAGCCATAAATAAGAAAAAATTCTCATCGTTTGCAGCAACCTGGATGGAATTGGAGAACATAATGCTGAGTGAAACAAGCCAGTCAATGAAAGAGAGACACCACATGACCTCACTTATTTATGGATGATAAGAACATTATAAACTGAAAAGAACCAAAAGAACCAAAAGAACCAAAAGATAGATATAGAGACAGTAAAGCAACAAGCAGACTGTCAAATTACAGCGGGGAGGTTGGGGAGATCTGGGGGAAATAAGAGATCAACCGAAGGACTTGTATACATGCATATAAGTACAACCAATGGACACAAAACTCTGGGGAGGGAGAGTATGTACGAGGGGGGAGGCCATTGGTATATGTACAAAATAATAATTTAATTAAAAATATATATTATTTTTTAAAAATGAGCAAAGGACTTAAATGATACTTATCCAAAGAGGACATATGGAAAAATCAAAGTCACTGATCATCAAAGAGATGCAAACTGAAATGACAATAAGGTATCTCACAAACCGCCAGAATGGCTACCATCAATAAGTCAACAAGCAACAAGTGCTGGTGACGATGTGGAGAATAGGCAACTAGAGCACTGCTATTGAGAATGCAAATTGGTGCAGCCATTGTGGAAGATGGTATGAGAATTTCCTAAAAAAATTAAAAATGGAACTGCTATTTCCTAAGAATATCAAAACACCAATCAGAAAAAATCATATGCACCCTTATGTTCATAGCATTATTTACAATAGCTAAGATCTGAAAACAGCCCAAATGTCCATCAGTAGCTGAGTTAATAAAAAGGCTGTAGCACATTTACACCAATGGATACTATGCAGCAATAAAAAAGTAGAATCTCCTACTCTTTTCAGCAGCATGGAGGGACCTGGAGAGCATTATGCTAAGTGAAATAAACCAGTCAGAGGAAAACAAGTATCACATGATCTCATTTATATGTGGAATCTAATGAAAAAATAGGTCCAAAAGAGATATGGAAGCACGGATCATACCGATGAATCTCAGAGGGAAGTGGGGAGGGGGAAGGCAAAGAATAACCAAAAAAAAAAAAAAAAAAAAAAAAAAAGTGTATGCCTAATCCATGGACACAGGTGAAGGGCTGTGGTGAGGTGGGAGCTGGTGGAGGAGGGTAAGGGGAGGAAATGGGGGACATCTGTAATACTCTAAACAATAAAGATAAAAATAATGATTTTTAAAAAGGCAAAAAATATTTTGTAGATACAGCCTAAAAATTAGTTCTCTGCAAACTTTATTAATTTTAAAGTTTTAATGATGTCCTTCAAGTTTCCTAAGCATTTTGGTAAAATTCTCTTTTAATATATTCATAAATCAAAGTTTATATGGTCTATACCCATGGTCAGCAAACTGCAGCTCACGAGCCACATGCAGCTCTTTGGCCCCTTGAGTGTTGCTCTTCCACAAAATACCATGGCTTGGATGAGTTTATTTTGAAGAAGTAGCATTAGAAGAAGTTTAAGTTTTTAAAAATTGGCTCTCTAAAGAATTTTCAATTGTTGTACTGTTGATATTTGGCTCTGTTGACTAATGAGTTTGCCGACCACTGGTCTATACTAATCAGGTAATTTTACCATTTAATTTTACCATTAAAATTTCCTTTTAGTATAAAAGCACATTTCAGTCATAGTTTTTAACTCTCACCTCATTTATTTCAGACAAATAAGCACTTGTTCTCCCAACAATGAGACAACAAAATTAACATGCATTTTTAGAAAAACTGTAACTAGAGTATTTCTTGTGGCAAAGTATCACGTATTAGAAACAAAAAGTAGGGATGAGGACAAATTTTAAAATGGAGAAATTGCCTTACACTTAATGACAAAGGTTTATTCCACCTGCAGCAATACATCAGATATACTTCAAAAAAATTTAAATTCCTACAGATTATTCTGTTCTGTTAATCTTTTGTATTTTCCTGCTCCACACTGTATTGGTTTATTTTAAGGAAGGCAGAATTTAAAGATAGCAGAGCCTTGCCACAGTCATTCTATTTACTGTTTTTTGTTGGCCCATTGCCCTCCCATTGAGGGTGCTTTCCTAGCTCCATCCAAGTAAGCGCTGGGACATGACCTGATTCTCTGACCAGAGATATGCTGACAGATGCCAAAACAACTGCATTTCATCTCCAATGTATCTGAATTGGAAGCAAGTGGGACCCAGTTGCATTCTAAACATGTACAAGGGTCATAAGATGACCTTGTTTCCTCTCATCCCTTAAAATATATTCAGATTGCCGAAACCGGTTTGGCTCACTGGTAGAGCGTCGGTCTGTGGACTGAAAGGTCCCAGGTTCTACTCCAATCAAGGGCATGTACCTGGGTTGCAGGCACATCCCCAGTAGGGGGTGTGCAAGAGGCAGCTGGTCGATGTTTCTCTCTCATTGATGTTTCTAGCTCTCTATCTCTCTCCCTTCCTCTCTGTAAAAAATCAATAAAAAATATTAAAAAAAAAAAATATATATATATATATATATATATATATATATATATATTCAGATTGCTAACTGTCCTTCTCATGGATGAGGGCGGTAGGGGAGGTGAAGAGTGCAAGGGACAACTCTACGACTTTTCTGGTCACTTTGTGATAAGAAATGCTCCCAAGGCTGTGGTTATGGCATTTATCCATGTAATAGTCAAGCCTCTGGAAGTAAATTAAAGTTGGGACTCCTTTCTCTCTGGTCTTGCACTCCTCACACTCCCCTCCCATCCCCCACCCCACCCCAGCTTGCTGTGCTCTGATCCCTTCAGAGTCAGAGCATGAGAGATGATACACAAAGGCACAACAAAGTCTATGTGGCCAGGAGTCATGAGCAGAGACACTACTCTTTCTGGAATTTTGAAAGACTCAATGCTGAGCATCCTCTCTGGTATATATTTTTATTTCAGCTGGTTGTTTTTACTTAATCAACATCTAGTATTATCTTCTAATAGATCTGATTAGCCCTCGGGCAGCCCTGTGGATAGCACCTAAGAGGACTCTGTGCACACAGATCATGTCTAAACCATGGGAAGAATTCATGCGTCATCTACCCACACATTTGCACTCCAAAGGTATGCATACACCTTATCTCAATTTAACCATGAACAGCTAGTCAGGCTATCTCATGACCCTTGGTTTTATTCAGCAAAAATACACATCAGGCCACTGATCTCCAAACTCCAGGGGATACGTATCAAGCTCCCCAGGTGGCATGCTGAAGCCTCTCTTACTAGGTTTGAACAAGGGGGCCAGCAATCTCCTTTCCTCTGTGCTGCTCTTTCCAAAGGTTTAGAGATGCTCTTAAATCCCTTTGACGCGCTCAATATGAGGGGAAGGGTTTAACAAACACTAAGTTTCTCGGCCACTTCTTTTTCTTTTTCTTTTCTGTTTTGCCAATTCTGTGTGGTGGTCTGCCTCACAAACTCACTTGTGATGCTTGCTATTTATTGTCTTAAATTCTTAGGAGAATTTCCATGTTAACACCATACTGCACTTTAGCAATGGAAGAAAGGCCTGGTGCAGGTGGGGTACAGGCTGGCATGCTTCTCCAGGATGGCTCTGCCAGGGTCATCATTTGTTCACCATCTTCTATCGTCTCCTCTCTGTCTCTGTCGGTCAGCACACCAGGGCCGAGCTCAGAGCCCCGATCTCCGATCTCCGACAGAGCACAGGGCCCAGCGATCCTCCCATCTTGCCTCACAGACCAAGCTCTAGTGGAGCAGAGGACACTTGCTTTTAGGGCGCCTCCAGCCAGCACGGAGGGCGCTGTCCAGACCCAGGTGCTGAAACATCTCTGCTCTCTGCAGGACAGAGCCTCTCCTGCCGCAACCTCCATTTCACCCGAATGGCCCTCCACCCCTCCACCGGGGCCACAGGGACCCAACAATCTGCAGCGATCCTTGGCAGCTGTCCCAGCTCTTCCAGCCTTTGAACCAGAATCTTATCGGAAGCCGACCTTCCCCTATGAGGCCTAGGGCCAATGTCTTGGCCAGAGGCCCTCAGGGTGAAAAAGGGAGGAGATCCCAGCCCACTTTTCCTGGAAGAGGTGGGGCCATCTCACAGACGGCTCAGACCTGAGTGCTGAGATGGGGAATGGCCCGAGGGAGCCCCTCCGAATTCTTTCCTTAGGCTCAAATAACCCCTAAATTCCTCACACTCACATCTTCATGAAGATAACCCCTCTCTAGTCTGGGCGACTCCCAGCTGCATAGACGGTCTGCTCTATGCCCCCAAGTCCTGTCCAGAAGAAGCATCCAGGAGTCCTGCTCAAGGACAGAGCAACCTTGGATCAGGAATCTGGCCTTTACGATGGAGATAGCAACATTGCCCTGGAGGTTTTGCAGAAACCTGGATGGCAATGGTGCTAGGGAGCATGAAGAAGCTTGACACAGCTCAATGGGGCAGCAGCCAGTTCTGAAAAGAAGGGCCAGAGGGAACCAGAATGGACAGCCAGATGAGCGCTGGTGGCCACAACCAAACCTTCATGGGGCTACCCAGCTCCCCTCACCCGGCTGCTCCCCAGCCGCCATTGCAGCAGCCAAGAGGCCTCATACCCCTTTAAGCAATAAAGGGGTCACTGCGGGACCAGAGGGAGACAAGGTCGTGGTGGAGGAAACAGGCTTTGAGGGGTCATCCTCACAGAGCCTGCACCCGGCCCTCAGGTGGCCGAGGTGAGGGTCCTCTCTTAGGGGAGCAGGGAGGGACCTTGCCTAGTGCTCTGCAGGCCCCATTCCAGGACGGCTCATAAGGGGGAGTATCACTCTGCTTACTGAAGCATGTTTCTGGACCTTGCAGCCTGCACCCCTCCTTGCCCAAGAGACCAGCTAGTATGGGAAGAGGGACTGATACCAGCCGTAGAGATAATTGAAGTCTTTATCTTCATCTACGTGGATCATGTTCAGGACACGTGGGCGTAGCCAAATTCCTTGTGGGAAAAATACCTTGATATCCATCCATTGATAGATGGTAGGTTTGAAATATATTGTTTTGTTACATCTTAACACAGACCACATTAAATTTTATTTATTGTTATTTTTGTTTTTCCCCCACTCCTGGCTTCATTGTGTAGCTGATTCCCTTGTGATTTTAATGCCCCTACTATTTTTGACAGCTGAAATGAAATAATTTAATTCCTAATTAAGATATAGGTATAGGTTTTGCCGAAACCAGTTTGGCTCAGTGGATAGAGCGTCGGCTTGGGGTCTGAAAGGTCCCGGGTTCGAATCCGGTCAAGGGCATGTAACTTGGTTGCAGGCACATCCCCGGTAGGGGGTGGGCAAGAGGCAGCTGATCTCTCTCATCGATGTTTCTAACTCTCTATCTCTCTCCCTTCCTCTCTGTACAAAATCAATAAAATATATATGTTTTTTTTAAAGATATAGGTATAGAAGGATCCAAGATGGCTGCTCGGGTAGACACCTAACCGCAGCAGCACACGACAATTTCAATGGAATACAACTAAAATATAGAGTGGACATTGCCCAGAACTACAGGAAGTCAACTGACTGAAAATTCTACAACAAGAAGGAAAGAGAAAACCAGAAGGAAAATCAGAGGAGATGAAAAAAAAAAAGCCTAAGTTACGGAGACATGCTGCGCGCCCACCCGCACGCGCGCATGGAGAGGTCGCAGCCGGAGAGGAGGAGAGGGCGGGGTGCTGCCTTTCCTTCCCTAGCAGGAAGAAAATAAAACCCCCAGCCTGGACTGAACCCCCGAACCGGCAGCGCTGAGCCCCAGTTATGGGCCAGACCCTGGGGACCCAGGCTCCGGCAGGGGGAGACGGGGCTGTGAGGCGGAATCCCAGAAGAGCGGCGAAAAGCAGGGCCCCCGGAGTCGTGCACACATTGCGCGCAAAGGACTGAATGTTGACTCTGATGCTGGATTACCCTAGCCAGAAGAAACAAAGCCTCCGGCGGCGCTGAGCCTCAGTCCAGACTGCTCCGAACCCCAGCTCTAGGCCAATCCCTGGGGACCCAAGCTCAAGCAGAGGGAGACAGGGCTGTGAGGTGGAGTCCTGTGAGAGCGGCGAAAGGCCGAGCCCCCGGAGTCGCGCACACTGCGCGCAGAGGACAGTCTGTTGACTCTGATGCTAGACTCCCCTAGCGGGAAGGAAAAAAAATGCTCCAGACTGGGGGAACGCGACGAGGAGCAGGAGCCCCTGCCGGACACTGGCCAGCGGAGCCAGGTGAAGGGGCCCCCAGGGGGGGGTGCCCCTGAGCCTTCGACCGCTGAGTGTGGGCAACGGAGCCAAGGCTGGGGACTGCTTCCTGGGCGGCGCCGACCCCAGCAACAGGCTGAAGCAGCGCAGGAGCCCGCGGAGATCAAAGGGGTGCCACAGGCCAACCTGCTGAGCTCCCAGGACAAGGAGGAAGAAACCAAAGAAGTTCTCAATGTGAAGAAATCAAGTGAGAGCAAAAGATAGTAAAATTACTTAAGAAAGAATACAAAGGAGATCTTGAAAAATCAAAGACTAAGTCAGAACTCAACTCACCAACCAACATTGCAACATAAATGCGTTTAAAAAATAAATGAATAAGGACAGAATGTTGGAACAGCGGTGGCCAGGCCTAGAGTGGCCAGGCACAAGGCAGTGGCAGCCAGGCCTGGAGCAGCAACTGCCAGGCTCCAGAGCAGCAGCAGCCAGAACCAGAGCATCAACAGCCAGCACTGGAGCAGCCAGACCTGGGGCAGTGGCAGCCAGGCCTGAGGCGGAGGCGGCCAAGCCCAGGGTGGCCAGTCCAGGAACACCCAGACCCAGAGTGGCCGGGCCTGGAGAAGCCGGGCCCAGAGCAGCCGGGGTGGGAGCAGCCAGACCCAGAACAGCAGTAGCCAAGCCCAGAGCATCCAGGCCAGGAGCGGCCAGGCTCCGAGCGGCCGGGCCTGGGGCAGCTGGGCCCAGAGCAGCCGGGTCGGGTGCGGCCAGGCCCGGAGCAGCGGCTGCCAGGCTGGGAGCGGCCAGGCCCGAAGCAGCCGGGTCTGGTGCGTCCTAAACAAAATGAATTCCAGAAGACAGATGCCAAGGCACATTATAATTAAATTGGGAAACAACAACGACAAAGTAAGAATCTTAAAAGCAGCCAGAGAGAGACAGAAAGTTACATACAAAGGAACCCCCATCAGACTAACAACTGATTTCTCAACAGAAACTTATCAGGCCAGAAGGGAATGGGATGAAATATACAAAGTCCTGCAAAGGAAGGGTCTGAATCCAAGAATACTGTACCCAGCAAGGCTATCAATCAAAATTGAAGGGGAAATCAGGAGCTTCACAGATTAAAAAAAAAAAAAGACTGAAGGAATTTATCTCCGTCAAACCAGCAATGCAAGAAATGCTAAAGGGTCTACTGTAAAAATAAAGAAGTAGGAAGCAAAGAAGGAACACGGGTATACAATAAAAATGGCATCAAATGAGTACCTATCAATAATAACCTTAAATGTAAATGTAAATGGATTAAATGCTCCAATCAAAAGACATCCTGCCCAGCGACACCCAGTGCTGGGTTTGGCATAATCAAAAGACATAGGGTACCAGATTGGATAAGAAAACAAGACCCATACATCTGTTGTCTACAAGAAACCCACCTCAGAAAAAAAGATGCACACAGATTGAGGGTGAAGGGATGGAAAAAAGTTTTCCAGGCAAATGGAAATGAAAAAGAAAGCTGGGGTAGCAATACTTATATCTGACAAATTAGATCTCAGAGTGAAGGACATAACAAGAGATAATGAAGGCCACTTCATAATACTAAAGGGAACAATCCAACAAGAAGAAATAACCCTGGTAAATATATATGCACCCAATACAGGAGCAACCAAATACATAAAAAAAACTGCTGGAGGACATTAAGGGAGAGATTAATAGCAATACAATCATAGTAGGAGATTTTAATACCCCACTGTCACCCTTCGACAAATCATCTAAACAAAAAAATCAGCAAAGAAATATCAATCCTAAATGACTTACTAGACCAGATGCAATTAATTGACATCTTCAGAACACTCCACCCCAAAGCCACAGAATACACATTCTTCTCAAGTGCACATGGGACATTCTCAAAGATAGACCACATTTTGGGATATAGGCAAAGTCTCTTCAAATTCAAGAAGATAGAAATCATATCAAGCATCTTCTCAGATCATAATGACATAAAGCTGGAAATTAACTACAATAAAAATAATCCAAAGAAATCAAACACATGGAGACTAAACAGCATGCTATTAAACAAGGACTGGGTTACCAGAGAAATCAAGGAAGAAATTAAAAACATTGTGGAAACAAATGACAATGAAAACACAACAATCCAAAATCTATGGGGCACAGCAAAAGCAGTTTTGAGAGGGAAGTTCATATCCTTACAATCCTATTGCAAAAAACTAGAAAAAAAATGGTAACAGATGATCTAATTCTACAACTCAAAGAGTTAGAAAAAAAGCAACAAGAAAATCCCAGTGTAAGCAGAAGGAAGGAAATAACAAAAATCAGAGCACAGATAAACGACATAGAGACCAAAGAAACAATACATAAGATCAACAAAACCAAGAGCTGGTTCTTTGAAAGGATAAACAAGATAGATGAACCTCTAGCCAGGCTAACTAAGAAACAAAGAGAGAGGACCCAAATAAACAAAATCAGAAATGAAAGAGGTGAAATAATAACAGACCCCACCGAAATACAAAGGATTGTTACAAAATACTACGAACAACTCTATTCCAACAAACTGGACAACCTGGAGGAAATGGACATATTCCTAGAGAAATACAAACTTCCAAAACTCAATCAGGAAGAATCTAAAAATCTCAATAGACCAGTGACTTAGGAAGAAATTGAAACAGTCATCAAAAAGCTTCCAGCAAACAAAAGCTCAGGGCCAGATGGCTTCACAGGAGAGTTTTACCAAACATTCAAGGAAGAACTAAAACCTATCCTCCTCAGACTATTCCAAAAAATCCAAGAGGAAGGAACACTTCTAAACTCCTTCTATGAATCCAGCATCACCCTAATACCAAAACCAGATAAAGACAACTCAATGAAAGAGAATTACAGGCCAATATCCCTCATGAACATAGATGCCAAAATCCTCAACAAAATTCTAGCAAATCTACTCCAGAAGAACATCACAAAGATCATTCACCACAACCAAGTAGGATTTATTCCAGGAATGCAAGGATGGTACAATATCCGCAAATCAATAAACATAATACATCACATAAACAAATTGAAAGATAAAAATCATATAATCATATCAATTGATGCAGAAAAAGCATTTGATAAAATCCAACACCCTGATAAAAAAAACTCTTAACAAGGTGGGAGTACAAGGATCATACCTCGCGGGGACCGGTTTGGCTCAGTGGATAGAGCGTCGGCCTGCGGACTGAAAGGTCCTGGGTTCAATTCTGGGCAAGGGCATGTACCTGGTTGCGGGCTCATCCCCAGTAGGGGCTGTGCAAGAGGCAGCTGATTGATTATTCTCTCTCATTGATGTTTCTAACTCTTTATCCCTCTCTCTTCCTCTCTGTGAATAAATCAATAAAATATTTTAAAAAATAAAAGGATCATAATAAATAATAAAAGCTATATATGATAAACCCAGAGCCAACATTATACTCAATGGGCAAAAACTAAAACCATTCCCTCTAAGAACAGGAACAAGACAGGGATGCCCACTCTCGCCACTCCTGTTTGACATAGTTCTGGAAGTACTAGCCATTGCAATTAGACAAGAGGACGAAATAAAAGGCGTCCAAATTGGAAAAGAAGAAGTAAAGTTATTCTTATTTGCAGATGACATGATATTGTATATAAAAAAAAAACCAAAAGACTCCATTAAAAAACTAATTGACTTAATAAATGAATTTGGCAATGTAGCAGGATACAAAATTAATGCCAAGAAATCTATGGCATTTCTATACACCAACAGTGAAACTACAGAAACAGAGACTAAAAAAGCAATTCCATTTACCATCGCACCAAAAAAATTAAGATACCTAGGAATAAATTTAACTAAGGAAGTAAAGGACCTATATGCGGAAAACTACACAACACTGAAAAAAGAGATAGAGGAAGATGTAAAGAGATGGAAGAACATACCATGTTCATGGATTGGTAGAATCAACATCATCAAAATGTCCATACTTCCTAAAGCAATCTATAGGTTCAATGCACTCCCCATTAAAATACCAACGACTTATTTCACTGACCTAGAAAGAACTCTCCAAAAGTTCATTTGGCCAGGCTGGGAGCGGCCAGGCCCAGAGCAGCGGCTGCCAGGCTGGGAGCGGCCAGGCCCGGAGCAGCAGCAGCCAAGTCCAGAGCAACTAGGTCGGGAGCGGCAGTGACCAGACCCGGAACAGCTGGTTGTGGAACGAACCAGAGCAACAGAGGCCAGGCCCTGAGCAGCCAGGCCCGGAACAGCTCGCTCCTCGCCTGCCCCTGCCCCACGGCTGCCTCTCAGACATGGCTGGAAACTTTTGCGGGAACTTGAGGGTCTGATGAATCAAGTGATGAAGGCTTAGATCTGGATGTGTTGAGTCTGATGGTCTGATCCAGTCATCGGCAAACAGCGTCTCGAGAGCCACTGAGTGTGGCTTGGCGTTAGAACCTCTTCTTCAAAATAGACTCGCCCAGGCCGAAAACCAACTTTTCCGCATGGGCCACGAAGTTTCAATCGCACTGTACACACGCGCGTGCACCTGCATGTGGTATTTAGAGGAAGAGCCACACTCAAGGGGCCAAAGAACCGCATGTGGCTCATGAGCCACAGTTTGTTGACCACTGGTCTGATCAATGTTTCTCTGTCTCTGGATCTGTTTTTGTTCATCAGTTTATGTTGTTTATTATATTCCATAAATGAGTAAGATCATGTGATATTTTTTTTAAAAAGTCCATTTGGAACAATAAAAGACCCTGAATAGCCACAGCAATCCTGAGAAAGAAGGGTAAAGTAGGAGGGATCTCAATACCAGACTTCAAACTGTATTACAAAGCCACTGTTCTCAAAACAGCCTGGTACTGGCACAAGAACAGACATATAGATCAATGGAATAGAATCGAGAACCCAGATATCAACCCAAATCACTATGCTCAGTTAATATTTGACAAAGGAGGCACGAATATACAATGGAGTCAAGACAGTTTCTTCAATAAATGGTGGGCTTAAACATCAGACGAGAAACCATAAAAATACTAGAAGCATCCACAGGCAGCAAAATCTCAGACATATGCCAAAAGAACTTCTTCACTGATATTGCCCCTAGGGCAATGGAAGCTAAAGAGAAAATAAACAAATGAGACTACATCAAAACAAAAAGCTTTTTTACAGCAAAAGAAACCATCAACAAAACAACAAGAAAGCCCACGGTGTGGGAGAACATATTTGCAAATAATACCACTAATAAAGGTTTAATCTCCAACATCTATAGACAGCTTATACAACTAAATAAAAGGAAGATGAATGATCCAATTAAGAAATGGGCAATGGACCTAAATAGAATATTTTCAAAAGAAGACAGAAGGAAGGCCAAAAGGCACATGAAAACATGCTCAAAGTCACTAATTATCCGAGAAATGCAAATCAAAACAGCAATGCGATACCATCTCACACCTGTCAGAATGGCCAACATCAACAAATCAACCAACGACAAGTGTTGGCGAGGTTGCGGAGAAAAAGGAACCCTCTTGCACTGCTGGTGGGAATGCAGACTGGTGCAACCACTGTGGAGAACAGTGTGGAGTTTCCTCAAAAAACTGAAAATGGAACTCCCCTTTCACCCAGTAATCCCACTCCTAGGAATATATCCCAAGAAACTAGAAACACCAATCAGAAAGGATATATGCACCCCTATGTTCATAGCAGCACAATCTACAATAGCCAGAATTTGGAAACAACCTAGGTACCCGTCAGCAGATGATTGGATCCAAAAACTATGGCACATCTACACAATGGAATACTATGCTGCCATAAAAAAGAAGGAATTCTCATCATTTGCAGCAACCTGGATGGAATTGGAGAGCATCATGCTGAGTGAAATAAGCTAATCAATGAAAGAGAAATACCACATGACCTCACTCATTTATGGATAATAAAGAACATTATAAACTGATGAACCAAAAGATAGATATAGAGACAGTAAAGCAACAAGCAGACTGTCAAATTACAGCGGGGAGGGGAGGGAGATCTGGGGGAGATAATAGATCAACCAAAGGACTTGTATACATGCATATAAGTACAACCAATGGACATAAAACTCTGGGGGGGGGAGGGTATGTATGAGAGGGAGGGAGGGGGGCAAAATAAATTTAAAAAATAAACAAATAAATAAATAAATATTTTTTAAAATTTAAATAAAAAAATTAAAAATAAATAAAAACATTCTAGCTGAAACCGGTTTGGCTCAGTGGATAGAGAGTTGGTCTGTGGACTGAAAGGTCCCAGGTTCGATTCCGGTCAAGGGCATCAAGTGCATGTACATTGATTGAGGCAAATCCTCGGTGGGGGGTGTGCAGGAGGCAGCTGGTCAATGTCTCTCTCATCGATGTTTCTAGCTCTCTATCCCTCTCCCTTCCTCTCTGTGAAAAATCAATAGAATTTTTTTTTTAATTCTACTTGAATGTGTTACAGGAAGTTAAAAGGAAATATATCTCAAACTGCAGCCCAGAACTTCTTCCTCAAATAAAAATTACTTTTCCTCTTGTCTCCAATTTCAAATAAGCTCCACTAAATACCTAGTAATTAACCTTTGACCAATCTCTCAAAACACAGAAATACAATCAAGCATTGCTATTATTTCTATAATCAGCAGTTAATTTCCATAGCACCACCCACATATTAATAACTCCCACCCACAGTCATAATGCTCAGGCTTAATTTAAACATCAAGTCTTCAGTGCAATCATTGGTACTGAAATTTAAAAGAGAATGTTTCAATCTCCAAACCCTGATTAACAAATTTTGCTGAGCTCTTTTCCACATAAGGAAGTGGATTTGTGGAAATGTTTATTGTTTGTTTGTTTTTTGGGATTTTTTTTTAATATATTTTATTGATTTCTTACAGAGAGGGAGAGAGATACAGAACTAGAAACGTCAATGAGAGAGAAACAACGACCAGCTACCTCTTGCACACCCCCTACCGGGGATGTGCCCGCAACTGATGTATTATACATGCCCTTGACCAGAATCGAACCTGGGACCCCTTAGTCCGCAGACCGACGCTCTACCACTGAGCCAAACCGACCTTGGCGGATTTGTGAAAATGTTACACCACTAGTTACAATAGGGCTCCTGCAAGAGAGAAGGCTGAATTAATGGACAATTATTTAAGAGGCCGGATGCATGAAATTCGTGCAAGAGTGGGCCTTCCTTCCCCCAGCTGCTGGCATCGGCTTCCCTCTGGCACCAGGACCCAGGCTTCCCTCTGGCCACCAGGAGGCACCTGGGACCCGGGCTTCCCTCACAGGCCCGGCTTCATGAGAAAGGTCATCTGGAAGGATTTCTATCTAATCAGCATATTACTCTTTTATTATTATAGATTGTCACTGGGTCATGAGAAATTGTATAACATGTCACTTGTCATAAGTGAAAATGAAATAAAGAAAGAATATGTTTTTTTAAATATTATTAATGAGTTTGCTACCATTAAAGCCGGGAGAGTAAATGTATGATCAATTTTCTTGTGGTTTAAATTAAACTTTTAAAAATTATTTTTAACACTCCTGCATTACAATATTGTCTTTTTTCAAGAACTTTAAAGCTACAAGGAAATGAAACCTTAAGTTTCTTATGAAAGACGCCAGAGGAGCGCTCGTTTCTTCCCCGCTCACTTGGGGCTCCGGTGGGACTGGAAGGAAACCACTCTGCCCCTGCCTCTCACCACCGCCTGCGGTTCTTTCAACGACACAAAATGCTTCCTCACGTTGTGAACATGGCTTTTGTAAAAGGTCTGATAAAATGTTTCATGAGAAAGAAGAAAATAAAACAGGAACATTTCAGAAAATGAAAGCTGCTGCGTTCGCTATAAAAAATAAAAAAAAATAAAAAAATAAAAAAAAAAAAACTTCTAAAGAAGCCGAGGCCAAAGCTCCCTCCTCAGCTCACAGGGCAGACACCAAGCCGCAAATCTGCAAGCCAGTCATTAAGGATGGGCTCGCGCGTCCTCTTGTGGTTCTGGAGGCGCAGCGCAGGGGGTTTTGCGTTCACCCTGATGGCCGTGTGCCCCCTGCTGGCCGCCTGCTGAAAGACTGGACTAGAATTGTCCATTTCATTTAAATTATTAATTGCTCATTTGTGAGCATACGTTAGTCACAGTATTCTCTTGTAATCTTTTTCTTTTTTTGTATTTGGCTTCTTTGAATACTTTTTAATTTTTAACTTTTTTTAATATATTTTATTGATTTTTTACAGAGAGGAAGGGAGAGAGATAGAGAGCTGGAAACGTCAATGAGAGAGAAACATCGACCAGTTGCCTCTTGCACACCCCCTACCGGGGATGTGCCCACAACCAAGGTACATGCCCTTGACTGGAATCGAACGCGGGACCTTTCAGTCCGCAGACCGACGCTCTACCACTGAGCCAAACCGGTTTCGGCTAATTTTTAACTTTTTAATAGATAATATATTTATATGGTTCAAAATTTAAAGGTACAAAGGTTATGCATTGAAGAGTTTCTTCCCACTGCTATCCCCTCAAAAGGCAACAGATGTTAGCAGTGTCTTTGTATCCTTCCAGAGATTTTATCTCGGTACAAGCAAATAAATGTGCGTGTTTTTCTTACCCCCATCTTTTGCATAAATAGTAGTATAGCAGGCACATTGTTGTGCACTTTTTTAAGACTTAAAAATATAATAACTAGGTATCAGTACCTGGAAAACACCCTTAGTCATGAAGGGCTTACTCGGTGTTCACAGTATTTCGATTTATTTAATCAGTCCTATGTTATTGGACATTTAGCTTGTTGCCCATTAATTGCTACTCCAAACAATGCAACTGTTAAAACCCTATTGCATCATATCAGGAGCCACATGTTGTTAGGTTGTTTCTTTTGTGTGTGTGTGTGTGTGTGTGTGTGTGTGTGTGTGTGTGTGATAAACTTGATCAGTGGGTTTAATAGTAGTCAGCCCGATCCATTGTTTATATAGTTCTCCTTTAGAGAGATCTCTTCATATTTTCTCCAGCCTTTTGCTAAATTTTAGCAGCCATTGGTGATCTTACTTAGATCCATTATTTTACCAACATTCACATTATGGGTATGCCAGAAGAAAGTAAATATCATAATAAAGATTAGAGCAGAAATAAATGATATAGGGACTAAAAAATACAAAAAGCAATGGTTCTTTGAAAGGATGAACAAAATTGATGAACCATTAGCCAGATTCACCAAGAAACAAAGAGAGAGGACCAAAATAAATATAATCAGAAATGAAACTGACACCACAGAAATACAAAGGATTTTAAGGAAATATTATGAACAACTATATGCCAACAAGCTGGACCATGATTAATGAAAGGGGCCACACTGAATCAGAAAGAATCAGAAAACCTAAATAGGCCAATAACAACTGATGAAATAGAAGTAGTGATAAAAAAAAAAAACTCCCCCGGGGGAGCAGGCGGGTCGGGTGCGGCCAGGCCCGGAGCAGCGGCTGCCAGGCTGGGAGCGGCCAGGCCCGGGGGAGCAGGCAGGTCGGGTGCGGCCAGGCCCGGAGCAGCGGCTGCCAGGCTGGGAGCGGCCAGGCCCGGGGGAGCAGGCGGGTCGGGTGCGGCCAGGCCCGGAGCAGCGGCTGCCAGGCTGGGAGCGGCCAGGCCCGGGGGAGCAGGCGGGTCGGGTGCGGCCAGGCCCGGAGCAGCGGCTGCCAGGCTGGGAGCGGCCAGGCCCGGGGGAGCAGGCGGGTCGGGTGCGGCCAGGCCCGGAGCAGCAGCTGCCAGGCTGTGAGCGGCCAGGCCCGGAGCAGCAGCAGCCAAGTCCAGAGCAACTAGGTCGGGAGCGGCAGTGACCAGACCCGGAGCAGCTGGTTGTAGAATGAACCAGAGCAACAGAGGCCAGGCCCTGAGCAGCCAGGCCCAGAACAGCTCGCTCCTTGCCTGCCCCTGCCCCACGGCTGCTTCTCAGACATGGCTGGAAACTTTCATGGGAACTTGAGGGTCTGCTGAATCAAGTGATGAAGGCTTAGATCTGGATGTGTTGAGTTAGTTTAGGACTGGGGTGTTGATCTGTGAGTGCCTTGGGTGGGGCCTGGATGAGGCTGGTGGACCTATTGGGAAATGTCTTTTGTGTGAAGTGTATCATTGGGCATGTGGAGGTATTATTGATATGAGAAAATGCTAAGTAACTGATTTACTATCTGAAAAGGGATTTACTATCGGGGAAAGGGAGGGAAGAAGAGACTGAACATAAACTGCACCTATGGATGAGGACAATGGGGGATGGGGAGGGGGCAGAGGGTGGGGTGGGAACCGGGTGGAGGGGGGAAGAAATGAGGAACCTTTGTAATAATATGAACAATAAAGATTGATTTAAAAAAAAAAAAAAAAAAAAAAAAAAAAAAAAAAAAAAAACTCCCAGTGAACAAAATCCCAGGTCTGGACAGCTTCTCATGGGAGTTTTACCAAGCCTTCAAATAACAATCAACACCTATATTCCTCAAACTATTCAAAAAAATCCAAGAAAGGAACACTTCCAGGCTCTTTTTATGAGGTCTGCATTATCCTAATTCCAAAACCAGATAAAGACTAATATCCCTGATGACCAAAAATGCTAAAATCCTCAACAAAATATTAGCAAATCAGTCCAACAATATATTAAAAAGATCATACACCATGACCAAGTGGAATTTATTACAGGTCTGCAAGCTGGTATTATATATTCACTAGTCAAAAAGTGTGATACATCACATAAACATTATGTGAAGGATAAAAATCACATGATCATATCAATAGATGAAAAAAAAGGTATTTAATAAATCCAGCACCAACTTTTGATAAAAACTCTTAGCAAAGTGGAAATAGATCATATCTCAATATAATAAAGACCATATATGACAAACCTACAGCCAACATCATACTCAACAGGCAAAAATTAAACCCTTTCCTCTAAGAACAGGAACAAGACAGTGATGTCTGCTTTCACCACTCTTATTCTAGAACATAGTACTGGAATTCCTAGCCATAGCAATCAGACAAGAAAACATAAAAGGCATCCAAATTGGAAAGGAGAAAGTAAAACTTTTATTATGTGAGATGACATGATATTGTACATAGAAAACCCTAAAGACTCCACCAAAAAACTATTAGACTTAATAAAGAATTCAACAATGTAGCAGGATACAAAATTAACACCCAGAAATTGATGGCATTTTTATACATCAATAATGAACTCTCAGAAAAAAAAAATAAACAATTCCACTTATCATAGCAACAAAAAACTTAAGATATAATACTTTGGAATAAACTTAAACAAGGAGATAAAAGACTCATACTCAAAAAACTACAGGATATTGAAAAAAGAGATAGAAGATATAGATATATATATATATATATATATATATATATATATATATATTTTTTTTTTTTTTAAGTGTAAAGCAAAGACCAATTTGGCTCAGTGGATAGAGTGTCAGCCTGCAGACTGAGGGGTCCCGGGTTCAATTCCAGTCAAGGGCATGTACCTTGATTGTGAGTGTAGCCCCAGTAGGGGGTGCGCAGGAGGCAGTTGATCGATGTTTCTCTCTCACTGATGTTTCTAACTCTCTATCCCTCTCTCTTCCTCTCTGTAAAAAAATCAATAAAAAATATTTTTTTAAAGTGGAAGGATATACTGTGTTCATGGGTTGGTAGAATTAACAACATTGAAGTGTCCATACTACTCAAGAAAATCTACAGATTCAATGTAATCCCTATTAAATTACCAATGGCATATTTCACAGATCTAGAACAAATACTCCCCAAATTTTAATGGAATCAAAAAAGAATAGCTGTAGCAATCTTAAAAGAAACAAAGTTGGAAGGATCACAATACCGATATCAAGTTATAGTACAAAACCACTGTATTGTAACAGCCTGGCACTAACATAAGAACAGGCATATTGATTAATGGAATAGAACAGAGAACCCAGAAATCAACCCAAGCAATTACATACAATTAATATTTGACAAAGGAGGCAAGAGCATACAATGGAGTCAAGACAGTCTCTTCAAATAATGGTATTGGGCCAAAACTGGGTTGGCTCAGTGGACAGAGCATTGGCCTGTGGACTGAAAGGTTTAGGGTTCAATTCTGGTCAAGGGCATGTGCCTTGGTTGCGGGCACATCCCCGGTGGGGGAGGGGGGTGCAGGAGGCAGCTGGTCGATGTTTCTCTCTCATCGATGTTTCTAGCTCTCTATCCCTCTCTCTTCCTCTCTGTAAAAAGTCAATAAAATATTAATATTTTCTTAATTAATATTAATATAGAGAGCTATAGACCAGCTGCCTCCTGCACATGCCTACTGGGGACGTGCCCGCAACCAAGGTACATGCCCTTGATGGGAATCAAACCCGGGACCTTTCAGTCCGCAGGCCAACGCTCTATCCACTGAGCCAAACCGGTTTCAGCATCAATAAAATATTTTTTGAAAAATAAATAAATAAATGGTGTTGGGAAAATTGGACAGATACATGAAAAAAATGAAACTAGACCACCAACTTACACCATACACAAGAGTAAACTCAAAATGAATGAAAGACTTAAATGTAAGTGAGGAAATCATCAAATTGATGGGGATTGAGCCAAATCTGGCTCTCCAACATTCCCCAAGGGGTCCTAGGTTGTGAGAGAGCGCAGGAACCCCACTGGTGCAAAATCAGGGCCAGGAGGAACATAGTATGCTGTCCAGCCGAGGAGGGACTTCAGGAGGGCTCCAGGGTGTGTCTGGCCAGTCTCACTGAGGTCCAATCGGCAGGGCCCCAGCAGCAAGCTAATCTACCAGTTAGAATGTCTGCCCCCTGATGGTCAGTGCATGTCATAGCGAGCGGTTGAGTGGCCTTAGCATATGATTAGCATATTATGCCTTGATTGGTTGAACAGCCGGACAACCAAACACTTAGCATATTAGGCTTTTATTATATAGGATGCTCAAAGTCAC
Source organism: Pipistrellus nathusii (assembly GCA_963693515.1). Taxonomy (NCBI): domain Eukaryota; kingdom Metazoa; phylum Chordata; class Mammalia; order Chiroptera; family Vespertilionidae; genus Pipistrellus; species Pipistrellus nathusii. The sequence continues at coordinate 247,443 of OY882873.1, forward strand.
TGATCATCAGAGAGATGCAAATTAAAATGGCAATAAGGAATCACCTCACATCTGTCAGAATGGCTGCCATCAACAAATCAACAAATGACAAGTGCTGACGAGGATGTGGAGAAAAGGGAACCCTCGTGCACTGCTGGTGGGAATGCAGACTGGTGCAGCCATTAAGGAAAACAGTATGGAGTTTCCTAAAGAACTTAAATATAGAACTGCCATTTGAACCAGTGATCCAACTCCTAGGAATATATACTAAGAGACCCAAAGCACCAATTAGAAAGAATGTATGCACCCCTGTGTGCTTAGCAGCACAATTTACAATAGCTGAGATCTGGAAACAGCCCAAGTGCCCATCAGTAGAGAGTGGATAAAAAAAGGTGTGGTACATTTACAACATGGAATACTATGCAGCAGTAAAAAGAGAAGAATCTCTTACCCTTTGAGACAGCATGGAGGGACCTGGAGAGCATCATGCTAAGTGAAATAAGTCAGTCAGAGAAAGACAAGTATCACATGATCTCACTCATATGTGGAATCTAAGTAACAACATAAACTGATGAGGATCTAGACTCATGGAAACAGGGAACAGAGTGTGGAATCTTGGAGGGAAGGTGGGGGAGGATGGGTGGATGGGAGGTAATCAATGAAAAACCTTGTATGCACATATGCATAATCCATGAACACAAACAATAGTGTGGTAAAGACCTGGGGAGGGGGTGGGAGCAGAGTGGAAGGGGTTAATGGGGGAAAAAGAGGGACAGTTATAATACTTTCAACAATATAAATAAATAAATAAATAATAAATAAGCTGTGGGGCATGTGCACATTGGAATACTATGCAGAAGTAGAAAAGAAATACCTTATTTTCCAGCGTATAAGACGACCCCCCTAATTTTACAGTTAAAACATAGCCTATATCCGCTGTATAAGACTACCCCCCACTTCTGAAGCAACACCGGTTCTTTTTTTAATAGATCACCTCTCTGACTCTGGCCAATCTGAGCAGGCTTTTTTTCATTTCAAAAGTCGTCTTATACCCCGGAAAATATGGTATTACCCTTCGTGATAACATGGGTGGATCTGGAGAAATACCAGTTAGAGAAAGGCAAGTATCACATGATCTGACTTATATGTGGAATCTAATGAATAAAATAAACTGATGAGTAAAATAGATCCAGAGGCATGGAAGAAACAGACTGACAGGAGGGAGAATGGCAGTGATGGGAAGAGATTAACCAAAGAACTTTTATACATACATGCATAGCCCATGGACAGAGAAATAGTGGGGTGGAGGTCTGGGGTGGGACAAGAGCTGAGTGGAAGGAAGCAAGGGGGGCATTGGGGGACATGTGTAATACTCTCAATAATATAAATACATCTACACTAATAAAAGAGAAAGATGCAGCTGGCACCGGTTTGGCTCAGTGGATAGAGCATTGGCCTGCGGACTGAAGGGTCCCCGGTTCGATTCCGGTCAAGGGCATGTACCTTGGTTGCGGGCGCATCCCCAGCAGGGGGTGTGCAGGAGGCAGCTGATTGATGATTCTCTCTCATCGATGTTTCTAACTCTCTATCCTTCTCTCTTCCTCTCTGTGAAAAATCAATAAAATGTACTTTAAAAGAGAGAGAGAGAGAGAGAGAGAGAGAGAGAGAGAGAGAGAGAGAGAGAGAGAGAAGAGAGAGATGCAAATTGACCATACCTCCACAACACCCACCAGCTGATCAGGAATGAGTAGGCAACCTGCACAGAGGAGCCAGGTGCTGGCGGGCCAGGCTGTGCAGGGCCGCCAGGGGCTGGGGGAGCTGCTAGCAGCCTGTGCGGATCCCAGCCGGCAGGCGCCCTCGCCATTGAGGCCTCGCTGGGCGGGCGCATCCGGCTCCCAGAGCAGGGCCCCAGCGACTGGGCGCCATGGGCCAGTGCGGCATCACCTCCTCCAAGACCGTCCTGGTGTTTCTCAACCTCGTCTTCTGGGGGGCAGCTGACATTTTATGCTATGTGGGAGCCTATGTCTTCACACTTACGATGACTATGACCACTTCTTTGAAGATGTGTACACTCTCATCCCTGCTGTGGTGATTATAGCTATAGGAGCTTTGCTTTTCATTATCGGGCTAATTGGCTGCTGTGCCACAATCCGGGAAAGCCGCTGTGGATTGGCCACGTTTGTCATCATCCTACTCTTAGTTTTTGTCACAGAAGTTGTTGTAGTGGTTTTGGGATATGTTTACAGAGCAAAGGTGGAAAATGAGGTTGACCACAGCATTCAGAAAGTATATAAGACCTATAATGGAACCAATCCTGATGCTGCTAGCCAGGCTATTGATTATGTACAGAGACACCTGCACTGTTGTGGAATTCACAACTACTCAGACTGGGAAAATACAGACTGGTTCAAAGAAACCAAAAATCAGAGTGTCCCTCTTAGCTGCTGCAGAGAGACTGCCAGCAGCTGCAATGGCAGTATGGCCCATCCCTCCAATCTCTACGCTGAGGGGTGTGAGACTCTAGTTGTGAAGAAGCTACAAGAAATCATGATGCATGTTATCTGGGCAGCACTGGCATTTGCAGCTATTCAGCTGCTGGGCATGCTGTGTGCATGCATAGTATTGTGCAGAAGGAGTAAGATCCAGTTCATGAGCTCCTCATCACTGGCGGAACTTATGCATAGTAGAAAACTCAAGCCTGAGCTTTTTTGTCTTGTTCTAATTTGGAAGGTGAATTGAGCAGGTCTACTGCTGTTGGCCTCCACAGTTCATTTAGTTTAAGCACACATGTCAGACAGAGCTGCTTGGTTCTTCATGTGCCCACTTACTTTCCTCGCCATTTAAGACTTCCTTTTCCCCTGTTCTAACTGACTCTTCACATCCCCAAGTTTTTAAGTAAAGTGGCATATGTTCTAATTCCAGAGCCTTTTGCAAGTTGCATGGTGTGGTAGAATTCAAGGAGGATGTGGGCTGCTTCTGTTTCCTCCAGCAGCAATGGGACTGCTGCGGAAGTCCACTGGGTCCTCGGATACCGCAATGGACAACGCTTGGCCAAATGTGTGTGTGTTTGTTTTTTGAAGGAAGGAGGAATTAACAGCAGATGGTACCCCTCATCAGAGTCCTTATAAAAACTATATACCATAATCCAATAAGACAGCAACTATACAAAATGGCTACAATAGATTTTAGAATTATACAATGTACAACTTAGTTCATATTCAAAATCAGATTCATCTTTGAAACTAGAGGTTTTTAATTAAAGCTGGCTTTATAGGAGGAATATAATGTAATGTATGCACTACTGTTTTAAAACAATTAGAGTGTGTGTGTTTGTATGATTGAGCCCATTCAATGTAAGTCTAATTTTGTTAGAAATAATGTACCATGTAGACTAACAAAATAGTATGTAGATGTGATCTCAGTTGTAAATATAAAAATATAATTCAATAAACTCTGTATTATCCCTTTAAAAAAAAAAGACGTTGGGTTAATTTGTATATGCAGGCATGGAGCGAAGACCGAAGACTGAAGACTGAAGAGGTTTGGCTACGGCCTGGGTCCTGGGTGCCAGAGGAAAACCGGTGCCGGCAGCCTAATGCACAAATCTTCATGCAATGGGCCTCTAGTATAGTTATAAAAAGAGAGAGAGACATGAATCTCTACCATTCCCTCTAGGATGTGATGCTCACTTTGGGGATGAAGTAGGGAGGCAGTTTCACAGCATTCCACTTGACCTCACCCATTTTGACAGTTTTTACCCTACAGGCTAAGAAACCAGTTTGACTTGCCAACTACAACTACATTTACTCTGATTGTGCATTCAAAGTCTTGGGAAACTACCACTTGATGGGACACTGAACCCTATTGACCTGCCATTAGACAGGAGTTTACTCATTACCTGGCTCCCATGTTCCTCCATTCTGACGTAGAGGTCAACATGGTGCCTCAGGTCCTTAAAGATAGCCTTGGCACATGTGGGTACTCCTCTTTTTCCAGTGTAAAGGTAGGTTCCTTTCGGGGGAGGACTGGAAAATCATCACTATATGTTTGATGTGGTGTTGCAAGGACCTTCCTTCTGATAATTTGGCTCCTTTAGTCAATGGGTTATGGGTCTGAAAACTGCCTGAGGTCTGTAAATGGGGCAAAAGAATATGACATTTTAATAGCCTCAACCTTAATCACTCACCCTTTGTTTCATCTGATGGTATAGATTGTGCACCACCCATGTTGTGCCCATATGTTGTGTCTGTGGACACCTTGTTCTTTGTCTCCATAGCTTTCTGAAGGTTAAGTATTTCCCCTATTTTCCCATGCCCCTCCCATTTTGATCTTACTGCTCATTATGTTGATTGAGCTCACCTGTTTCTGAAGGTTAAGTGCTACCCTCAGAAAGCCCAGTCCTGTAACAAAGCCCCTACTGTCAGCCTCAGCCTGCAGAGGACAGCCACCACTGGGCTTTTCAAGGATACTGGTGCCCCCTCCCATTAGCACATTCTGTACCAACAGAAGGTTTCCCACGCCTTCCAGCTCTATATATTCTGATTCATTTTCAAACCTAATATACTCTGCCTGTTCTTGGTACTTATGTCTCTGAGCCATGCAAACCCCTTCTTTTATCATTTGTCAAGCAATTCTGGCATTTCTGCTTCCATCTATTTTTCCAAGCCTCCAAGGGTCCTAGCAATACATAGCACCATCTCCTGGCATCCTCTCCAGAATGTTTACACCCTTATCACAGGACTATAAACATATCAAATATATCATTTTCAATAACCTTGCCAGTACTGAACTATAGGGTTCTGCCCTCCTCGATCCAGTATCCCCAGAATCCAGACCCATATACTCTTCTAGTTCCTGCAGACAGAGTGGCAAGGGTCTGCAGTAACTTCAGAGGATAGTGCTTTTTTTATTGATTTTAGAGCAAGAGAGAGAGAAACATCATTTGTTGTTTCCTTTATGTATGCATTCATTGGTTGCTTCTTGATGTGCTCTGACCAGGGATGAAACCTGTAATCTTAATGAATCAGGACAGTGTTTTTCCAAATGAACTACCCAGCCAGGGATAGTTCTTTTCCTCCCTTGTTAGGCCCCACATTTTCCCTGTTGGGTTCTGTGGTGACTTGACCCTAGTTATTGGTAGTGACCAGGAGGGGAGGAAAGAGTAGATTGTGAGAGGGGAACAGGTTTTATTGTAAAGTAGAGACCTCTGTATCAATTCAAGCGGGCCACTTTTGCAGGCCCAGAGAATTTAGAGGGATTGGTGTTTTGAGATATTAGCCTACATTAATCCAAACATTCCCATCCTGCGTCGCAGGGTTCTACTCTTTTCCAAGCAGCTCTGATCTCGGCAACGCAAGCTTTCTGGGGCTGAGAATTCTGAAGTTATGCTGCTCTTACATTTTATCATCCGGCTTCAAGGAGCTCTACACTTTTCCTTAAAGTGGTAATTAGCCACCCTCTCAGCCTTTCTTTGTCAATAGTTCTCAGTAAGAGCCATTCGTTCCATAGTCCTTAAGATGGCTACCTGCCCAATCTCACAAAGATTTGAGATATGGCATCCCCAAGTGCATTTCCTTCCATCAGTGCCCCATGCCCACTCTGCACCAGGGACAGTTTTAATAATCATGCTACTGCAGCCTCACATGCACTCTTAGCACTGCACCAACCTCAGGTGACAGTGCCCTCACCGCCAGTAAGCTGGCTGCCAGATTAAAATATGGCTGAACAGTGAGAGACTGTAGCCTAGCCAAGTTGACGCATTTGCCTGGTGTGAAAACTTTAGGACTCTCTGACGCCCCTCCCATCAAGAGTTGGGGTCTACACCCACCTCTGCTTGATTCTGCATAGACTTGTAACTGGTTTGACTGGGAGTGTGAGGGAAGTGATGCTATGGGACTTCCAAGGGAGCCTCTCTCTTGGTTCACTAGAAGACTGCTCTTAAAGCCCAGGGCCATCGTGTGAGAAGCCCAACCACCTTTGCACTTCGTGCTGGCAAGGCCACAAGAAGGCACTCGGGTCAAATCCAAGCTGCGTTCATCCTTAGGCCACCTCAGCCCACGCACAAGACAGGAGGGTAAGGAAGCCTTCTTGGAAGTGGAACACCCCTCAGCCCCCGCCGTCAAATCGCCTCCACTGGGGCCCCAGACAGTGCGGCGAAGGAGAGCCACGCCCGGGGTTCCCCTTCCAAATTCGTGAACCACAGTAATGCTTGTCCTTTAAAACCACTGAGCTCGGCAGTGGTTTGCCAAAACAGCATTAGGTAAGAGGAACACCTGGGCTATGTTTTTCTATCCTTTTCTTTTCGAGCACTGTGTGTGAGTTTTGAGTCTCTTGTAGACAGCGTGCTTTCGGATACTGTTGTTTTTTACAATCTGGGCGCCTCAGAATCAGACTCCTGCGGAGGGACTCAGAACCCTCACCGGTGAGTGTCCGCTTACAGGAAAGCCCCGGCCAGCACTGGGCTGTCTCTTTAGACCCGCACTCCTCTCCCCTCCTCCCGGGAACGCAGGCGCCGGTTCACTCCGTTAAGCAGCGCGCTTCCTCCCGCCGCGGCGGGGCGCTCCTGCACCTCCCGGCCGCCCGGGCAGCCTGGAGTGAGGTCCCTTCGCTACCGGAAGGCTAGCCGGCAGTCGCGGGGCTGGGCCGGAGGAGGTTGCCATGGCGACAAGTCCGTGGCGAGCCGGGCACGGCCTCCGATTGGCTCAGCGGGCACGCAGCGGCGGCCTCGCGCTCATGCGCAGTGGCGCCCAGGCGAGTCGGCGGACGCAGAGGCGCCGCGGGCTCCCGGCCGGCCTCTCGCGACGGGGGTGGGACGCGCGTTCCAGGCCGAGGCGCCGCTCCGGGGAGGGCAGTGGCGGAGCCAGAGGCCCCTCTGCAGCGCGGGCCGAGCCCGCGCCAGGCCCCGCCGGCCGCCATCGTGCCGGCCTCCGGCCTCCCCTGCCGGCGACAGGTAATGGTGTCACGGAGCCCGTGCGGCGGCGGCGGGAGTGGGCGCGGCGCCAGTGCCGCTACCGGGGCCTCGGGCTGAGAGGAGCTCGGAGACCTGGAAAGGGGAGGCGACGCGCGGCAAGGCCAGCACATCCGCTGGGCAGGACCTTGTAGACATCTGGCCTCGGCGACGGGGCAGTGGCTGAGGAGGCCCCGAGCTGGAGCCTGGACAGGTGTTAGGGCCCTTCTCCCGGCCAGGCCTGTTGGGTTTTCTCCCGCCATCCTGGCTTCGGTGTGTTCAGAAGGCATTGTCTGCTTTAGAAGCATGGAAGGGCTTCAGATCACACCAGCCTCTTCTGTTTTCCAGTCCACGCGGTTGGGGCCCCCAAGGTCAATGAAAAGCAAGAATAGGCCGGAATTCATATGCAAAGGCAGGTAAAGGCCTCGCCCTTTATTAGAAGGAAAGGAAACCAAGGTAAAGTCTGTATGGCTTGGGGGTGGAGGGGGCCGGGGGGCGGAGGTTGTGGTGTGATTTTTGTTGCTATTAGTCCTCACCTGAGGATAATAGTTTCATTGATTTTTAGAGAATGGAAGGAAGGGGGGAGGGACATCCATGTGAGAGAGACACGTTGATTGGATGCCTCCCACACGTGCCAATCAGGCATGGGAACAAACCTAGGTACATGCCTTTGACGGGAATGGAATCCTTGACCCTTCAGTGCGCTCCAGCCACTGAGCGCACTGGACATGAGGAAGTCTGTATGTTTCTTTCTGTGCACACTGAATAGTCTATTTCTGTTTGTGTATGTGTATAGGAGGGAGCACCAGGAATTCTTGAATTTGTGGTCTATTTTTGTGTTTTAGGGTCCTTTAACCAACCCTGCAAGTAGTAGGCTCAGAATTTGTAACTAAGGCTGATAACTCTACGCTGACTCTGTTGTGCCTCTGGCTGCAGCAGCCCTACTATAATGCCCTTTGGCTCTAGCATGAGACTTCAAGCAGTGGAATGAATAAAGGATATTGCCAGATTGAATCCCCAGCAATGCCAGCCCCGAGCAAGAGGATGACCAGTTCTTCACGCTCCCAACTCTTTCTAATGTGGAAGCCAGACAAGGCTCAGAGTGGGCCCAGCAATGCAGAAAAGGAAAGCCTTGCTTCAAGACTCCGGCGTGACACTGAAACCTGTCGACAGAATTTTAGGAATTTTCCATACCCAGACCTGGCTGGTCCTCGAAAAGCATTGAATCAACTCCGAGAGCGCTGCCTGAAGTGGCTGAGACCTGAGATTCACTCAAAGGAACAAATCCTGGACCTGCTGGTGCTGGAGCAATTCCTGACCATCCTGCCTGGGGAGGTTAGGACTTGGGTAAAGTCCCAGTACCCAGAGAGCAGCGAGGAAGTAGTGACCCTGGTGGAGGATTTGACTAAGATTCTAGAAGATGAAGGTGAGAATTATAGAACAAAAAGGGGAGGAGTCCTGGATGGTTAGAGAAGACAACAAGCATATCATAGAGCAGCCTGTTAATGAAATGGGGAGACAGAAGGTCAGTGAGGGGGTGAGAACAGGCTTGAACATGAACCTCATTCTGCATGCTATTCCCCTTCAGATTTCTTGGAACCACAGACACATTCTCTAAACCCAGAGATGTGTCATAAAACAGTGATCAGACACAACCAGATTTCCCCCTTGTGAGCCCTCAGGAAGTGTACCTGCAGAGGTTTGAACAATTCTGCCAATAAATCATTTGCTTTTTGAATTGGGTTTTACAGTAACACTTCCAAATAAGTAGAAAAAGGTCCAGGTAACATTTGCTTATTAAGTGAAGATACAACTCACAAAATTTACATCACATGAGGATTTAGTAGAAAATTGTGAATTTAGTGTATATATATATATACTTAAGAGTGCCAGGGCAGACTTGTTCTTAAAGCCTGCACCGATGTCTTAGGACAAGTCCTTGCTTCTTCCTGCTGATTTTTTTTAAATAGGGGTGCTGTTTTTGCTTTCCTGTGACTTCTCACTTTAAGGAAATATAGGCATCTATAAAAAAAGATAAATGGAAGGGAGGGAGGGAGGAAAAGAAAATATAGGCATCTATTTGGCAATTCAAATAGGACTTATCTCCACATGGTCTCTTTCTCTTCCCTAGCTGCTCCTCCAAACTCTGTCTTTCCCCAAGAGATCCCAGAGGAAGACCTCAAAGGAAAACATGCTTTCCAGGCTGGGTGGCTAAATGACTTGGTGACCAAAGTGAGTTTTAGTTTCTTCTGTGATTTTAAAAAGTCTTCATAGTCTTTCTTTCCTGTCCTCCTAACTTTTTCTTTTCTGTCCTTCTAACTTCTGTGACCCCAAAAATCCTATCAAGGACGGAAGCCTGTTTTTCTCTTTCAGCCACGCTGGCCTGTTAAGGAAAATGAATGCCTGTGTAGGAAATGGGGATGCTTTTGCTCACTTTGTTCTTTAAGGCAATAGAATGGCGTTGAGGTTAAGGGATTGACCTGCATAGCCAGATGGATCTAGGTTTGTTTCCTGGTCCTACCATTGACCTGTAAGTTGGGGAAAGATAATTAACCATCCAGCTTGAGTTATTTGACTCTAATAAATAAAATATTCCTCTATGAGGATTAGATATTATGAGACTTGTTACCTTGTATTGTAAGTAATCAATAAGATCACAGTAGGGTGAACAATAGTTACTGATATTTTTCCTCGTGAAGAAGTGGTTAAAGGCAATGTATTATATGGAGTTACTTTTGATCATTAGTCTATTTTATTTTAAGGAAGAGCAACTCAGCCCATTTTAAGAGAAAGATTTACTGTAAAAACATAGATTGTCTGCAGTTGGTAACCATTATAAAATTATTTATAGGCAATATGAATGTTTATCTGAAAAATAGAAGAAAATCAAGGAAAAAACTATTAGACCAATAATAAAAATTTGAGTGAAGTGACTGCTACAGTAAATCGCATGCAAAAATTAATTTTATACATAAAAATCATATAGATGATAAAATGAAATAAAATATTACATTCACATTATTACTCCCCCCTTTCAAATTTAAAATAGATATTTAAGCAGAGTATAAATTTTGCAATACCTTCATGTTCTGTATCATTCTGTAGGATGTGAAAGAAGCCTTGAATATTGTAAAAAAACATTCTCCCTAACTTAGAAACTTAATATGATTTCAAAATCCCAATATAAGTTTTTAAAGAAGCATAGTTTATTTGAAAACCATGTAAGTGTACTCAGGAATTTTTTTAACCAAAGAGATGTGAAATGTATCTAAATGTAGGCAGTTAAACAGTGTGGTGAAGACTGGAAGGGCTCTGCATCTCATCATAGAGCACACAAAATATCAAAGTTTCAAATTATAACACACTGAACTTTTTCTTAAGGCAGAGCTTGAAGAGCAAAACCATTGAATTCTGTGTCATCTGTGTTTAAAACTCTTTCTTCCTTAAGATGAAGTTACCAATGTATGCATTAGTGGCAATTGAAAAACGATAATTCCAAACTAAAAATATTTTCAAGCTTCCCTTTATAGCCATTCAGGTATGCTCATCCATACATTGGGTGAAAGTTTTGACTAGAAAACTTTCAGGGTCCTACTGAAGCTCAAGGTTCTGATTCTCTCCACCGCACACCTACCTGGTATTATCACTATCACTTTCCTAAACCAAGTTAAATTATATTTGTTGTTTTAGGAATCAGTGACATTCAGAGATGTGGCTGTGGATATTACCCAGGAGGACTGGGAGCTAATGCGTCCTGTGCAGAAGGAATTGTACAAGACTGTAACGTTACAGAACTACTGGAACATGGTTTCTCTAGGTAAGCATCATCTGCACCCACCCTGCCCTGCATAGCCACCAGAGTATCTTTTTCCCCTCCATTATTAAAAATGGGTTGGACCTGTAAAGGACTTTGCTAAGAATGGAGGCCTAGAGATCAGTTGTGCTCATTGCATTTGGGCACAGAAATGGCTATGTTCTAGTCCTTATCCCAAGGGAAAGGTTTCTGAGTAGAAGATCATTGAAAACTGATATGCAGTGTCACAGGGCGGCCTCCCAGTGCTATGCCTTGCTCATATCCTACTTCGCCTAAGATCTCCTTCCCCCATAATTCCTAAGCACATATCCTTCAAGGTGCCTCGCTCTGAAAAGCACAAGGACCTAATTTATTAGGACACATCCATGAACTATTGTTTTCCTGTAGGGGTCTATCCATTTGGAGAAATCAGGTAACAAAATTTGAACAATGTTTATACCCAGGATAAAACTCATTATATTCCCCTTGAACAGGACTTACAGTGTACAGACCAACTGTGATTCCTATATTGGAAGAACCATGGATGGTGATGAAAGAAATATTAGAAGGCCCTACTCCAGGTGAGAGAATCAGTGATGGATGAGAATCTCTACACTTAGACTGTATTACCCTATGTGTGGTGAGATATATTTTTAAATGCGACCAAGTCACTTTCCACAAAGACATCCAGTCTCAAGAACACTTTCTTGCAGAGATCATCTGGAGGAAAAGATTTTCCAGACATCACGTATCCCCTTATGTCTCATGTATCCTTCCCTATGACCCTGAGTCCCATCCCTTAGCCTTTGTCTGAGACTTTCATTGTGCCAGTGTTCCCTCCCTCTCACGTAAGCATGCATGAATGTCTTCTGAAGTCTTAAGTTGCAGACCTTCTATTTGAGTTTATTTTATTTATAAAATGAAACAAAACTTTATAGCCCCCTGCCTCTATTTTCCTAACTCATTCCTTTATTTATTATTTTCTAAGTATTTGAGACGACAATTTATTCACAAGATCATAATAATTATTTTTAATATATAAAATATATTTTTCAATTTAAAGTGTATTATTTATTGATTTTTAGAGAGAGAGGAAAGGAGAGAGAGAGAAACATTAATTTGTTGTTCCACTTATTCATGCATTCATCAGTTGATTCTTATATGTGCCCTGAAAAGGGATCAAAACCTCAACCTTGGCATATTGGGATGATGCTCTAATCAACTGAGCTATCCAGCCAGGGCCATTTTAAAATTTTATACAAAGCCAAACAAAAATCTGGCACTTGTGTACCACATTGACTCAGTTCCTACATCTCCCTAACACACAACCACTGTTATTCATTTTTAGTTTATTCTTTAAGGCGTTTATTTTGGTTTGTTTGCATATGAAGTTAGTATGAAAATATTTTTCTTCATTTTCTAATTTAAATGGTAACATACTGTACACATAGTAATGTACTTTGCTTTTATTACTTAAAAGCACAGCTTGATAATTGTTCCAAATGGGTATGTGAGCTTAAATACCTGCATCAAATTTTATTGTGTCTCTCATATTTTATTGAACCTGTTCCCTGTTGATAGCCTTTTTGGTGGTTCCCATTCCTTCCTTCCTTCACAACTTTATTTTGAAAGGTTTCAACCCAGTAAAGTTGTAGGAACAATACATTGAATACCTATATATTTTTTTATCTGGAAAACATCCATGTGAGAGAGACACATCAATTGGTTGCTTCCCACACACTCCCTGACTAGGCTTGGGATGAACCTGCTACCCATACACATGCCCGTGACTAGGAATGGAACCTGTGACCTTTTCGTGTGGGAGCTGATGTTCTAACCATGGAGCACATTGGCCAAGGCTGCTTTATCTCTTTACATGTACACACATATACTTCATTTTTACAGTGAACCATTTGAAAGTTAGTTGCAAGTATCATATTATCTCACCCCTAAATGTTTCAATATATATCTTCTAATAACATGGACATTCTACATAAGTACAATACCATTGTCTCCAAATATTTAATATTTAAATAATAATCTTATCTAATTGATAGTCAAATACTTAGATTTCTCTATCTGTCCCAAAATATAATTTATAGATGTTTTTCTCTCCAATCTAGGATCTAGTCAGGAATCTCATGTTCCATTTGGTTATCAATGCTTTAGTCCCTTTTATTTTATCTTTTTTTTTAAAAAAATATGTTTTTTATTGATGTCAGAGAAAGGGAGACAGAGAGAGAAGCATCAATGATGAGAGAATCATCGAGATTGGCTGCCTCTGGGACACCCACTACTGGGGACCAAGCCCACAACCCATGGACATGCCCTGACCAGGATTCGAACTGTCGCCTTCTAGTTCAAGCCAAACTGCCCAGGCTCTTAATCCCAATCTAGAACCGTGCCCCAGCCTTTCCTTCCTCCCTCCCTTCCTCCCTTCCTTTTCCTTTATTCTTTCATGATGCTAACTTTTTTTTAAGAATCCAGGCCAGGTTTTTTTGTTTTTTAATAACCCACATTTGTTTGAATATTCCTCATGATTCTGATTAGACAATTTTGCCAAGAATACTTTATGGGTATGGACTTCTCATTGCATTTCCTCAACAGACACATAATGTAATTTTATCTCATTATTGTTGATAGTTTGGTTAAGGTGAGTTCAGGATCTTCCAACATCACCATCTTGGACCACTTCAATGGGAGCCTTTCAAACTAGTGTCCTTTTCAGATATCACCACTAATCCTTGAGCATTTCCTTGCTTTCTGGCACAAGATATTCTTTATGTTACCTTGGGCCTACCTTAGACCTATAATTTCTCTAAGGAACTGAAAATAGTGCTTACAAACTAGGATTTGGGCAGTATGTGTACTCATTACGATGAGGTATCATTGCTTCTCAATCTGTTCAGTAAATATGTATATGTATTATGTATGTAGTTTCAGGGGGTTTTTATTCTCATGAATTTATACTCATAACTCTAATTCCATTTTGTATTTTCCCATATTTCATTTTGTATTTCCTTTCCCATACAATGAATAACCTGGTTCCCAACAACATCAGTATATTTACCCACTTGCTGTATCATAATAAACACAAAAATGGTTTTGGGAATATCAGTATCATACAATAACAAACTATCTAGGTTCAGAGTTTCTTCAAAGTCATTTTTGTCCTTATATATATTCCACTGAGACTATACAGAATACTTGGTTCAAAGGTTACTTGAATTATTCCTCCTATCTATCTATATATATAAAAGGCTAATATGCTAAGTGTCCATCTGGTAATGATGTCAGATAGCAACACCTGGCTTCCTCTCCCTAGCAACTAGCCTCCTTGTAGTTTCTTCAGCCCAAGAACACAACTTGCTTTATAGCCATGTGCAGGCATTTCACACTGTAACCAACTGTCTGTGGGGCTTTTTCCCATGCTTCATCTCATTGATCCTCACAGAAGTCCTGGAGTAGGTAGATAGGAGACTTGGTGGAATCCTATTTTCTTTTCATTAGCCAGAAAACAGATTTAGAAAGCTTTGAACTTGACCCGACTGAAAAGAAGTAAGAAATGATGGACCTTGAAAATGACTTCAGATTTTTCACTACGCAGAATATAGTCAAACACTGCTGCAATTAATATTTTACCCTTTGTTCTCCCTGAGTGATCTACAATAATAATCTTCTTCATGTTGATATTTACTGCTGTGTTGCTGACAATTACCTGAAAGAGAAGTTGTGGGCTGGAAAAAGTTTAGCTAAATCAGAAAGCAGTGTAGTTAAGCAAGTTTATTCTAGGTATATAAAAGGCTCACACATGCACAATATGTATAAAGCTCTTGCTGCCACCAATCACACGCACGTGTTTCCATCTGTCATTGTCGATCGTGAATTTGGTTGACACTTCTATTACAGAGAAAGGGCGAATAGCGATACTAAAATATTCTCATTAATTTCCTTTCAATGTGCAAATTCGTGCACTGGGCAACTAGTCATAACATATACAGCTAAGTTTGTTTGATTCTGTTTGTGCTCAGTTTTAGTGTTTTCTTGTTTTGTTTTTTCTTAAACTGTACATTTTTTAGTATATAAAAACTTTAACATGGTTCAGAACTCAAAACTATGTGGAAAGGTGTACACTCTCCAGTGTCACCCCAATAAAGTCAATAAAAGGTAAAAAAAAAAAAAAAATTTTTTTTTAAAGAAAGATACACACTCTCATCTCTTCTGCCCTGTTCCATCCACTTCATGTAGTTAAACAGGTTTATTTGTTTCTGGTTTGTCCTTCCTATGTTTCTCTTTGCATAAATCATAAATACTAGTATGACTAAAGAATCGCTGTATATTCTGTTTGCATTTTACTTTCCTGTTTTTTTAAGGCACTGACTTCTAGTGTGTCTACCAATACTGACGCTGGACTACAGCATTACAGAAAATTAAACAATAGTAACACTACCTTAGAATGACTTGATTCACTTTTTTAAACTTTATCTGGTTTTTTGTTTGTTTGTTTTTTACTTTATGTGGTCATTAGGTATTTTAAGGGTCACACTGATTGAAAGCTTGTTCTTCTCATAATTTATGGTTTTATTTGCCTTGGCAGAATGACATAAAATATACCTGTAGCACACTAAATTCTTTGGGGAATGATTTCAACAGACTCTAAACAATGAGAAAACATACGGCACAATGGAAATAAGCCTGAACTAGAATTAGGATAGACTTCTGAGTGATACTGTCCCTCTGGAAGCACTGTAAATTGACTTCTCAGCATGGTCTTTTAGATTATTCAGGTAGCATAAATTAGGGTTGCAAAGCCACAAAAGAGAGAAGTTTGTGGTCATTTATTTTGAGAGGACAGTTTTCTCCTGCCAAAAAACACCAAGACTGAAAAAGGCAAATTCCTTTTTGTATCTTGTAGAGGTGAAGTTTTGTTGTGTTTTGTCTTGTTTTTGCTTGTTTTCTAGCCTGTCCTTATACAGAGCGTAATACAAAGTGTATAAACTCCTGTCAACCTTCCCTCCTAAAGCTTAGGATTGAGTCTTAGGCTCTTTCTTCTGGTCCCTGAGCCCCCTGCACCCTCAAAGTAGAATCTTAAGGGTCATCAACAGGTTTGAGGATCTGTCACAAGCAGCCAACTTGAGCTCTTGCTGATTTCCTATCTTCTTGTCTTTACTTGATTTTTGGCTTCTGAAGCCAAAAATCTTACCCTCTTAGTGATATAAGTTGAACCTTTGGTTAGAAACTTTGATAACTCACAAATAGAGTAGTAGTATTTATTGGTCTTCAAAGGCCAGTCTTGTCTCAGAACTTTTATATGTTTTCCCCCCACACACAGAACCTAGACATTCTTTAAGGTTCAACTCAAATCATGCCTCCTTCCATCCCTAAAGCTTTCCTTTGATTACCTGAGTCAACACTGATTTCTTCTACTGGAGCTGTACCATTGTTTGGCCCTATTGACCAGTAGATTACGGTATTTATTACTTGTAATCAATTCATTCTGGTTAGTTATATACACATCTTTAAGCTCTGCTTAATTATCTCAAGTTCTGAACTTACAATAAATTGATTGATTTAAAAATGTATGCTTTAGAGTAGCAATTTCGTCATGGTCATCTTTCAGACTTGTTACTTTAAGCTTGTTAATTATAACCTTTAGTATTTCTTTTTCAGGTATATGAAATAGTCTATCATAGACGAATTCTGATTACATAGAACTTAAACTCAGCTTCTGGTATTATCTCATTGTGTTGTGTATATGTACATGCATGCACACTCACATATTTACCTACACAGTCCATTAACATTCTCATTTTGTTCCTTTTGGGAGTGGGGGGAGTGTGACAGATCCTCAAACCTGTTGATGACCCTTAAAATCTGTTTTGAAGAAGTTGTTTTGAATTTTTTTCTATAAAAGTAATAGAACTACATTTCTAGTGCTAACCAATGAAAGGCTTAGCCAATCTATTAAATATTAGAAAATACTTTTAAAAACCTATAATTTTATTGTTAGCATTTTGGTAATATTTGTCTGAGTTTTCATGCTAGTTATGATACTGCTTTTTTTATTTAACACTAGAGGCCCAGTGCACGAAATTTGTGACCGGGCCGGGGGGGAGGGGGGGGGTCCCTTCAGCCCAGCCAGAACCCTCTCTAATCCGGGACCCTTGCACAGTCCGGGATCCCTCTAACAATCCGGAACCACTGACTTCTAACTGCTGACCTTCCTGCTAGCCAGGTCACCCCCAACTACCCCCCACCCCCCACTGGCCTGGTTGCCCCTCATGGCCCCCTCCTGCTAGCCTGATCACCCTCAAATGCCCCCCCTACCAGCCGGGTTGTCCCACGCAGCCTGCTATTCAATCATTTGGTCGTCTCTCACTAACCACCCTCCTGGCATCATCGCCCCATGCAGCCTGCTGTTCAGTCATTTGGTCATCCCTCACTAACTCCCCTGCCAGCCTGGTCACCCCCACAGCCTAATGTTCAGTCATTACTGTGAGGGTGCCCTGACCAATTTGCATATTACCCTTTTATTAGTATAGATTAGTCCTGACCATTTTCTAGTATCAACTCTGATTTTTTAATTGAAATCAAAATAATGAAAATAGTTTGTAAATTCAACCAGCACAAGAAAGCCAAATAAAATGTCTCTCTCCACTCACCCATTACTAAGACTTTTTCCCTTAGATTATCACTATAGTGCATAATGTGTATAAATATATGTGTGTATTTTTTATTTATAAGATATGTAACATATCTTTACATAGGTAGATTCTTGCTCTACATACTGTTATATACCTACCTATTTTGTTTTCACTTAATAATATGTCCTGTACATCATTTTATATTAATGTACATAGACCTACCTAATTACTTTTATCAATTATCAATTCTCCATTATCCCCTATGCTACTCCTTTTTTAATGGTTTATTCCATTGAATGAATATATTTGTGGTTATTATACTTTGATATGCATCTTAGAAAGTTTCTGAAATATTTAGTATTATTTTTGCTACATTATAAATTCCGTATTTAATTATTTCATTAAATAATTCTTAATGTTTGTGAGTTATAGTTTCCCATTTGATCTCAAAGGAGAAAGGTACTGTAACTTAAATCTGTTTTAAACTCTCATAATGGAAACATAATAGACATCAACAAATACAGACATATCTCACTTTTGTGCTTCACTTTATTGCTTTTAACTAAGATAGGTACATTTTTTAGACATCAGATATTACACACTTAATAGGCTACAGTATAATATAAACGTAACTTTTATATGCATTGAGAAAACAAAAATTAATGTGACTCACTTTATTGTGACATTTGTTTTATTGCAGTGGCGTGGAACCAGACCCACAATATCTCCAAGCTATGCCTATACATATTTGATTGCTTTGCAAACAGATTTGGTTGGGGTCAGAGTTTTTTGTTTGCTTGTGTGTTTTTTTTGTGTGTGTACCTTTTTACAACAAGTTACTGTCTTATTTTATCAGTTCAGGTGAGTGGCTACCATGTCCAGTCTTGGGTCATTTTTTGAAGAAAATGTAAAAGAAGCATAAGTTAGTTCCAGAGTAAACAACTAGGTTGGAAATATAAGTAACACACAAAATTGTGAAATAAAAATGTAAGGCCAGCCGAAACCAGTTTGGCTCAGTGGATAGAGTGTCAGTCTGGGGACTGAAAGGTCCCAGGTTCGATTCTGGTTAAGGGCATCTACCTTAATTGTGGGCACATTCCCTGTGGGGGATGTGCAGGAGGCAGCTGGTCGATATTTCTCTCTCATCAATGTTTCTAACTCACTATCCCTCTCTCTCCCTCTCTGTAAAAGAAAAATCAATTATATATATATATTTATTTTTTATTTTATTTTTTAATGTAAGGCCAAGTTTTTTTATGTCCCCACATTATATTAGGTTGAGCCATATGAAACTGCTGATATTCAGCTATATTGACCTACAAAAAAGACAGTTTTATATGTGGGTTTTTTATTCCTCACCTGATGATATGTTTTTATTCATTTTTTAGAGAGAGAGGCAAGAAAAGAGAGAGAGACACATTGGTTGGTTGCCTCCCATATGCACCTCAATCTGAGATCAAACCTGCAGCGTAGGTATGTGCCCTGATCAGAATCAAAGCCACAAATTTTTGGTATACAGGACAATGCTCCAACCAACTGAGCCACCTAGCCAGTGGAAGACAATTTTAAATGAGTCAGCGTAATCTGTACTTAGAACTCTAAGAAGGAGAGAAAAACAAGCTTTTTTAATAGATGGAATAGGTATCATAAGAGAAGGCATAGAGTCTGAAATTGCATAGCATCTATAGAAGATTATGAGGAAATAGTTTTAAATTATGTGAATAACTTTGAACTTTAAGTTAAGCTGAATATGAAGTGTGATAGAATATACAGTAGAGTAGAAAGGGTTTGAATATTTTGGGACCACATGCCATATTGGAGGTATTTTGAAGTTTTTTCTCTCTAACTTTTAACCTTTATGCCACTGATTCTCAAACTTTCATGTGCATCAAAACAGCCTGGTGGGCTGCTTAAAAAAAAAACGAACAAAAAAACCCCAGATTGTTCAGCCTCACTTCCTAAGTTTCTCATTCAGTATGCCTGGATGGGGTGCAATAATTTAACGTATTCCCAGGTGATAGTGATGCTTAGCCTCCAGTTTAGGGGCTGTACTTTTTAAGATTTTTATTATTATTACTTACTGATTTTAGAAAGAGACAGACATTGATTTGCTTTTGGACCCATTCGTGCATTTATTGATTAAGTCTTGACTGTGCCCTGACCAGGGATCAAACCCATGCCTGGTGATTAGGACAGTGCTCCAACCACCTGAGCTACCCGGCCAGGGCTAAGAACTGTGCTTTTGAGAGCTGTTGTTTTAGTTGTAGGAGAATTAGTAGACATATTTAAGTATGAAAAGCACCATGCAATTGTTTTGATAATATGTAGGATTGTGCAGAGTAGATTAGGAAGAGTTATGATAACATGTCCATTTTATGCACTAATTATATAAATTATATAATCCTATATAATAAAAACCCTAATATGCAAATTGGCCAAACAGCTGAATGACTAGTCGCTATGACACACACTGATCACCGGGGGGCAGACACTGATCACCTGTGGTCAGTGCGCTACCACAGTGGGAGCACCACTCAGCTGATCAGGATGAGCAGCTGCTTCCCCAGTGCAGCGGGAACAGCCGCTCAGAGGGAGGGTCCAGTGGGTCCAAAGCCACTCTGCTAACTGGGATGAGGGGCGTTCTCACAGCGGGCTGACCCCTGCAGGCCACACACCCCCACCAATGCACAAATCCCATGCACTGGGCCTCTAGTTATAAATAATCACACAAAGCCATCCAAAGTTATCCTACACAGTGTTATCCACTATATTCACTTCTCTTAGCTCTGTCACCTGACCTAACCTATTTTATTTATTCTATGCCCATGTTGAATAATGAGGAGCCTCTCCATTTTCAGTTTTGTCTTCTGTTTTTCTGCCCTTTTATTCTCCTTTCCCAAGCTTTAAGGACCATCTTATGAGGTTGTCTGAGCCATGGCTTTATTAAGCATTTTATTCACATTCGTTGTATTGCTTCTATTTTGGCAGTTTCCTTTTTATATTCTTTTTATTGCAGGATGGGAAACAGAAGCCCAAGATTGTAATCCAGTTAAAAATGTTACTGGATTCAGAACAGATGGAACCCAGACCATCAAATTGGAAGAACCTTATGACTATGGTGACAGATTAGAGAGACAATCACCAGATACCTTCATGAAAATTCCCACTAGTGAAAGAAATTTCAGTTTGAAGTCAGGTTTTTCACAAGATGATGATTCTACAGAAGAGTATCTTAGTAAATATGATATATATGGAAATGATTTTGAAAAACATTCAAACCTAATTATGCAGTTTGATACCCATTCAGATAATAAGACATATACATATGATGAAAACACAGCAACCTTCAATCATATCTCATATGGTATTTTACACAGGAAATTTTATCCTGGAGAAAAGCCTTATAAATGTAATGTGTGTGGGAAAAAGTTTAGGAAATACCCATCCTATGTGAAACACCAAAGTACCCATACCAAAGAGAAATCATATGAATGTGAAGAATGTGGGAAAGCGTTTAGGCACCTCTCATCCCTTATTGCACACCAGAGAATGCATACCGGAGAAAAACCATATGAATGCCACCAATGTGGTAAAGCCTTCAGCCAACGAGCACACCTTACTATACATCAGAGAATTCATACAGGAGAGAAACCATATAAGTGTGATGACTGTGGGAAAGACTTTAGTCAGCGTGCACACCTTACTATACATCAAAGGACACATACTGGAGAGAAACCGTATAAATGCTTGGAGTGTGGTAAGACCTTCAGCCACAGTTCATCACTGATTAATCATCAGAGAGTTCATACTGGAGAAAAACCTTATATATGCAACGAATGTGGGAAAACTTTCAGTCAGAGTACACACCTTCTTCAACATCAAAAAATACATACTGGAAAGAAACCATATAAATGCAATGAGTGTTGGAAAGTATTTAGTCAAAGTACGTACCTTATTCGACATCAAAGAATTCATTCTGGAGAGAAGTGTTATAAATGTAATGAATGTGGAAAAGCCTTTGCTCATTCCTCAACTCTTATTCAACATCAAACTACTCACACTGGAGAGAAAGCCTATATATGTAAAATATGTGGAAAAGCCTTCAGCCAGAGTGCAAACCTTACTCAACATTATAGAACACATACTGGAGAGAAACCATATAAATGCACTGTGTGTGGGAAAGCATTCAGCCAGAGTGTACACCTTACTCAACATCAGAGGATTCATAATGGAGAAAAACCCTTTAAATGCAACATATGTGGGAAAGCATATAGACAGGGTGCAAATCTTACTCAGCATCATAGGATTCATACTGGAGAGAAACCCTATAAATGTAATGAATGTGGGAAAGCTTTTATTTATTCCTCATCACTTAATCAACATCATAGAACTCATACTGGAGAAAGACCTTATAAATGTAATGAGTGTGATAAAGATTTTAGCCAGAGAACATGCCTTATTCAACACCAGAGAATTCACACAGGAGAGAAGCCCTATGGGTGCCGTATATGTGGTAAAGCCTTCACTCAAAGTACAAACCTTATTCAGCATCAGCGTGTTCATACAGGTGCCAAACATCGTAAATAATGGATATGAAGACTTTAGGTGTCACAACTTAACCATTTAAATTTTATTTTGTACTCTCTCTGTGTTAACACATTCAAAAGAAGTGCAATATATGTTACATGCCACTGAGCAAAAGTATCAATTGGTAATGTGGATATAATCTATTTAAAATGTGATGTGAAATTTAAGAAGAAAACTTTTTTTTTTAAACTGTTTTTTTAGAGAAGAAGGGAGAGGGATAGAGATAGGAGCATCAATAAGAGAGAAACTTCATGGATTGGCTGCCTCCTGCACGCCTCCTACTGGGGATCCAGCCCAAAACCCAGGCATGTTCCCGGACCAGGAATTCAACAGTGACCTGTTTCGTAGATTGATGCTCAACCTTCCTTCACTTCTTAATTTACTTGATTTATTCCAGAAAGAATCCCTGTGAGAGTAAGAGTATTCAGAAATCTGTAACTCACCAACTCTTAGTGTATTTTAAGTACTTTTTAATGAGGCCTTGTGAATGTAATTTGTGAAAGCTTCCATCAAGCAGAGATCTCACAGAAGAGAGTAGTCCTGGGATAATAGAAAAGCTGTTTTAGTAGGCTTTTAGTTCTTCCCAGCTTTGAAGCCTTAAATATGTAAAAGGTCTTCCTTTTTACTTCCCTTATTATGCCATAACTGCCATTATTTGGGGGAGAAATTTTAAAGTATCTTAAAAATTTCTAAGTGACCACTGTTTATACTTTTCCTTAAATACTTAAATATTTTAAAAAGAGAACCTTAGTGAAAGATGATAGGATAGAAAACTAATGTGTATATAACCCTTAGGCATGTACAAATTCAATTTAGTTAAAGACAAAAATTAAACACCCAAGCTTAAGTTAATCTTTAAAACAGCCTAAGTTTCACTGTTTTAACATCTGTCATCCTATAGAAAGAAAAGAGAAAGAAAAAAAAAAAAGGATATTGTTCCTTTTTTTTTTTCACCTGCCTCCTAATTTTATAGCTTAAGGGTACTCTGTGATGTTTTACTATGGAAAGTCCATTTCTTCACTTGAAATACATGTTTTTTGAGTGCCTACTGTGTTCAGGGCCCAACTTCTTAAATTGGATCCTTTCAGGGCTTCTTGCAGTACTTCGCTGCAATTCACTGCTAAATGAAGCAACCAAAAGCTTTCTAAACTGATGAAAGATTAAAGTAAGGACATGAGCTTAACTAGTACATCATAGGATGAGCATAAGAAACCTAAAATGGGTTGGCAACGTTGACTACATATCCTAAAGCAAGGAAGTAATAAAATCTAATGTGAGGGAAAATAAGTAATGGGAAATGGATATGAGTTCAGTGCAGGAAGTGGAGTCAGGAAAAAAATCATGAAGACAACTGTTGAGGAAAGTGAACATATAGGTAACTTAACATGAACTGTTACGTGGCTTACCTTAGGGGAAAAAACGGATTGAATAAAAAACAAAATTCATCCTGTTTGTAAGAAGAAAGTAAAAATGAAATTATTGATTTTGAAGGAATAGTTAGAATTCATTTTTCTTCATATAGATAAGTATACTCTTCAAATTTAGGGGGGAAATTCATTGAAAAAAGCATTGATGCAGTAATCTTTAAACAATAATGGAGCAGAGTCCTAAACAATATAAAAGGAAAACTGTCAGAAATGCAAATAGCAATAGGCAAAAATACCATTGCATTTAATATCCACAGCATTCCACTGTCAAAATATTAGACCATATTCTGAGAGCTGAGATTTCATCTTTATTGTTTCTTCAGTGCCTTGCGTATAGCAGATGGTCAATATCTGTTATTTGAATTAATAAATAGATGAGTAAAAAGGTAGACTTAACTAATGGAATGAAATTGGCAGAATTTTTTGTACATACATGAAAAAAGTTTTAAATACTGGTCATTGGTTGGTTAAGAACTACTTAAAAATGAAGAAACAGAATCCGAAGATATTAATAATGGGGATTGTTAATATTTCCTAAGGAAGTATGAGACATAATTGCACAGGAAGTTTTCCTGAGCTAGATTAGGAAAAACAAATTCTGGCACCACAAATATCGATTTAAACATGTGTTGACCCATGTGGCTTCATTTGGACATGACTATATATATATCCTACAAAAAAGTGCAGAAGCAAAGACATCTTCAAGGCTTTCTTGTTGGGTGTTTTTTTCAAGAAGTTGTTGCTTTTCCTTGCTTGTCATTCATTACCCTGATGTTATGGAATTGCCTTTCAAAAATTATAGATTATCTCCAGGTTGTATAATACTCAAATTATGCTTATGCCAGTGATTAGATTAAAAATAACCATTGTACTTCATATGCAAATTTTTATAATGCCACTTTATACCTTACACACCATTTTTCTCCTGGAAGGAATGTGTGGAGTATTATAATCCATAACGTCTTTCTTTGCATTAATTTGTATTTCCTACTTTTATGTGTTTTGCATAAATAATGCATTTATAAAGGTCTTCCATTGATAATACTGAAACCATTGATGCCCTTATAAAATAATCAAAAAATAATAGTGGAGAATCCTAAATCTTTGTGTATTTTTCCCACTTTTACTGTTGTCTGGCCTAAATATAATACAAGTTTTTTTTATTTCCCACAACTTTTTATTATAAAGACGTTCAAATATACTGAAAGACATTAGGTCATACCAAGAATATTTCCTGATACATGAAATTCAAATTCGTTAAAGAGGAATAAATTTCCTGAAAGTTAAAGAGGAATAAATTACATCTGTCACCTAGATTTTTAAATTCACATTTTGCCATATTTTTTTGAAAAATAACTTAAAAGATATGACATTTCACCCCTATTAATGCATCTCATAAAAAATGAGTCTTTTTCTTTTTTATAATCACAATATTATTATATATCTCAAGAAATGAAGAGTAATTTCCTAATACCAAATGCTTACGCCATGTTTAAATTTTTCCTGTTCAGTCAAATCTCACACACTATATTTTATTGCAATGTTTGTTTCATCTATATAAAACAGTCTCCCGACTTTGATTTTTTTCCAGGGCTTTTTTTAATGGACCCGGTCAGTTTTAGAATCTCACATTCAGGATTTAACTATTGTTTACAACCAGATTGTTTATCAAGTCAACAGATCTGTGGTTTGCTTATCTTGTTACTGTAGTTTCTGTAAATTAGCAATTGGGGCCAAAGGCTTGATGTATTAAGGTTAAACATTTTTAACATTAACACTTCATAGATGTATGTCATATTATATCAAAGTCATATTAATATCTGTTTGCCTCACTATCAGTGATGCAAAATTTGATCACTCAATTATAACCACCTTATCTTCCCACTGTAAAAGTATGTTTTTCTGTGGACTGAGACCTTGGCAGATTATGGATAGCCTATGTAGCCACAAACTCACCTGGTGGTTTTGGTATCCAATAATGAAGATTCTTGTCTGAAATCAGTGATTTTTCTATTATTTCTACATTTATTGACTGACATTCTATAAGAGTGAACCTTCATCAGCTGGGCTACACTTGAGGCAAGGTCATGCTCAATTCCTTTCCTTTAATTACAAATTGTCATATTAAGGAGTTGACAGTGCCGACAAATGGTTCAATGTATTATTATAAATTGTGATCATTTTTCTAATGCTCAAATGATCCCAAGTTTGCCCAGTTTGAACCCTTCAGGTAGCTCTTATGTCCTTGCTTTGACATTCCCTCTCCCATCTTTGGGCACTTAATTGCCTTCTGACAGAAGATATCTCAGGTTCACCTTGCACTTTCAGTGCCCCATTTATAACCATTTCTTCAGGGATTCCTGGCTCTTTTTAATGGACATCTGTTTAGAAATCAAGATCTGGGTGCTAGGCATGCTCATTACTACTGGGGTATAACTAGTTTTCATTAAGATGAGTCTACTTATCTAATACCTAATTATGTAGTTATATACTGGGACAAAGTAGGAGCAAACAACTAAGCATTATACAACCAAGTTGTAGAGAATAGAAGTGTTACGTATACTAGAAAGCAGAAAACTTCACTACAAGAGATCTGTGCAGAGGCCATTAGAAAAGTTTAAAGAGGAAGGAAGGTTAATCTGGCAAGCAGGTTAAACAAAGCAAGAATAATTAAATGTAGGACACCTACTATGTTGTGTTTTAACTATTAATATATTTTGATAATTTACTGTTAAAAGCTAATTGCACTTCTTTCCCATCATTCTTGAAGGCATGTTTCTGATCTAAATTTGAATTCTGACAATCTATCTTATGCAAATCTAAATACTAGGGATTTTTTGCTAAACTTTTTACTTGGTCTTTAAAACTTTAAGGCTATTAGATTTTATTATTTGACTGTATCTTATGATACTAATGCACTTGCATGTGCGCCTACAGCTGTACTTTCTGATATTCTCATGGCTCTGTCTTTCACTGTAAGATATAACCCAGACCACTGGAGCCATTAAGAATTGCAAGCATGTGCACTGTAGTTATATGTATAAATTTGTGTATAAGCTTCTAAGCAACATTGAGTCCTCTGTTGCCAGGGTTGACCAGCAGATCCTGGGCAACAAATGGATGGATTACTGCCAACACATGTGCTGTGAAAGAGGGCTAAGGGACTGCCTGGCTAAAAGAACCAGGCAGCCTCAGTTGCCTGCCTCATTAGACTTTTATTGTAGCAGCAGTTTGAAATAAAGTTTATCTTTTAGATACAGTCTGCAGGGTAATATTGGGAGGACACATGTGTTTGCAGTGTCCTTTAAGCAAGGACACCCAAAGATTAAGCATAAGGATTCCAGTAAACACCCAGGGGTCTACGCATGCACAGACTTGTTTGGAAAGATCAAGGAATAATTAAGGGCACCAAGTTGGAATTCTGATAAACAGAGTGGGTGGTCTTCAACGCACTTCTTTTTTCTTGGAATGTCCTCCTTACAAACTTCCAACCAAGTCTCATACTCTGTGTGGGAGTGGAAAGTGATTCTGAAGTGCCTGAGGTCATATACATATACATATACATACCCATAGCAGAATAAGGATTGGAACCCATTGCTCCAGCACTTAGTTGAAATGTTAAATGAAAATTCAGAGCGCAAAAAGTATGCATCTATAATGTATAAAATATATTTTTTTCGAAATTAGATCATTGAAAGTTTTCGAAATTAGATCATTGAAACTCCTCCCATAGTTTCTTATATTCAAATCTTTAAATGAGAACAGCCCAACAAAGGATGCACTACCTTCAATTTTGTTCTCCCACCAGCTCTTTCCCAAGTTTCAGAACCATAGTCAATGATCACCTGGAGCTAATAAGTACCTTAAGTGGATTAATCTAAAACTAAATTGTTTTCACTCCCAACCCTCTTTAAATTCACCATAACTTTGAGAGGGAGGCCAAAAGCCACTCTCTTCACTAATACTTTAGTCTTATTGGTTTTACTTCCCATATATTCCAGTTCCTTCTCTATCCCCATGCCACTACTTCACTTCTGGCTTTTAATCCTCACTCGACATGTTTAGAGAGAGGAATGGGGGGGGGGGGGCGGGGGGGAGAACTTTGATGTGAGAGAGAAACATCGACCGGTTGCCTTCTGTACTTCTCCCAACTGGAGATGGAACCCGCAACCCAGGTATGTGCCCTAAAAAGGAATTGAACTGACAACCTTTCAGTGCACAGATGGACTCTTTTCTAGCTTTCAGTCAGCTCTTGGTTAGGTTATTTGGTAGCCAGGTAACTGTTCACCCTGCCCCTGATCTTAACCTTTTTAATGCACGTTAAAAACAAAAACAAAAACACCTGAGCCAGGACCGGTTTGGCTCAATGGATAGAGCGTCGGCTTGGGGACTGAAGGGTCCCGGGTTCGATTCCAGTCAGGGGCATGTACCTTGGTTGCGGGCATATCCCCAGTAGGGGGTGTGCAAGAGGCAGCTGACCGATGACTCTCTCTCATCGATGTTGCTAACTCTCTATCTCTCTCCCTTCCTCTATAAAATCAATAAAATATATTTTTAAAAAAAAAAAACACCTGAGACTAACACCACATACAGCTATATAGGTTGAGTAGTGCATTTGCCCATGTCATGGTTTGCTTAAAACCCTTCATATCTTTTCATTGTCAGCAGCAGTGGGTCACTCTCAACTGCACATCAGAAGGTCCTGAGGAGCTTTTAAAAGTACCAATGCCAGGACCCTGAATTATTCATTTGGGATGGGGCCTGGATATCAGTGCTTCTTCCACTCCCCAGGAGACTAATGCTCTAAAGTGATTCAAGGGCAGAAGCAAGGAAACCAGTTAGGAAGCAGTCTCAGTGGTGTAGAGAAACTGGTGGTTGAGAAGTGACCCAGCGCTGGGTCTGAAGGACCCGCTAATGAATTCGATTGGGATGTGAGACGGGTTAGGCTGACTCTCATCCTGGAGAATGTGCCCTACAAGGGGGAGACCCACGCATCTCTGTGTCATGACAAGCACAGCGCCCTCAGTGAGTGTTCAATGCTTCCCTTCAGGAGCATTTGCAAAATACTCAAGATGACACTCTCCGCCCTGGCTGGCCTGCTCAGGGTT
The DNA here is from genome assembly GCA_963693515.1 of Pipistrellus nathusii. NCBI lineage: Eukaryota > Metazoa > Chordata > Mammalia > Chiroptera > Vespertilionidae > Pipistrellus > Pipistrellus nathusii. Next base: position 275,927 of record OY882873.1, read on the forward strand.
AAAATGTCACCCCTTGTGCATTTTGGGGTTGCAGGTTGGATTCTGGCCAACGTCATGTACCTGGGTTGCAGGTTTGATCTCTAGCCCCTATCAGGGCAAGTGCAGAAATAACCAACTGATGTGTGTCTCACATTGATGTTCTCTTTCTCTCTGCATCCCCTTCTCTTTCTCCCCCTTCCACTGTAAGGAACAATGGGAAAAATATCTTTGGGTGATGTTTAACAATATAATTAAAAAATGTGTACTCTCAGAAAAAAACTTATTTTACATATCTGTCCCATACTGTGAAGAGTTTGGGGTTTTACCCCACTTAAAAGATAATATGGATGCTGACACAAGACCTGAAACTCCTGGTATTAGACAAAAACTTTATTACTCATGACAAAAGCAGTAGCTGGACTCCATATTAAGCTGATTACTCTTGCCTGCCCCACCCCCACCCCCTGACTCCCCACAAGAGGGTAACAGGTAGGCCTAGATCAGCGGTTCTCAACTTGTGGGTCATGACACTGGGGGGTCAAATGACCCTTTCACACAGGTCACCAAATCCATCGGAAAACACAGCTTTTTACATTACGATTCATAACAGTAGCAAAATTACAGTTATGAAGTAGCAATTAAAATAATTTATGGTTGGGGTCACCACCACAGGAGGAACTGTATTAAGGGATTGCAGCAGTAGGAAGGTTGAGAACACTGGCCTAGATGGATACCAGCACAGGACTGCATTCCAGGAAGGCAGCACTGCTTGGGGGCCATTGCTTTTACAGTGTGTGCGTGGAAAGCAAGATGCTCCTTGTTCCAGGAGACATGCCGTGTGTATTTCCTTGCTGTAAACACGTGCCTGAGAAATGGCCAGGGAAAGAGCCGTTAAGACCTTGCTTTCTTGCATAGTTAGCAGGAGGAACATGGAGGGCTGCTCAGGGCCCATGATATATTGCCTCTCCCAAAAGAGCCCTTTCTAGTGTAAACTTTACCCTCCGAGAATTCAAGGAACCCTGTAGCTTATAAACGAGAAGGTAGGAAGCAAAATGAAGGTACCTCTCTCAAGCATACAGAGTAGATGTTTTCCTGAAGAAAAATCTTAGGTCATACCAAACCAGGGGTATTCTCGGAGGTTGAGAAGTAATCTCCCTACACTGTACATTAAAGGCTACACCAGGAATACTATATTAAATTCTGAGCATCAGGTTTTACACTAGAGTATGATACATTGGGTTTAAATGATTGAAAAAATTAAAAGAATATTTCCTGACACATGAAATTCAAATGTGTTAAAGTCTTATTGGAACACAGCCACATTCTTTCAAGTATTGCCTATGGCTGCTTTCCTGCTATAAAGACAAAGTTGTGAACCATAAAAAAATGGCAAAACCTAAAATATTTGCTATTAACCCGTTATACAAGTAAGCCTACTCTGCCTGTACACAGTGGTGTGGGTTGGCTAAGCCAAACAGCAGGCCAATAAAAGCAACAACACTCCTAGGGGGGAGGTGAGGGGAGTGAAAGTGTCCGGAAATAAAAGTCAATTAGGACACTTTAAAATATATTTTTACTGATGTTAAAGAAGAAGGGAGAGGGAGAGAAAAATAGAAACACCAATGATGAGAATCATTGATCAGCAGCCTCCTGCACGCCCCCTACAGGAGACAGAGCCCGCAACCCGGGCCTGTGTCGTGGACGGAAATTGAACCCGGGACCCTTCAGTCCACATGCCAACTGAGCCAAACCAGCTAGGGCAGGGTTTTTCCCCCTTAATTTAAATCCTTGTCCGAGGAAATGTTTTTATTGACATTAGAGAGAGAAACATCGAACGGCTGTCTCCGGTCATGCCAGGAGGGCAAGGACGGGAGGCCTGGGTATGCCCTGGCCGGACCGCCTCGGTGAAATGCTGCTCCCAGCGGGCCCTGGGCGGGCGGGTCTTTGCTGCATGAAGTGAAGGACGCGCCCCGGAAACCCGGGCTCAGCGGGGAAGCGGGCGGAGGTTGCTCAGGAGGCCAGCGGCCAGCGCTGCGCAAGAACTCTGGGCGACGCCGAGACCCGTGTGGCTCAGTGGTAGAGGGACTGGGGACTGAAAGGTCCCGAGTTCGATTCCGGTCAAGGGCATGTACATGGGTTGCGGGCACATCCCCGGTTGGGGGTGTGCAGGAGACAGCTGATCGATGATTCTCTCTCATTGATGTTTCTAACTCTGCATCCCTCTCTCTTCCTCTCTGTGAAAAATCAATAAAATATATTTAAAAAAAAAAAAAAAAAAAAAAAAAAAAAACCTCTGGGCGAGCAGTGCGCCCCCTGCGGGCGGAGACCGCGCCCACGCCCTCCGCTGCCTCTGCGAGTGGAGGCCAGTCAGGGTCACCTGGAGGAGGTTACCCCCCCCCCCAGGGGCTGCCTGAGTGGGGTCCAGGAGAGGCCTCCCTGCCGGTGCTCATCATTCCAGTCTTGAAAGGCAACGTGGATTCAAGCTCGCACTTTATTCCTAATCCGTGCGGTCAAATCAGCACGTCGGTCCTCAAATGCAGACACCCCTCAAGCCAACTTCGTGGCTCGCTCGCTCTTTAAAAAACAAAACAAAAAACATAATTTCAGTTCTCCAGGCTTTTTTTTTTTTTAAATAATCATTGACCAGCTGCCTCCTGCACGCTGGCTCCTGGGGACCGAGCCCACAGCCCAGACATGTGCCCTTGGCCCGGATCGAACCTGGGACCCTTTGGCCGCAGGCCCATGGTCTATCCACTGAGCCACACCGGCGAGGGCCTCTTTTCACTCTTAACTGGGAACCTGTCACCCCACCCTCGGCGATGCTCGGCTCCTGCGGGGCAGGGTGAGGCGGGCGTGGGAAGCAGTGGCCACGGCCCCACTTGTGTCCCGCAGGGAGGGGTTCGGCCATTCCCCATCAAGCCCCACATGGGGGGGGGGGGCATAGCCTCAGATCCCCTTTCAAGACCCCAGCCAGGTGCTGGGGCAGCGCGGCCTGCGGCCCCCAGCCTGGCACTAGGGTGGAGGGTGACATTGAGATCCATTGGGCGGGGGACGAAGCCTGAGACCCCACATCAAGCCCTGCCAGATGAGGGGTGCAGCTCAGGTCCCCTGGCGCCAGGGTGGGGGTCATGGCCTGAGGTCGCCTGTCCATGCCCCACCTGGCAGGGGATGCGACCTGAGGTGCCCTGGCCGGTGCCAAGCCAGGGGGCACAGCCTGAGGTCCCCCCATCAAGCCCTGCTCGGTGGGGGGCCTGGCCTGAGGTCCCCCAGCTTGGCGCCAGGGTAGGGGGCTTGGCCTGAGGTCCCCTGTAAGCCCACCAGGCAGGGGGCCCAGCACCACACAGCCTCAGGTCCCTGCTGATTTGCTCATGAAGGCTCCTTACAGAACTTGGCCTCCACTGTGGGCGCAGCCATCTTGACCGTGTCGGTCAATTTGCATATTCCAACTTGGGGAAATTCCTGTTTGTTTTAACACCAACTGGACACTCAGTGTGGTGGACTAAATAATGGCCCCCAGAAGTACCCACCTCCTGATCCCTGGGCCTGGTGAATGTTACTGTACATGGAAATGTGGGTTTCCCCAGTGTGAACGGGTAAGGATTATGAAATGGGGAGATTATCTGGATTGTCTGGGTGGCTTTACCTGCAATCACAAATGCCTTATGAGAGGAAGACAGAGAAAGTGTGGCCACGGAGCAGATGCTCAAGGGATGCAGTCACAAGCCACGTGATGACAACAGCCACCAAGAGCCACAAAAGGCAAGGAATGGGTTCTCCCTGGAGCCTCTGCAGGGAGCCTGGTACTGCCTTGAGTTGGTCCCAGTGAAACTAATCTTGTCCTTCTGGCATCCAAAACCGTTGGGGACTAAATTTCTGCTCTTCCAAATCACCAGGCTTGGTGGGGGACGCGGCCTGAGGGCTGTTACAGTGATCTTAAGAAACGAATACACACCAGTTCATTGGTTTCATTTTGCTTCCAAAATTCAGGGGTTGCTTTTTCTTTACTGTAGATAGTGATTTATTGAGCGTGAAGCTAACGCCTGGGACAAGGATTGGTGAGCAAGTCATCAGTAAATGAGGGGTTGGCAGGGTAACCAGCAAGTTTGCAGGAAAATGATAGCACAACCAGCATGAAGCTGTACCCCCCATGCCGTGAGGTTTAAAGGAAAATAAAGCAAAATATTTTCATACTGAAATTTGGTGAAGCCTCAGCATCCTGTCCTCCATGTCCTATACTCTCTGCACTTTTCTTATGAGGACCAGAGAGCTGGAAGGTCTGAGAAATAACAACGTATTAATGATGTGCAATGCATGTAGATATTTGCAATTTTCACATATCAGATATTTCAACCTGTAACAAGATAAAGAGCACGTTAAAAATGCAATTTTGTATTTTGAAATGGTTACAGGCTGAAGAATTAAAGCAGGGTGGAATCTTGTTTAACCAGTCACTCCTCGTCTAAAAGAACAGCATATCTTTAAGTCTGTAAAAAATCCTTTACCAAGCCAAGAGTAGGATCTTCTGGGGAAATCTCTGATAACTCTGAAACGTAAAAGCAGATAAAGATCAGCAGTGTTCAAGTAGCGGCTTGGTTCAGATGTTTACGTTGAGTCTGTTAAGATTTGCTCTAATCCTCTCTGCTGCTGAACTGTAAAAAGGGAGGGACTAGCCTTATTTTGGTTATTGGTCTGGAAATTAATTCAGCCTTCAGCCCAGGCACCTTCCTGCTTCTCCTCCCTCTGTGGACACTCCTCTCCCGCCAGCAGTGCTGCCAGCGTCCGTCTGTCCGTGGGAATGTGGGTGCTTTGGTCCGGCCGCCCGACAGATGCAGATTTAAATAAAACAACGGCTGTGATGCTGAGGTGTAAGAAGCACGTAGCTGGGCTTTCTCCCCTCACCTCGCCGGAGCTCCCATCACCCTGTGCTCTCCTAAGAAATAGGGTGGGAGCACTGCTTGTTACCTTTAGGTTTTGTGAGAGATAAAGGGGCAAAGAGCATCTTTTGCTCTAAGAACACCTGTGTCTATGTTAACGGTGACTTTTGGAGAGCGCCTAGAAATGGGGCTGGTCTCAGGGGCTCAGCCATGTGATGAGGGGGGCATGTTCAGCCCTCTGGAGATGCAGGGGGACTCAGTCCCCATTGCCGGTGGTTTGACGCTTTTGCCCATGTAACAGTGAAGGGCAAGCTCAGCTCTCCACGCAGGGAAAGCCCCGTCTCCCCTCTGGTGCCTTTCCGTCCTGAGCAGCTCCTCCACTGCCCACACAGACTCTGCTCTTCTGGTCCCAGTGTGTGGAGGTTTCCCACACCGAGCAGCTCTCCGGCGCCAGCGGGCGTCCTGGGCCTGAGCTCGGTCCTGACGCTGCTCCTGGGGACTGCCGGACCCTCAGGACGGCTCCTCACGGCGCACACGCTTCGTGCTTCAGATGCAACAGCAAGCCCAGGTGCCACCTGCGGATCTGACCGGGCGCCCCCAGCCCCTCCTGGGTGGGCTGATTTGCTAGAGCAGCTCGCAGGCCCGGGAGCAGGTCACCGCTTCCTTGGAGGACGGGACGAGGACAAGGAGCGGCCCGGGAGGAGCCAGGCTGAGGCGGGGGCGGAGCTCAGGAGGCGGTCCCCGCGGAGGGGCGTCCCCCCTGGTGTCTGCACCTGGCAGCGCTCTGAGCCGCTGCTCCTGGGATTCCCGGAGCCCCCCGTGAGGCGTGGCCGGCACTCACTCCGTTCCCAGCCCCTCCCCTGGCTGAGAAGGGGGCTACCCTCCCAGGCTTCTGATCACGGAATGTTCTCTCCAGCGACCACCCCACCCCGGGGCCACCCAGCGTCACCCCATTAGAACAAAGATGTTCCTAGTGCTCTTTCCACTTAGGAATTTGCCAGAGTTTTAGGAGTCTGGTGCTGGCAGAGACCTACCTTTTTTTCTATTATTGCTCAGCAATGAGCCTCCACAAAAACCATAAACTACAGGGGTTCAGAGCTCTTTAGACTAGTGAAGACCCCAGGTGCTGGGACGATGCCGTGCCCAGAGTGGACGCAGAGACGCTGCAGCCCTCCCCTTACACTGCCCCCTGAGGTGTGTTCTTTACAATAGCCTGGGAAGCCTAAGTAATGCTTCCCTGAGCTCTGTGGGCCCTTCTAGCAAATTATCAAATCTTATTCTATATTATAAAAGGCCAGAGACCTTAACGGTGTCACAACCATAATGACTGTTAGACCAGAACCACCACAGCCCCTTGTTGGGCTGGCCCTGCCCCTCAGTAAGGGGTTAGTGGAGATCAGGCAGGCAGGCAGAGTGGTTAAGGGTGATTAGGTAGGCAGGCCAGCAGTTAGGGGCAATCAGGTAGGAAAATGGCCCCTTGCTGGGTTAGCTATACCCTCAAGCAAGCAGTTAGGGCTATCAGACAGGCAAGCAGAGTGATTAGGGGTGACCAGGTAGGCAGACCAGTTGTTAGGGGTGATCAAGTAGGCAGGCAAGTGGTTAGAGGCGATCAGGTCGGCAGGCCAGTGGTTAGGGGTGATCAGGTAGGCAGGCAAGTGGTTAAGGGCAACCAGGTAGGCAAATGGCCCCCCAGCAAGCTTTTAGGAGTGATAAGACAGACATGCAGAGGCAATCAGGTAGGCAGATCAGTGGTTAGGGGTGATCAGGTAGGCAGACGGGCCCTCTTAGGGTTGGCCCTGCCCCCCAGCAAGTAGTTAGGGTGATCAGGCAGGCAGCCAGGTGAGCGGTTAGGAGCCAGCAGTCCCAGATTGTAAGAGGGATGTCTGAGGGATCTCAGATTGGAGAGGGTGGAGGCCAAGCTGAGGGACACTGCCCCACCCCTGCACAAATTTTGTGCACCAGACCTCTAGTGATTGTAATGAATGTGGAAAATACTTGTATTCAGATTTTATCCAACATCAGGAAATTCTCTCTACAGAGAAATCTTTTCTTTTTTTTTTCAGTGAAAAATGTGCAGAAATCATTCAAGCAGCATACACGCCTTCCTTATACATCACAGAATGCAGTCGGGGAACCCTTTGAATGTAAGAAATAAGGAAATGCCAGAGAAGTCATACTGGATATGATTTCAAAATGAGTGTGGGATTGTGGGGATGCCCAGCCCTCGGTCCTCCCCTACTTTGACAATGAGAATTCACATGGAGAGAGGCTAATCTGTGCACCAGATGTAGGTGGTGTCAGTAAAAGAACACCTCTTTCTTCCCATTGGAGCATCCAACTAAGGGCAAACTCTGAATGTCATGAACGAAGGTGTGTTTTCATGGTTACAAAATATTTTTTTAATATATTTTATTGATTTTTCACAGAGAGGAAGGGAGAGGGATAGAGAGTTAGAAACGTCGATGAGAGAGAAACATTGACCAGCTGCCTTTTGCACACCCCCTATCAGGGATGCGCCCGGAACCAATGTACATGCCCTTGACCGGAATTGAACCTGGGACCTTTCAGTCCTCAGACCAACGCTCTACCACTGAGCCAAACCGGTTTTGGCTACAAAATCTTTTTTGAACATTAGAAGATTTATACTAAAGAAAATCTTATAAATGAATTGTATGTGAGAAAATATTCACTTAGAGCATGAAATTTATTCTACATTGAGTGCTCACACCAGAGAGAGGTCGTACACAGTAACTGAAAAGTGTGAAATCCGCCAGAGGAGCCCTAATATGGGAGGGAAACCCACTGGATGTCCTGAGGGTGGCACAAAATAGCTATCTCACTGCAGTGCCCCCTTACTCACAGTTTCACTGTTTGTAGATTCAATCACCCACTGTCAACCACAGTCTGAAAATATTAAATGGAAAATTCCAGAAATACACAATTCATGTTTTATTTTTTAAATAAATCTTTATTGTTCATATTATTACAAATGTTCCTCATTTTTTCCCCCTCCATTGCTCTCCTCCACCAGGTTCCCACCCCACCCTCTGCCCTTTCCCCACCCCCCATTGTCCTCATCCATAGGTGCACAGTTTTTGTTCAGGCTCTTCCCACATCCCCCTCTCCCCTTTTCCCCAAGAATCGTCAGTTCACTCCCCTTCCATACCTCTGATTCTATTATATTCACCAGTTAATATTGTTCATCAGGTTTTTTAATTCCCTTGGCTTTTAGTTTCACTTGTTGATAGTTACGTATTTGTTGATCATAATTTTTATCTATATCTTCTTCCTCTTCCTAAAGAACCCCCTTCAGCAATTCATTTAATTCTGGTTTGACAGTGATGAACTCCTTTAGCTTTTTTTTATTTGTGAAGCTCTTCATCTGGCATTCGATTCTGAGTGATATCTTTGCTGGGTAGAGTATTTTTGGCTGTAGGTTCTTACTATTCATCACCTTGAATATTTCTTGCCATTCCCGTCTGGCCTGCATGGTTTCTGTTGAGAAATTAGCTGACAATCCTATGGGTACTCCTTTATAGGTAACTACCTGCTTTTCTCTTGCTGCTTTTAATATTCTCTCTTTGTCTTTTGCTCTTGGAATTTTAATTATGATGTGTCTTGGTGTGGTCCTCCTTGGATTCCTTTTGTTTGAGATTCTGTGTGCTTCCTGGACTTCACCAGGAGGGGGAAGTTTTCTGTCACTATTTCTTCCAGTATTCTTTCGGTATCTTGCTCTCTCTCTTCTTCAGGGACCCCCATAATTCTGATGTTGGTTCGCTTGAAATTGTCCCAGAAGTTTCTTACATTATCTTCAACTTTCTGGATTCTCTTATCTTCTTGCTTCTGTGGAGGAGTGTCCTCTGGCTCTTTGTGTTCCAAATATTTGACTTGATTCTTGCGATCTTCCATTCTGTTTTTAGGACTCTGTATAATATTTTTTATTTCAGACAATGTATTCTTTATTTCTAGTTGATCCCTTTTCATATCCTCATAGGTCTCGTTTATTTTATCGGCCTTTTCTAGGAAATTCTTGAAAAGCCTTATAACCGTAGTTTTGAACTCTATATCTAGTCACTTCTTTTCCTCCATTTATTTTGTTTGTGATCTGTTTCCTTGTCTCAGCTTCCCTGAGTTGGTAGGGTGGCTTTGTGTGCTAATGTGTCCTATATGGTTCAGTGAGTCAGCCTCCTAGTTACCTGAGGTGGACAGTCTTGGTGTAGCCCTTTGTGGGCTGTGTGTGCAGTCTTGTTGTTAAGCCTTGCTTGTTTTTGGTATCACTGGGAAGCATTGATCTCCAAGCCAATTGGCTATCAGAAGTGTCTCGGCTAGGAGGATTTCTGTATTCCGCTTGGATGGAGCGGAGTCTCGGGGTGGCACAGACAAGCTTTGTTGAATCCCACACAATTGGTTGCAGGCGCGCCCACCTCTTTGGTATAGGCACAGACAAGCTTTAGATTCCTATCTTTCACTCCCTAGGAGAGTCCCATTCACTGCGAACAAGAAAGCTAGCCACTGGAAGGGCTTCTGTGCTCCACTTGAATGGGGTGGAGTCTCAGGCAATTCATAAGTTTTAAATGCTATACTGTGCTGAGTAGCATGATGAAATCTCAAGAGGTCCTGCTTCATCCCACCCAAGACTTGACTCATCCCTTCACCCAGCGTCTCCACGCTATATACACTCCCTGACCAACAGCCACTTAGTAACCGCCTTCCTATCAGATCAGCTGTAGCAGTGCTTGCTTTCAAGTAACCCTTATTTTACAATGGCCCAAAGCATGGGAGCAGTGAAGCTAGCAATTCGGAAACGCCAAAGAGATGCCACAAAGTCTGTAAGTGGAAAAGTGAAAGTTCTTGACTCAATAAGAAAAGATAAAAATCTATTGCTGAGGTTGTTAAGATCTATAGTAAGAATAAATCTCCTGTCTGTGGAATTATCTGACGTATAAGTAAACTTCATCATATGTATGTATGTATGTACATTTGTACATGGAGGAAACATGGTCTATAGGGTTTGGTACTATCTGCAGTTTCAGGCTTCCATTGTGGACCTTGGACAGTATGACCTTGATCACGCAGCTACCAACCGCCCCGCCCCCAGCCCCTGCCTTCAGGAAGCAGGTTTCATTGTGTGCAATCTGCCCCAATGTCGGGCCAGGAGAGGAGGAACACGAAGACAGTACCAGAAGGCGCTTTCTAGCTGTCCATGTGGTTCAGACACGGCCAGGAAAGGCACAACCAACGTCACATGTTTAGAGACTCGGCTGGAGGCCTTTCTATGCATACATTTCTATCAGTAAAAAGCCCCTGAGCACTCACCTGCCATGCGTGTTACAAAAGGTCTCATTACATGGCTGGGTCTGCGTTCAAGCCTGCATCCCACCTTGACTCCCAGAACAGCCGGGTGCTCCTCCTTCCATGCTTCTGGGTTTGAGGGAGAGCCCAAGAGTGGGAGGGAACTAGACGTTACCTCATTTTTCACACAAATATTCAGAAGGTTTTCTCTCACTGATGAATTTTGGAGATTCCATAGGCTACACTAGATAAACCGCCAAAGCAGCAACGTTAGGGAAAGATTAATGTCACCACAACGTGCTAATGTAAAAAAAAATCAGAAGTGAGTTGCGGTCGGCTCAGATGCTGGTGGAAGATGCCTCTGATCAGAGCCTCATTGCTGCCTGCCCCTCTGGAGGCCCCTGGAGGCCTGAGTGTATCCAAGAAGCTGGCAGAGTCCGGGCGGGGTTGTTCTGTGCAGAGGCTGGTGGACCTGTGCCTGGGAAGCTTCACTAGGAAGCAGGCAGAGACGCTGAGCCAGAACGTCCTTGGCCAACCAGTGGGAGCAGTGGTCTGAGGAGGGGTTATCCGTAGGACTGTCACAATTCAGATAATGTCAGCACGCTGATGTTTTCCAAAAACTAGATGCAATTAGTCTCCTTATCCTTTTTTCCCTCTGTCTCCCTTTCTTTCTTTTTAAAAAACTAATAGTTTATTGATTTTTAGAGGGAGAGGAAAAGAGAAAATTGATATGAGAGCATAGCATCGATCAGCTGCCTCCTCCATGCTCCCTGCCAGGGATCAACCCAAGCATATGCCCTTGACCGGGAATGCTGAACTAGACAACATGGAACCCGCTGAGGCACATCGGCCAGGGCAACCTCTGTCTCTCTGTGAGCCTCTCAAGTGTCAAGTTTATCACATATGCAGACTAATTTTTAAAATTTCAATGACTGTTTTTCATTTTCAAAACATTTTTGAATTTTTGAATTGTTTTTAAACATCATCAGTTCCCACTTTGTTTTTTATTGCTTTTTAATAACTTCTTGCTTTTTTTTAAAAAAACCAAGTTATATTTTGAGCCTCTCTGAGCATGACACACACACTTTAAAGTCTTCATCAAGTCTTTATCAAAAGCGTGAATTTAGAGTAGATTCACCTCCAAATCTTCTATTTTCTTGGAAAGTTATTTTTAATTTTTTTCTTTCTTACTCTGGACTCAACCCTCATTGTGGAGTGGTTTTGCAGCTGTTTCATCTGACGCCTGGCTCAGCCACGATCTCACAGTGACGCCCGGGGCTGCGGAGTGGAGCAGAGGCCGGCGCCTCCCTGGCTCCCTGCCTTCCTGGTCTTACAGCTTTTGAAAGGCCACATCCCCAGGTGGTGATCAACAATGGTTGTTTGTTTTTCCCCAGTTTCCTTTCATGACCTATTCTGCCCCTCACTTCCAGCAGTGAGCCTTCTGTGGAACATTTTTAGTTTTCTTTGTCCCAGAGGATTCAAACCACCACCACCACCTCCACCACCACCACCACCACCTCCTCCACCACCACCACCTCCTCCACCACCACCACCACCACCACCACCACCACCACCTCCTCCACCACCACCACCACCACCACCACCACCACCGTCAGTTCTACCAACTTCCGGACTAGAACACAGCAAACCCAAAGCTACAGTCCACCTGACTTACATTTCTGCTTCCTCTTCCCTACTTTCAAGTATTCATCTAACCTCTGAGCTTATATTGGGTAAAATTTTTCAATATTTTATCTGTCATTGCTATACATTTGGAGCACAGAATGTATATCAAATCATGAACTCTCCATCTGATTCCTCACCTTTCTTCTCTGCCCAGGTTTTTATGTCTCGTGGCCACAGTGAAAGGGAAGTTTTGTATCTATAGAGGCAATGGTGTATCTGGTTCTGTGTTTACAACCTGCCATGTACCATAGAACTCCATCCGCTGCCTGATCTTCTTGAGATAGATGGGGAAGGCTCTATTTCTGAAGGACTTAATAGATTATCTCTCTCCATGTCTGGAAGCACAAAAAGAGATGTTGAACTGCAAAATCAGAAGTCTGTCATAGATTCAATGACCTACCATTAAGATGTTACTTAAGAGGAATGCACAGCAGCCAAGTTGTTCTTGAGAGTTTTCATCGGTGACTCAGTAATAACCAAACATGGTTAGGAGCGCGTTAGCTCATCTCCTCCTAGGATACGTAACACTGAAAAGCATGCTACAGCCTCCCCACAGGCTGTCCCTGCCAGAGAAGGACTGGGGAACACTGGCCACCTCTAACCCTGGAGACCACTTACAAATGGGATACCTCTAATTTAGGAAGTTCCTTCTCTCCGCTCCATGGTGGGTCTTCACCAGTTCACCAGTTCAATTCCAGTCAGGGCACATGCCTGGATTGTGGGCTTGATCCCCAGCAGGGGGCGTGCAGGAGGCATGTATCTATCTCTCTATTTCCCTCCCTTCTCTCTCTAGAAATCAATAAAATCATATTTTTAAAAAAGAAAAATATCCTTGGGTGGAGATGAACAAAAAAAAAATGATTAAGATAATGATTAAGGTAGTAAATTTTATGTTGTGCATATTTTATCACAATTTTAAAAGAGAAGAACCACCTGTCAGCATCTACATTGGCTGTACAACTGCTGTTCATTTCTTTGTTCAATAAGCTTTATTGTCCTAGCCCAGTGGTCGGCAAACTGCGGCTCGCGAGCCACATGCGGTTCTTTGGCCCCTTGAGTGTGGCTCTTCCACAAAATACCACAGCCTGGGCGAGTCTATTTTGAAGAAGTGGCATTAGAAGCTTAAGTTTAAAAATTTGGGCTCTCAAAAGAAGTTTCAATCATTGTACTGTTGATATTTGGCTCTGCTGACTAATGAGCTTGTTGACCACTGCCCTAGCCAGTTTGGCTCAGTGGATAGAGAGTCAGCCTGAAGACTGAAGGATCCCGGGTTCGATTCCAATCAAAGGCATATGCCCAGATTGCAGGCTCGATCCCCAGTAGAAGGCATGCAAGAGGCATCTGATCAATGATTCTCTCTCATCATTGATGTTTCTATCTCCCTCTCACTCTCCCTTCCTCTCTGAAATTAATAAACATATACTTAAAAATAAATACACTTTTATTGAACAAACACTCTCCAGATCCTGTGTGAGGCACAGTTACTCCCAAGAGGATGAGGCCTGGCCCACCCAGAAGCGCAGCAGGCATCTAAGCACCAGATGCACTGAAGTGTTCTGGGTGACGAAGGCCTCATGATGACAGGAGAGCCACAAGGGAGCAAGCGGCCAGTTCTGGAAAGGCCACTGTGAACGTCAGAGATCTCTTCTGGAAACGGAATCCTGAAACCTGAAGAAACCGTCATGGAGGTGTGGGAGTTGGGAAGGGAGAAATTCGAACGATGCGGGAGCCTGACTTGTCCGGTGTGGTCATGGCCATGCACTTGGTTCTGCTGGGCTCCGGATGGCAGAGGCCTGGGCCAAGCAGATGGGGCCTGAGCGGGAGGCAGAGGCCAGAGCACAGAGGGCGTGTGAGCCTCAGGAGAGCCGTCCTTCAGCAACACAAGATTGTTACCCTGCCTTTCATTGTTGTTTCCTGACTAGAGCGACTGGTAGAAGGTGCGGTGTCTTCAGGCTCCCAGAGAAGGGCGCGCTGGCCTGCAGACATCACTCGCGGGCAGGAGCAGCAGTTACCTGTTTGCAGACAGAGCTGTCTGGCCTCGCCTGTTAATTTGTGCGACTCCACAGCAGAGAGAAGGTCTCTCTTCCTTTTTCCCAGCAGGACTTCAAATTGGGCGTTACTGTTTTGGCCTGGCATTTCATTTCAATCGAGTGGCTTTCAAATTTAAAGGAAGGTTTAGGTAACCAATTTTACTTAAAGGTCAGGAACCTTGAATACTCCCAGTAAGTCACGAAACTATACAGTTGGCCCTGAACAACACAGGTTTGAACTGTGTGGGTCACCCTGCCTTGTTCAAGGGTAAGGTGACCAGACGTCCCGATTTTTAACAATTTGTCTCGAGTCCCTCGACATTTTTAAAACGCCACGGGACAGATTGTTAAAAATCAGACTGTCCCGCCAGAAGTGGAACGTCTGGTCACCTTATTCAAGGGTCAACTGCACTTTACACTGGCAGCTAACACAGGCCTAGAGTTCATGATCAGGGACTGCAGCCCAACCTGACGCTGGTCCCAAGGTCTCATGGAATCTGAAGGAGCCTGGCTTCTGAGAATAGCTTTCCTACGAAGTCAGAACAGCTGTTGGGTTTCTATGAGGTGGAGGGAACTATGCTTTGCTCTCGGTAGCCTCCAGTGTGCAGCAGGCCTTCGGTTTCCGTAAGGAGCCTCCACTTTCTCCAGGACAGCCTATTCCCTGCAAACCACCCTCCCAGGGTCTGCTCCCTCTAGTTCAGCATGCCTGTTCCAACCACAAACTCGCCAGGAGCTCACAAACATTGCCTGGGTTAGGCAAGGGATCAAAAAACTAGACTTCTCCCAAAAATCTCAGGGAATCAGCACCACATCACTTAGAAGGCCAGTTCTTTGCAAACAAGCCCGTGGGGGCCTGGGCTTTGAGTGGAATGGACTGAAAGCCTTCACAGAGCCTTTGCTTGCTTCTGCTCTGGGTGTGACCAGCATCTGCAGCATCTCCTCGGCAGGATCCTCACCACGTGCTCAGGGCCTGAGGGCGGGAGTTCCCACCGCTCACGTCTCTGACTCTTCAAGGTGGCACCTCAGCTAACCTGTCTGTCAATCTTGTGAGCAAACACTAGACGCGAACCATGAACTTCCAAGCGATGAAATGTGTGGCCGCTTACTCCGTGCAGTTCATCCCCGGGGGCAGAAGATTCTGACGCTGTTCTCCCTGTCCAGAGCGGTGGTTCTCAGGTGGGGGGAGTGGGGGGATTCTGTGCCCCAGGGACACCTGGCAATGTCTGGAGACATTTCTGATGTCTTCGCTGGGACTGGTCAAGTGGGAGAAGGGGTGCTATTGGCATCAAGTGGGTAGAGGCCAGGGATGCTGTAAAACACCCTACAATCCACAAGGCAGCCTCTCCCCCCCACCACCCCCCCGCCACCCCCAAAAAACGATCCATTCTAAAACATCAGCAGTGTCAAGATTATGAAATTCTGGACTAGAACTAGACCAAGCACCTGAGGGCCTACCATTTATTTAGTCCTCTCAGGAAGTCAAACTTTTCTGCTCACTAAAACTAGCCTCCCCTTTTGTAGCGTGGGGTTTATAATAAGGTGCAAAACTAGACTGCATTTCCCAGGCTTCTTTGCAGTTTAGTGTGGCCATGCAGCTACCGTAGTTCTCACCACAGAATGCGGCCTGAAGTGACATGTGCCTCTCCTGGCCAAGGCTCCTGAGAACCACCTTCCCCGAGTGCTGGCAAAGGCGCAGTGACAGGTAGGCTCTGGGAGAGCCATGGCGTGGGTCCCGCACCCCTGAAACACCAAACGGGAGAGAGCCAGCTGCCGAACAAGACCACGCGCCGTTACGCGAGTGAGAAGAAAACCTGTGTGTGTGAGCCAGTGGCCGTCTCTGGGCCTCTGTCACAGCAGCTGAGCTCATCCTAGTCGGCCGTTCCCAATGGAGAGCGAGACCTCTGGATGGGGCGAACATGGCCGGGCTCTGTGTCCTGAGGTGATTTGGGGCTTCCCTCGCCTCTGTCTGCAGAGCCACACATGTCAAAGTGCACTGTTGAGGGGCCCTGGCTTTGCTCGGCACAGCCTCAGCTTCGGGAGCAAGCTGTGAAACCATCCGGCTGTGTGCCTCAGTCACCTCACGATTGCAAAAGTGATAAATGGCAGGCCGCAGCCAGAACTGCAGCATCCATCTTGTATGAAAACTGCTGTTTGAAATTTTAACCCTGCTGTTTAGCTTCTATGGACGTAACCTTCCCCAGACAAGGTCATCAGTGCTGGCGCAGGCCGGGCCTCTGGCTGAGGTCTCAGCGCCCCAGTACACACTGGCTCCTTAAGAACCTGCAAAGGGGGCCGGAAACACTCCGTATTTGGGAGACAAAGAGGGTAAAATCATAGAAATAGGGAGAATTCCTGCATGTTGGGTCCCAGAATTTGAGATACATTTTCCTCTGGACCCGCACGTAGTAAATGTAACTCCATCTCTCTAAGTATTGCTTTGTTCTTCTTCGGTTTTCTGTCATAGACCAGCTTGGGCAAAAGAAAAGAGAGAAGAGGCTCAGGTAAGCCAACCACAGAGGGGACAGCCAGCGCAGCACGACCCTCTTCCCGCCTCCGTCTCCGCCTCTGCATAGGCGCTCCGTTCCTGCTCTCGGCCTCTTCACACGGAGGGAAAAGGCCCGCCATCCTTGAGTCCCTTCCCTCCTGCTTGGCCAGAGGAGAGGGTCCTCCACCTCCAGCCGGGCGGGGCTGGGGCTGAGAGGCCTCTGGGGCCGGCGGTGTTCTCAGGACTGAGGACTGGGTTCTACTCCAACAAGAACAGCCCCACACACTGCTCACCGAGTCTGCTCACCGTCCGCGTCCCGTGCCTTCCCCTCCTGGGGCCCGCCCTGCCACCGCCTGCAGCTCTGCCAGAGGATCCGAGTGTGGCCTCAGGAAGCCCCGCAGGATTCTTCTCCCCTCCGCGCCTCGCCACGCTCCTCCCCACGCTCCTCTCCATGCTCCTCCTCCCCACGCTCCTCTCCATGCTCCTCCTCCCCACGCTCCTCCCCACGCTCCTCCCCACGCTCCTCCCAACGCTCCTCCTCATGCTCCTCCCCACACTCCTCCGCACACTCCTCGCTTCGGCGGCCAGGGTTGTCTGAAATGTAACAGGACAGCTGAAACCGGTTTGGCTCAGTGGATAGAGTGTCGGCCTGCGGACTAAAAGTTCCAGGTTTGATTCCGGTCAAGGGCATGTACCTTGGTTGCAGGCACATCCCCCATTGGGTATGTGCAGGAGGCAGCTGGTCGATGTATCTCTTTCATCGATGTTTCTAGCTCTCTATCCCTCTCTCTTCCTCTTTGTAAAAAATCAATAAAATATATATATTTTTTTTTAAAAGAAATGTAACAAGAGAAAAATTCTAACTAGCACGACATGATAAATCATAAACCATGGTGGCATGTAAAACCTACTATGTGACTAAAGCTGGAAACTTTCCAGCAGCACATACTGATGCCACAGATCTCAAGGAATCCTCCTCCAGCTTGTACTGGCTCATCCTCGTTCACTGCATTCACGGGATTTATCACCCTCTGCGGTGGGTCTGTGTCCACTGCCGTCTCCCTACCAGGATGGAAGCGCCAGGGGGCTGGGATCTTGTTTGTCCCGCTCCCTCTGGCTCCTCCGTGCCAGCACAGCACCCGGAAGGCTGGTGTTCTGGGAATTCCCGTTTTTCTCTGTGTGCAGATTTAAATGTCTGCAGGAACTTCTCTGAATCGACTCTTGCTTCACTCCTTGCAGACGTTCCTTACAGTCTCTGACAGCTAGACAGCTGCTTTCTCTACATTTCTAGTGTCATTCCCTACTTCTTTGTGATACCCTTTTAGTCATTCCAGTGACAACCTGGAGGCACAAAGGGAGGCCTGGAGAGCAGAGAGGCGTGGACTGCTAGGACAGCCATCTCTCTGTGGGGATGGTATTCGTTGTCTCACCTCCCAGGTGTTCCACTTCATCCCAGGAATAGTCAATAGTCATGTCACTGGCAGCGCCTCAATCCACTTTCTTGAGCAGGAAGTTCTAAACCCCTGTGTTGCCCTGACGGCAGCCCTCGCCACCACTGGCTGCGCTTCCTTTTCTGGACCTTTCTCCCTTGGCTTCCCCAGTGCCTCCCCTGAGCTTGCCCTCTTCCTGCTTGCATTCCCTCCTGGTTCTCCTACAAGACTCCCCTTCCGCCTCCAGCCTGCCCTGCGACCCAGGTCCCTCGGTCTGTCCCAGTCCGTCTCCTCACTCCTATGGCCTCACCCCCTCACGTGGCTCCGCTTGTCCTGACTGCGGTGGCTCTCCCTGCCCAGGCCTCGCCGGGCCGCGTTCCTGGGCTTCCGCTTGTGCTAGACTCAGAGCAGTCAATGTCTCCCACACTCTTGCTGCTCTAGCTTCTTCTCTTCTCCTTCGCATCTTCCCGGCCCTTCTTCAATTGTAACCAAGTCCTGTCAAGTCCAAATCCTCTGCATGTCTCCTGACGCTACTGCTCCACCCTCACCACCCTTCCTTTGAGGTCAGCCTGCACCAGTTTTACGTCTACTCTTACGTCTCTGTCTCCGGCTCCAGGTCGCACCTCCTCTAGAAGACTCTCCCCCAGCACAGCATTTCCTACGCCCTCTGACTTGAACTTCTCAGCTCTCCAATATCTCCAACGCAGGATGGAGCCCCAAATCCTTGTGGAAAAGGCCTTTCATGGCCAGCCCCTGCCCTCCTTTTCAGCCTCCCTCCCTCATCTGCACCCTGTACTCCAGCTCTAGGGAACCATTTGCAGGTGCCCGACGTGTCCAACTACATCCCACTGCTTCCTCTTTGCAAGATACCTCCTTGGTCGGCTGGGAAATGCCACCATCTCAGCATGAGGTCAGCAAGCCTCCACAGGACCCTCTTCCTCCGGGACTCACTGTGCCACCCTGTGGGACCTGTGCTGCTGGGCAGGCTGGAGAGGGAGGAAAGTCTTGGAGGAGAACAGGGAGGGAATGCCAAGCAGGAAGAGGGCAAGCTCAGGGGAGGCACCAGGGAACCCAAGGGAGAAAGGTTCAAAAAAGGAACTGCAGTCAGTGATCTCCACAGGCCCTGTAACACTTGGTTTATTTTATTACAAGTCTGTCTTCCCGCCCAGACTGTACATTCTATGACACATAGTAGGCTTTCAATATATGTTCCATGAGTGAATATTATAAACACATAAACTCCCTGGTAGGGAGACTTTGTCATTTTATACATTGCTACATTCTTAGAGCCTAAAATAATGCCTGCATCCCAACAGATATTCAACAAATATTTGTTGAACTTGTGAGTGAATGCAATAAAAATACACACACCAAACGTACATCATGTACACATGTTCTAGAGACCAACTTTCCAGGAGTCTTTAAAACACATCCAAGGAGACATCCCTGCTGCTCCTTCCCCTCAGCAGCCAGATGCCAGCCAGGCGGCTGCCAGCTTCCTCCCGGCCTCCGGATGACTCAGGAAAGCTTCCTTGGGGACGAGTGGGAGATGATGGTTGACAAAAATAACCAGACACTTGAGCATCATCCAGTCTCTGTCTGTGGAGTGAACAGCAGGGGGAAGGTTCCTTGCAGGCCGCATGAGGCAGGCTCTCATCCTCCCAATGCCGAGGGTTACCAAGCAGTCAGACCGACACAGGGGAGTGCAGTGAGACAGCCGGCTCCTGAGCAGCAAGCTGCTGGTGTCAGGTGCGGGCGCTCTCTGCAGGCGGGGGAGAACACAGGGGAGCAGTGGTTGCTGCATGTTATTGTGCTGATCATTCCCTCTGTGTGATCACAAAGGGCTTTCCCATATTTTTCCTCACTTGATAATCACGACAACCAGGGGAGAAGGGCAATTTCACAAACAAAGAAAAAGACTCAGCGAGAACCCGTGACTCGCTTAAAGCATGATTCTCAAAGCGGTCCAGACCAGCAGCAGCATCACCGGGAAACATGTTAAACATGCAGATGCTGGCCCAGCCTGATCTCCTGAGCCAGACATGGGATGAGGCCCAGCCCCAGGCTGCAGCAAGCCCTCCAGGGAATGCCAGTGCATACCAGAACTTGAGAACCTCTGACTTAGGATCACAGGGATAGCACGTTACAGACCTTGGATGAACCCAAGGATGTGCTAAGGTGCTGTCTTTCATTGTGTTTTTGCATATTAATAGCTTAAAGTTTCTTGTTCCTGCTTTTCTATGAAGCCCTACCCAGGCCAATTCCAGCTACATCTCCAACCTCCCTCCACTCCACTCTCCCTGCCACTGGCCTAATCTGTCCCTTAGTCATGCCAAGTTTGTTTCCACCCCAGGACCTTTGCACACACTTTTTCCACTGCCTGGAATGCCATCCATCCTGGCTTGATTCTTCTCACCTTAGGTCTCAAGGCAAGTATCCTCTCTTCACTGAGACCTTTGTAGGGTCCCTCCATGACTCTGTCAGATCCCTCTATTATTCCCCTTGCTTGCTTACTAGAAAGTAAACTCCTCGAGGGTAGGCTCCTGTCTTTCTAATCCACTATTATACTTCCAGTGCCCAGCACAGTATTGACACATGGAAGAAACTCAGCAAACATTTACTGAATAAGTAAACCACAAACATTGGAAGAAACCAAGATGGCAACATATGACATGCTGCCTTGTACAACCACTTCAAAACTACAACTAAAAAACAAAGCAGACATCACCCAGAATCACAGGAAGGCTGGCTGAGTGGAAATTCTACAACTAGAAGGAAAGAGAAAAACACACTGAAACTCAGAGGAGCTGCGGAAGTAAAGTGAGAGGTACGGAGATGTGCACATGTGGAGAGGAGTGGCAACTGAGTACAAGGCTGTCTTTTTTAAGCAGGAGGGTGACAAAATCTCCTTACTGCTCTAAACTCCAATTCCAGGTGAGACTCTGGGGACCTAGACTCATACGGGGAGAAACTGGACTGTCTGGCAATGGGCAAAACTCAAGGGTGGCTTTCTCTCAGAGGTGCTTATAGCAATTACTGTGGGACAATGAGACCCAGGGTCCTCTTAGGAAAGGAATGACAGGAAGCCATTGCTGTTTGCTCCACCCTAAGACTCCACCCCACCCCAGCTGTACACAGAGTCTTTTGCATATGAATGGCCAGGTCCTTTGCAATCTAAACTTACCTAACAAACTGCAGCTGAGTCAGTGAGACCCAGAACATCCGAAAGAAGGCCTAAGACCCCAAAGCAATTTGCATTGCTTCACAGCTGGGCCTCATCTGGGCACCTCCAAAATACAAACAAAGAAGAGGAATCTGAATATCTCCCCTAGTTCCTGCTGGGTGGCCTCAGGCAGAAACTAAATTAGCACCTACTTTGAGATCCAAAAGCCAGTGTACCCAGGGGTCAGAGTGGGACCATCCAGATTACGACTCCTCACATCCATAAGGGACACACGCAGGGGCAGACTCAGTGAGCAACAAAGCCCCACTAAAGTAAGTCTTGCTTCATAAGGGTGTCTCCAGCACAGAAGTTCTCCCATAACAGATACAGCTGAGCCTCACAGCCAATTGGCCTGGAGGTCAATTTCTTCCAGTGATACCAACAACAATCAAGGCTTAACTACAACAAGACTGTGCACTCAGCCCACAAAGGGGTGCACCAAGAGTGCCCACCTCAGGTAACTGGGGAGGATGAGACACTGGGCCCTATACAAGAAATCAAGATTGCCCTCACCCAGACCCCAGGAGCCACTAGCCACAAAGCCACTCTATCAACTCAGGGAAGCAGCCAAAATGTGGAGACAAAGAAACAGGTCACAAATGACAGAAATGGAGGAAAACAAACCACTGGATATAGAGTTCAAAATTATGATTATAAGGTTTTTCAAGAATTTTCTAGAAAAGGCTGATAAATTTAGTGATACCCTCGAGGATATGAAAAACGATCAACTGACTGAAATAAAAAATAATATACAGAGATCCAACAGCAGACTAGAGGATCACAAGAATCAAGTCAAAAATTTGAAATACAAAGAAGCAAAAACACCCAACTGGAAAAGCAAAAAGAAAAAAGAATCCAAAAATATGAAGATAGTGTAAGGAGCCTCTGGGACAACTTCAAGTGTACCAACATCAGAATTATGGGGGTGCCATAAGAAGAGAGAGAGAGCAAGATACTGAAAGAAATAATGACTGAAAACTTCCTTCACCTGGTGAAAGAAATAGACTTACAAGTCCAGGAAGTGCACAGAACCCAAACAAAAGGAATCCAAAGAGGACCACACCAAGACACATCATAATTAAAATGCCAAGAGCAAAAGACAAAGAGAGACTATTAGAAGCAGCAAGAGAAAAATTGTTAGTTACCTACAAGGGAGCACCCATACGATTGTCAGCTGATTTCTCAACAGAAACTATACAGGCCAGAAGGGAGTGGCAAGAAATATTCAAAGTGATGAATAGCAAGAACCTACAACCAAGATTACTCTACCCAGCAAAGCTATCATTCAGAATTGAAGGTCAGATAAAGAGCTTCACAGATTAGAAAAAGCTAAAGGAGTTCATCACCACCAAACCAGTATTATATGAAATGCTAAAATATATTCTTTAAGAAGAGGAAGAAGAAAAAAATAAAGATAAAAATTATGAACAACAAATATATATCTATCAACAAGTGAATCTAAAAATCAAGTGAATAAAAAAATCTGATGAACAGAATAAACTGGTGAATATAATAGAATCAGGGACACAGAAAGGAAGTGGACTGACAATTCTTGGGGAGAAAGGGGTGTTGGGGTGCAGGAAGAGATTGGACAAAAACTGTACACCTTTGAATGAGGACAGTCTGGGGGAGGGTAAGGCAGAGGGTGAGTGGGAATTGGGTGAAAGGGAGCTATGGCGGGGGTGGAATAATTGTAATAATCTGAACAATAAAGATTTATTTTTTTTAATGCACACATATGCACACAGTTATTAAAATAAAGTATAAATAAATAAACCACAAACTAGAAGCAACTCAGAAGAAGGAAATGGCAGTTTCCTCTGCTCCTGATTCCTAAAAACGGCCTATCTAGACTTTCCCTTGGGGAGGGGGGCAGAGAAGGCAGGGAACAGATTCTTCGACTGTCAGGGAGGCATAGACCCATATGACAATGATCTCTCTTTGGAGATGGTATTCATTGTCTCCTGGCTAGTGGCTCCTGGGATCTGGGTGAGGGCAGTCTTGATTTCTTGTATGTCTTTCCTCAAGGCACCTGCCCAAGAGGGTGGGAGCAGTGCTCACCTCCTGTGGGACCAGCCTGGTGTTCAGGAGGTAGAGTTGTTCCCATTACCTGGGTAGGCCCACTCTCTGAGAGCATGCTCCAGAGAAGGGCAGTTCTTTTTATATTTCCAGAATCAAAGGAGAAAGCATAAGGAGAGTTACCTGAAATCCACTGGTGATAGATTAAGAAGATGAGAGAGAGTAAAGAAGGGAAATCCTAGGATTAGATAAAAAATAAAATGGAGAGCTACATACTACCTCTACCTTGGTGGGTACAGAATAGTTAACATTTACAGGAAACAGAGATGGTAGGCAGGCAACAAGGTAACAATGAGGACTTTCATAGTCATTGTGTTCCTGTGCCTGCATTGATGGGTCTAGAAAAGTACTCTGACATTTCAAAGGGATGTTATCCTGGATGCAAAAGAACAATGGATAGGGCTCACTAAGGCCAAGACTGACATTTTACTAAGGAAGCTAATCACCTGGGACTCTGCTCACCAGGACCTGCCCTGGTAGAAGTGTATGACCAGATCCTCCCGTAGTTACTTTCGGTCGCGTGGCTTGAGCCTGCCATGTAGCTTCTCCTTCATTCACATGTGGCAAAAGGACTTGCAGGTGTGATTGAGAATCTTGAGGTGGGCCGGGACCGGTTTGGCTCAATGGATAGAGCATCGGCTTGGGGACTGAAGGGTCCCGGGTTCGATTCCGGTCAAGGGCATGTACCTTGGTTGCGGGCACATCTCCGGTAGGGGGTGTGCAAGAGGCAGCTGGTCGATGTTTCTCTCTCATCGACATTTCTAACTCTCTGTCCCTCTCCCTTCCTCTCTGTGAAAAATCAATAAAATATATTTAAAAAAATATTTTGTAACCATGAAAACACACCTTCGTTCATGACATTCAGAGTTTGCCCTTAGTTGGATGCTCCAATGGGAAGAAAGAGGTGTTCTTTTACTGACACCACCTACATCTGGTGCACAGATTAGCCTCTCTCCATGTGAATTCTCATTGTCAAAGTAGGGGAGGACCAAGGGCTGGGCATCCCCACAATCCCACACTCATTTTGAAATCATATCCAGTATGACTTCTCTGGCATTTCCTTATTTCTTACATTCAAAGGGTTCCCCGACTGCATTCTGTGATGTATAAGGAAGGCATGTATGCTTCTTGAATGATTTCTGCACATTTTTCACTGAAAAAAAAAAAGAAAGGTTTCTCTGTAGAGAGAATTTCCTGATGTTGGATAAAATCTGAATACAAGTATTTTCCACATTCATTACAATCACTAGAGGTCTGGTGCACAAAATTTGTGCAGGGGTGGGGCAGTGTCCCTCAGCTTGGCCTCCACCCTCTCCAATCTGAGATCCCTCAGACATCCCTCTTACAATCTGGGACTGCTGGCTCCTAACCGCTCACCTGGCTGCCTGCCTGATCACCCTAACTACTTGCTGGGGGGCAGGGCCAACCCTGAGAGGGCCCATCTGCCTACCTGATCAACCCTAACCACTGATCTGCCTACCTGATTGCCTCTGCATGTCTGTCTTATCACTCCTAAAAGCTTGCTGGGGGGCCATTTGCCTACCTGGTTGCCCTTAACCACTTGCCTGACTACCTGATCACCCCTAACCACTGGCCTGCTGACCTGATCGCCTCTAACCAGCCAATTGATGACTCTCTCTCATCGATGTTTCTAACTCTCTATCTCTCTTCCTTCCTCTCTGTACAAAATCAATAAAATATATTTTTTTAAAAAGAATCTTGAGGTGGGCTGAAACCGGTTTGGCTCAGTGGATAGAGCGTCGGCCTGCGGACTGAAAGATTCCAGGTTTGATTCCGGTCAAGGGCATGTACCTTGATTGTGGACACATCCCCAGTAGGGGGTGTGCAAGAGGCAGCTGATCAATGATTCTTTCTCATCGATGTTTCTGACTTTCTATCCCTCTCTCTTCCTTTCTGTAAAAAATCAATAAAAAAAATTTTTTTTTTTTTTAAAGAATCTTGAGGTGGGAGAAGTGATATTGTGATTTACATTTGCTCTTTGTTCACAATCCCTGCCTCAGAGCTCTGGGAACTCTTGGGATTTCTCAGCATTGAGAAGGGAATTTTGTCTTTTGTCCTGTGAATAAGGTGACTTGTGGATCCCCATCTAAGGATGGGGGTCGGTTGCCAATGGAACCAACCATGTGATTAGAATTTTGGAAGGTCTAGTCCCTCCCGCCACCACCCCCACCTCCACTCACCCTTGTCTTCACCCACCCGTGCCTCCCAGATGGGAGGTGGAATCAATCTCCAATGCCCAATGATCTAATCAATAACGCCTATGTGACAAAGCCTCCATTAAAAAAAACAAAACAAGAGTTGGGGGCTTCCAGGTTGGTGAACATGTGAGATTCGGGGAGAGTAGCAGCTTGGAGAGGGCAGGGAAGCACCTCCTCTTTGCCCATAGATTCCCTATCCATCTCTTCCATCTGGATGTCCCCGAGTTATATCCTTTTACAATCAACCAGTGGTCTAGAAACATGTTTCTGAGTTTTGTTAGCCATTTTACCAAATTAATCAAACCCAAGGAGGGATGATCTACAGCCATTTGACCAGAAGTCCAGGTAACAATCTGGACTGTCAACGATCTCCTGAATTGGAGGGGGTCATGGGAACCTTCCATCTATGGTCCATCGGCCAGAAGCACAGGAAAATTGGGCTTGTGTCTGGCATTTGAAGTATGCATGTGAGTGGGGCAGCCTTATAGAACTGAACGCTTAACTTATAGAATCTGATACTTTCTCTGAATAGATGGTTTCAGAACTGAGCTGAATTTTCAGGCCCCAGCTGGTGTCCAAGAATTGTTTGTTGGTGTGGACCGCCTATGATGGGAAACTGGGTCTCAGAACACCAGTTTAGAAGATTATCCTGGAATATTTGGGAAAGACCAATGTTATCACAAGTGTCCCCCAAGAAGGAGAGAGGGGGTCAGAGAGAGGAGAGGTATGACAACAGAAACAGAGGTCAGAGTGGAAGAGGGACATGAGCCACAGAAGGAGAACAGCCTCTGGAAGAGAAGGAAACAGATTTCCCCTAAAACCTTCAGAAGGAAGATAGGTTTGCCAACATGTTGATTTTACCCAATTAAGTCCAAATATGACCTCCTGAACTGTAAGTTAATAAAATTATGTTCTTTTAATCCACTAAGTTTTTGATAATTTGTTTCAGCAACATTAGAAAATGAACACCCAATAGAAAGTGGACAAAAGAAGTGAACAACAAAGGAAATACATGGGTCATTAAGCAAAGAGAGAGTCAACTTCAGGCTGCCAGAACAAAATGCGCAGACAAGGTGGCTTAGAACAGACCACAAAGGAAAGTCAGAAATAAGAAAGGTGTGACAGGTCCCAAGCAAGTCCCAAACCTAGTCTTTGTTATGGCCATCTAAGCTAACTAAGACATCAGTTCCTGAGGAAGTTAAGGCTCCCAATAAGATTCCATTTTAATTGGTAAAATAAATGGCAAAAAGTAATAAGCCTATCATTACCAAGCATTGGAGGGAAGAGGATATGGAGGGGTGGGGAGTAGGATCTTTCATACAAAAGTAGGGGTGGGCACTAGTGTGGTTGAAAGCAGTTAGCATTTATTGTAAAGCTACACCATTTGATTTCTAGCACCATCCCAGATGCTCAACAAAAACGTGCAAGAATATTCATAAGAGCACTCTTCCCAAGAGCAAAAGTCTAAAAACTACTTGAATGTCTATCTGTGGGAAAGTGGAGGTAAACCAAGATATTTTCATACAATGAACATGAATGAATTACAATGACATACATAACAAGGGTGATTCTTACCAATACAGTACTAAAAAGGGGAACTAGCTACTTTTTTTAAAAAAAAATATAGCTCTGAAAAAAAATGTCATGGTGCAAGATACAATTTTATAAAGGCAAAGACACCCAAAACAAAAAACAGCTACCCGTTTGGAACAATGTAACTGCAATACCAGTGTGGAGAGAATATGGAAACAGAGGAAACAGGTGGGGGTTGGATTAAACAAGATTGGGCATGACTTGAAAAGTCAAAATCTGGACCATAGGACCAGTCTCTCCAGTTTTGCATATAGTTGAAATCTTCCATTATAAAAAGAAATTTTAAATAATTTAGAAAGGAAAGCAAGGAACAACAAACAGTGTTCAGTGGGCAGGGTCGAGGGACAGGTGGGAAACCTACCGATGAAATGGCAGCTTTGCCAAGGGACTGGCTTGGCTTCATTTTGTTTTGGATAGTGAGTTGATGGGCACTTATTACATAACTAATTAAGCAGCTGTGGTAAAGCAAGCCAAGCATGGAGTAATGAAGAAATAATTAGAGAAGCAGAGAAAAAAGCACTGGAGTCAGCCTTGGATCCCAGGACCCAGCCCTCCGGTGCTCTGTGTGCAAGGAGAGATCCTGGAAGTGGTGGAGGCCTGGGTGCCAGTCCTCCCGCCCTCCGTGGGCCCCTCTCCCCTCGGAGGCTATGTCCCTCATCTGTGTGCCTGACCAAAGGCCTGGGCAAGGCATCCTAGTACTTCTAGGTTCCTAATAAGAGCTTGTCAGAGTTGGGAATGCCATGCAGGTTCCTACTGATGGACTTTCAGACTAAAATGTGGGGGTTGCCATTCACCTCCCACACATGTCATTATTCAGAGACCCTGACATTTTACCTGGTAGCTGAGAGGAGGCACCAAGTGTCGGAGGAGCTGCTGAGAGAGTAGGCTAATGGGCCTCCTAGTAAGAGTCACAGCCCCCCTGCCCCGTGTGTGTGTGTGTGTGTGTGTGTGTGTGTGTGTGTGTGTGTGTGTTTTCAGTGTTCCCTCAGGGTCAGTTCTTTTTATTTTATTGATTTCAGAGAGGGAGAAAGAAATAGAAACATTAATGATGAGAGAGAATCATTGATTGGCTGCCTCCTATACACCCCACACTGTGAGACAAGCCCACAACCCAGGCATGTGCTCTGGCTGGGAATAGAACCGTTACCTCCTGATTCATAGGTCAACACTCAACCACTGAACATGCCAGCCAGGCTCAGGGTCAGTTCTTTCAGTGGAACTCTAACTTCTGCTGAGTCCAGAAATGGTTCTGTCCCCTTTGCAATCTTAATGAACCCACAAGAGAGAAAACTGTTGCTCCCTTCCTCCCTAAGCCCCAGCTCTTCCAGATCTCCTCAAACTGTGGTCCCTAGACAGACCCAATGGCAACTTCAGGATCCCTGGAAATTCACTAGAAATGCAAATACCTCTGATTTACTAAGGGTGGCCCTCAGCATTTGGGTTGTTTTTTAAATTATTATATTTTTTGTACACCCCAGAGGACAGATATTATATAAATTAATATGTGATCACCCCAATAAATCCTGCATCCATCCAGCAGGATTAGGTACAGCTGCTGTGTCTTCTTTTCTTCTTAAAGAATACTCTTTAACATTTCATATAATACTGGTTTGGTGGTGGTGAACTCCTTTAGTTTTTTATTTTCTGGGAAGGTCTTTATATATTCATTTATTCTAAATGATAGCTTTGCTGGGTAGAGTAATCTTGGTTGTAGGTCCTTGCTTTTCATCACTTTGGATATTTCTTGCCACTCCCTTCTAGCCTGCATAGTGTCTGTTGAGAAATCAGCTGACAGTCTCTGTGAGCTTCCTTCTAGGTTACTAATTGCTTTTCTCTTGCTGTTTTTAAGATTCTCTATTTGTCTTTAGCCTTGGCATTTAATTATGACGTGTCTTGATGTGGGCCTGTTTGGATTCATCTTGTTTGGAACTCTCTGGACTTATAGGTCTGTTTCCTTCAGCAAGTTAGGGAACTTTTGTGTCATTGTTTTTTCAAACAAGTTTTCAATTTCTTGCTCTCTCTCTCTCTTCTCCTTCCAGCACCTCCAAGATGTGAATGTTGGCACACTTGTCCCAGAGGCTCCTTACACTATCCTCATTTTTTAAAATTCTTTTTTCTTTTTGCTGTTCTGATTGGGTATTGTTGTTTTGTTCTGTTTTGTGTGTTGTTGTGTTTTTGCTTCCTTATATTCCAAATCACTGATTTGATTCACAGCTTCATCTATTCTGCTGTGCATTATTCTTTCTTTCTTTCTTTCTTTCTTTCTTTCTTTCTTTCTTTCTTTCTTTCAGTTATTCTTTCTTTCAGTTAGTGTAGCCTTCATTTCATTTCTGGTTCATTTTTTGCTTAGTTTTTATCCTCCCTAAGTTCCTTGAGCATCCTTACAACCAGAGTTTTGAACTCTGCATCTAGTAGATTGCTTGTCTCCATTTTGTTTAAAGGTGTGTGTTTTTCTGGAGTTTTGTTCTGTTCTTTCGTTTAGGATATGTTTCTTTGTCTCCTCCATTTAGTCACCTCCCTGTGTTTGTGTTTATGTTTAGGTACAGCTGCTATGTCTCCTAGGCTTTGTAGCATGGCCTAATGTAATGAGTGTCCTGTAGTGTCCAGTGGCACAGCCTCCCCGATCACCCTAGCTGGACACTGGAAGGAATTCCCCCACCTCCCCTTGTAAGCTGTACACTCTCCTATTGTATTTGAGTTTTGATTAGGAGGGATTTACCCAGGCTGATCAGCTACAAGGACAGGCTGTGAGCACTGTCCACCAACCTCCAACCACCTTGGAGGATCAGCCATGCAGGGACCCACTGCACAGAGCAGTACTTATTCAGCAGGGTTCTGGTACCCAATGAGTCGAACCCTTGAGTGTGTTGCTTGTGGAGGTGGTTGGGTGGTGGTCCTTCGATGTGCTCTGAAGCTGTCCACTGGGTGTGCTGACTCTGGAGCTTCCCAGGAGGTGCAGGCCAAGGTCAGCCACAACTTTTGTTCTGCCTGGAGCCACCACACATAAGCTATAAAGCAATATGCTAATGAATGGGCTTGGAGTTGCCTGGGCAAGGCCAAGCTGTGAACTGTGGGCTGCTGCTAGTGCTGGGCCTGGGGACACTTAGCTACGGGATTCACTGAGGCCAGATGCTGCTTGTTTGAGAGATCTTAGGAAAGTATGAAGCATGAGGAGTGAATGGAGGTAACAAAGGTGTGATAATATAAGGATTTCCAAAAAGCTTAGCAAAAAGGAAAGAGCTCATATTGGTAAGCAAAGGGAATGGGAAAATGAAAGCATTCTTTCTAAGTAGGTGGAAGAGAGTGAGGAGAATAAGCCATTAAAGAGGGAAAAGTTGGGAAATTAAAAGCAATTTGAAGAGGATAAAATTAGGCCTTCAAAGAAGAGGAAAGGGATGACATTCAGATCCCGGTGAGGGTCTGGGATGCCCCAGCCACACACTCTCAAGCAGGCCTACCTGCTAGCCTGGGCCATCCCTAGGGAGGGGCCTGTCCAGCAGGTTTCCATGTAAGCACTTTGCCTGGTAGGCCTGCAGCCAGAGATGAGAGGCACCAAAGTGTTTTCCAGCCTGGGTTCTCTGGAGCTGCCAGCAGGGATGTTCCACACACAAAGGGTCTAGGCAAGTCAGGAAGGTGCTGCCCTAAGCCCTGTGAGCAGTTGGCAGGCAGACTGAACGTTCTCTGCCAGCAGAGATGGGCATTTGGAAGTGGGCATCAAAGGGATGAAAGAGCCTGCTGGGGGAGACACAAACCTCACCCCTCGGATACTCAAGATCCACAGAGAAAACACCTGAGAAAACACTTGGGGAAGGCGGTGATTGCTGCCTGCGTAGGAAAAGGAGCTGTCCTTCGGGAGCACCTGTACTCTGCTTGGAGTTCTGTATCTGAGTCTCCTGGGCAGTGTGCTTATCCCACTGGGACAGAGGAATTCGCTGTCAGCACATGGTGGGCTCCAGCTCTCTGATTTGGGCTCTGCTCTCCTGCCCCTGTAGCCCACACTGTCCTTTCCTCCCCAAACAGAGCCTAGGGCCTGGGCCAAAAGCAAGCACACACCTGTGGCTGCGACCAGGACAGCCATGCCAGCCTGCCAGGTGGTCTGCGATAGGGAAGGTCCTCCAGGTGTCTTACTTGGCCTTCTCTCTGGCAGGGCCCTGTTCCAGACTTCAGGAGATCTGGTGATAGGGACTCAGCCTGGCAGAGGCGGCCAGGGAGGGAGGGGCCAGCAGGGGTGTGCAGTGCCTCTGCTTTTTCGTACGGAGATTTGTTCTGTTCTGTTCTCCGTTCCCAGGACCCTCTCCAGAGGTGTGAGAATGATAACAAAAGGCAGCAGTTCTTTATACCTTGATGGTCTAGACCTGCGGCTTGCCACAGCGGGCACACTGGTGTGCCGCAAGAATTTTTATAACGTGCAATAGCTGACTCTTAATCAGGGCCACTGACTTCTTTTCCTTTAGATTGTCAAATGAAAAAAAAAAAAAAAAAAAAAAAACCGACAACAGTCAACACAACAATAGCCAAACCGTGTGAATGAATCAAAAGTATACCGTTTTTTCCCCTTTTTGTCAGATTGGCAAAAAATATCTTTTTTTGGTGTGCTGCAAAATTTTAGTAATTAGTTTATGTGTCATGAGATGAAAAATGAGAGACTGATGAAAGCAAGAGATAAACTCTCCAGAAAAAGACACACACACACACAACCTTGCACAATTTCTAGGTCCATTCACCCACCACCACCACCACCAACAGGCAGGTGTCAAAGTGTAACCGGACAAACAAGGGGTCCGTGCTGCCTGTCAATGGAGCAGAGACAGGGCTGAATCATACCGGAGCGTTTACTCCACTGTCGCCGCAGTGGGAGGCAGAGGGCAGCCACAGACGTCTGCTCTGCGGCCAGCTGCTCATTTAGCAAAGGGCTGTGCACAGACAGGCAGAAGGACTAGGGGTCTTCAAAGGGCTGAGTGATGTGCAAGGGCTGGGGTTCCAGGGGAAGAGCCAGAGGACAGTTCACAGGTGAGAGGCTGGCGGTCTGCAAGGCCTGCGGGGACGCAGCAGGGCTGGGGAGGCTGGTTCCGCAGCACAGCTGTTCGTGTTTCCGGAGAGCAGGCAGCTCCAACGGGGAGGAGGCTGCCGCTCCAGGGCACTCCAGCCGGGGCGGAATGTGCCTCCTTTGTCAGAACAAAACTGTCACGGGCAGCAGAGCATGGTGCCTGTTTCCCACATTCTAGCTGGTCCCCAGCCTTCTGTTTCTGCCCCCTTCCAAAAGGAGTGTGCATCAAAATCAGCCCGAAGCCTGGCTGGGGACCGCTCTGCGCTCCAACTTTCCCCTGCGGCAGGGCACCCGCACCGGCTCCCGGGGCCTCCCCGGCGCCCCGGGGAGGAAAAACCCGGGAAATCCGGTGGGACCGAGAGCCATGGCTCCCGGGGCCTGCCCGGCTGACAGCCTCCCCGCATTGCGCCCCGGGAGGCGCGGCGCGGTGCCCGCAAGGGGCCGGGTGCCGGGCCGACGCCGCGGGGGCAGCCGCCCGCCCCCAGCCGGAGCCCGGGGGAGGGAGCAGAGGGAGCGAGGGAGGAGGCGGGGAGCGGGGAGGCGGAGGGCGGCGCGGCGGCGCGGGCGCGGGCGCGGGCGCGGGGCGGGAGCGGAGCCGCGCCCGGGGCGGCCGGGGCGGGGGCGCGGGCGCCGGGGAGCGCGCCCGGGAGCGCGGAGGGCGGAGCGAGGGCAGCGCGGGCCGCCGCCGCCCCGCCCGCCCCGCCCCGCCCGCGCGCAACAGTTTCCCCAAAGTTGCAGCCCGGGAGGCGGGCGGCGGCGCGGCGCGGCGGGATGGGCACCCGGCAGACCAAGGGCGGCCTGGCGGACAGGGCCCCCGGCGCGGCGCCCGCCGCTCGCCGCGAGCGGCCCGACTTCTGGGCGTCGCTGCTGCCGCGCGCCGGGGACAAGGCGGGGCCGCCCCCCTACCACCGGCGCGTGGGCATGGCCCGGGAGCTGCTGCGGATGGTGCGCCAGGGCCGGCGGGACGAGGCCGGGTCGCTGCTGCAGCACCTGCGCCAGGTGAGCGCGCGGCCGGGGCAGCTGCGGGCGCGCCCCGCCCTCCCGGGAGGCCGGGCAGCGTCCAGGGGCGCCGCCCTGGGCCCCCTCCCGCGGGTACGGAGCCCGGGGGGCAGCAGGTGAGCGCCGGCTCCCGCGGAATTTGAGGCCTCCGGACCGGGCGGAGGAAGGATGGCCGGGCGAGGCTGGGCTGCGGGGGGACCTGTTGAAGTAATGTCCCCGCTTCTCTCCTCCCCTGGCTGGGAGGCTGGTCCCCTGGAAGGCTGGTGGGAAGGGGTGCGGGGAGGGTGGCCTGGGTTGGCCAAAGGCGCTTTTTTCCCTCTTCACCCACGGGCAGTCCCCCTCCAAGGTCCTCAAGGAATGCTTAACTGCCAGCTCCTCTGGGAATCCAAGGGCGCAGCCCCGGGCTGGTGAGATGCCAGGCCGTGTGGCTGCCCACCTGGAGGCATGCTGTATTGCGCCTCAGGTGGGAGACGGTGTTTACCTCCCGCTGAATAACTTGGGCAGGTGCTCAGCCGGCAGCCCCCGCTGAGCCGTGGAGGGGAGAGGGGGTTGGATCGGTTTCCTGGGAGCTGCCAGCGCTCTGCCCTCTGCCTGTCCCTGTCCCCCTGGTTAGCGACTGACTGCCGGTCTGGCGTCCCCTCCACTTAAGGGCTGTCCTGAGGGCCATCCCTTTCCGCCCCCCCTCAACCACCCTCCTCTCTTCCACTCCTTTTCCTTCCTTCCTTCTGAGAGCCGGCTGGCCTGGTCCATGGATTTGTTGAGTGGGAGCGGCAGGAGGGTGTCTTCACTCAGCTTTGGGGGCGAGTTCGGGCTTCATATTCTTGCTAGATTGATCCTCCTAGTGGTGGTGTCCATGCCGATGGGACAGGGAGGTCTCGGGAGGCCTTTCTGAAGTTTCCCCATCGCCGATGAAATAGGATGTGATGTATGGGCACCTTCCTAGGAGGAGTTTCTACAACCAACTCGGAAGTGCATCCCTGATGATTCTGTGGAGACCCCTCCCCCCTTATACCTGACACACTGGAACCCCGGAGTGTGTGTTCCCAAGGTGTGCCCAGCGCTGGGAGAGAGAAGCAGAGACCCAGGGGCTAGGGAGGGACGAGGTCCGCTCTTGGCCTCACTCTTCCAAACAGAATGAGGCCTGAGATGCCCCAGGATGCTCTAAGCCTTTTCTGAATCGATTCATCAAAGAAAGATGACATTGCCCATCACTAACTTCAACTGTGTGTATTTATTGGTCTCAACAATTGAAAACCAATGCAAGGCCTTTGTGGAAACTCTTGTTTTCCAACAGAATAATGGATTTTCCAGACCATCACATCCCATTTGCACACCAGATAGCAAGAAGACTCCTGATCCCAGGCTGTCCCCAGCACTGCGGTGCCTGCTTCTGGGAAGCAGGAGAGTGGAGGGGCTGACGGGAGGGGTGCACACAGCCTTCTTGGAGGGGAAAGAACAGAGTGAAGTCAGCATTCTTGAGAGCCCATCACGGGTCAGGCACCTGGGGTCCCTCTGAGGCTGAGTAGGATCCAACGTCCTGAAGTGGACCTTCTCCCTGGCTTTCGGAGGACAGAAGTCCCTGTGGCCCCACAGGGTCCTTGAGACAGGGAGTATTTTTTGAGAAATGTTGGTCTTGTCGGTGTCCTGACACCCTTCTGAGTGGCGGGCCTCGGAGAGCTGATGGGGGCAGGATGGGGTTAATCAGACTCCCCTTTTTTGTGAGGACAGTGGAAGGACTTGCCCGCAGCTCTTGGCAGGTCAACCCCCTTAACCTTAGCTGTGGGTAGGGTCGGTGGGCCTCTGCGAGCCAGCGATGGGTGTGCCTGGGGGGCCGGAGAGCTGCCCTGTTGCCTGGAGGGTATAGCTGAGGACCAGGCGGTGGTGGGAGGGGAGCAACAGGGTCCATATGTCTGTCAGGATTAGGGAGGCAGTTTTTCCAGGACCCTGAGGCTGTCTAAAGAAATGTTGAGCTGGGTCTGTGCTGTGTGCCGAAGTGGCCCTTTCTCCCAAATTGTGTTTCTCATTCTGGTCTCCTTCTCCAACCTGGAAGTGGTGATGTTCAGAAAGGAGGCGAGCAGTGAGTGGCTGAGACAGAAACACCAGGGCCTCTGGGGCCAGACAGCAGAGCTCAGGGTGCTCCGTCCCACGTGATGTTGTTGAAGCATCGTGGGCCTTGAGGAGCGAGCAGGGCGGAAGAGCAGGACAGCACAAGCCTCCACATTTGCACGGCACTTCCTCCTGTGTGTGATAGCCTTCTCTGTTTGACTGCAGCGTTTGTGTATGTGCTGGCCCCGCGGTTGGAGGTCAGATGGAGATTTTAATCCCTGTGATCTTAACCTCAAGTCCTTGAGCTTGTTGAGGTCATGAAAAACTCTTCCCACACAAATGCAGGAATTTCAGAGGGTTCACAACCCCCAAGTTCAGCATATGCTGTAATCTGGTACCCCCCCACCCCCCCACACACACACACCCAAGCTGTGTGACTTGCTACAGGCTCAAGATATGGAAACAGACTGAGGGACCACGTGTAGCATTTCATGGTAGCTGCAGATGCTGCTGCTTCTGAGTGCCCCTCATTCGACTCTAAGATTGGGGTGAGGTTCCCTGATTGGAGATTGCAACTGTCCGTGCTTGTCACTCCCTGGAGACCTTACTTAATGTTAACGGTGCTGAGCTGCGGCCAGTGGTGCATCCCTTTAGGAGCAATGTGATCATGGGAAGAGCCTCGGCTGAGGGTCCGCGCAGGCCTTCTGGTCCTCAGTCTGCTTTGGCCTTGGACCCCACAGATAACCCAAGTTTTGTTTCCTCATTTCCCAAAGGGTATCTGGGGTACTGAGCAGAGCAAACGCTGTAAAGGGCTTTGCAAATCAAGACAGGCTTTTCCAGCAAAGATGATAAGGAACAGAAGAATCTGCCCTAACTTGGGTCTGGCCAGGCCCTGGGCAACGTCCCCTGTCTCAGGCCGGGCTCCAGGAGCTCTGGGATTCCGTCTGCCTGCCAGGGCTCGGGCTGGACCCGCAGCTCACGCAGATTCAGAAGCTGTCTGGAGCGGGTGCGCATGGGGATTAGAGAAGCCATGGGAATGGGAGGCCATTCCCCCCACCTTCCCCGGAACCCGTCCGCAGGCCTCACCCTGCCCATATGCCCTGCCCTGAGTCTTGGGGTCAGAATTGCCATCTCTAAGGAGTGCTGGGGAAGAGTAACATTTAGTCATGAAGTGGGGGTGAGTGCCAGGCTATGTGCAAGGTGGGGTGTCATCTAGTCAGCCCACCAGTTCCTCTGAGTCCCCAATTTTCCAGACGGGGGTGTTAGCTAGCTTCATATAGCACCAGCACCAGGGGGTCCCAGGATACAGGTGGAAGTGACTCACTTCCGCCTGTTCACCAGCCTCCCTGCTTCCTTGTAAAGAGGGTGTGATTGGGTTGTTTCACGGCCTCAGTATGGCTCTGTCCAATGGTGTGCTTGGACATGGACTCAGTCCACTGTGGCCAGGATGGCAGAAATGCCTTCACTGTACAGGTAGCAGCATGAACCACATCAGCTAATACAAAACAAGAACGCCCACCCCAGCACGAGGGTAACTTGCTTCCCCAGGGCGGCTACATAATGGTCAGGCACCTGGAGGCTCCCTGGGAATCGGGAAGTGGGGTAGGTCTTTCCTACCCGGAGGCAGATTAGTGGAATGGCCTCGAAAGTCACCTTTTCCCTCTGACATCCACCTATGAAAATCTCTATAGGTGAATAGGCTGCAAGGTCACCAGACACCAGCAGGGAGGCCTCCACCCTGGACTGTGATCTTAGCCTTCCTTCACCTGGAATGCATTTCCAGATTTCTGCTGAATGTTCCTTACCTTTCCAAGGCTATCTTCCTGGACAGTGTCAGTCCTTGGTTCTGAGATGCAGAGGTAATTTAGGTCCTACTGTTGTGGGGTCAAACCCCACACTGGGTGGTTGTGGGAATCCCTTTCATGTCCCACGTGGTCCAGGGTTCGGGTTCTGGAGAAGGCCACACACAAATGAAAAGAGACTAGAAAAAATGTAATTTGGGAAATTGGGGGCCAGGCAAGAGCCCACTTCTAGGGAGAGGACTACCACTAGGCTCTGGCCTTGCTATCCCTTTTATTGAGACTATGGGATACACCCATATCCCTTAGGCGGGTAATAGGCAAATTATCATATCAGTAAGGATTTACATGATTATTTGATGGGGAAGTTGCCTCAGATACCATTGTCTCAATTAGATAGGGAGTGGTTGGCTTTGACCTTTCAAAGCTTCAAGATTGACCAGCTTTCTACATCTTTCTATTAGTGAGACAATGATCAGTTTCCAGTAGGTGGTATTTCATCACCATGCACAGATTCCCCTTGTACCCATTTTGTTTGTCATCTGATGTTTCCTGAGAGGAGACACTGCCACCACCTTCAGCCCTGGCATGGTACTGACCACCACAGGCCTGTAACATTCTTTTTTAAAAAAAATATTGTTGAAAGTATTACAGATGTCCCTCTTTTCCCCCACACTACTCCACTCCATGCAGTTCCCGCCCTGCCCCAGGCCTTCACCACCCTACTGTCTATGTCCATAGGTAATGCATATCTATTATATATAAAAGGCTAATATGCTAAGTGTCCGACCATCCAGGTAACGACGTCATGTAGCAACAGCCAGATTCCTCTCCCTAGCGACTAGCCTCCTTGCAGTTTCTTCAGCCCAGGAATACGACCTGCTTTATAGGCAGGTGCAAACATTTCACATTTTAGCCAAATGTCTGTGAAGCCTTTTCCTGTGCCTCATCTCATTTGATCTTCACAAAAGTCCTAGAGTAGGTAGATAGGAGACTTGGTGGAATCTTATTTTCTTTTCATTAGCTAGAATTCAGAGATTTAGGAAGCTTAGAAACTTGAATCGACTGAAGAGAAATAAGGAATGGTGGTCTTTGAAAATGACTTCAGCTTTTCTCACTGCGCAGAATATAGTCAAATACTGCTGCAATTACATAGTTTACCTTTGTTCTCCCTGCATGATCTACAATAATAATCTGCTTCGTGTTGATATTTACTGCTGTGTTGATGACAATTACCTGAAAGAGAAGTTGGGGTGCTAGACCGGCAGGAAATAGTTTAGCTAAAAGAGAAGCAAGTCTAATTAAGCAAATTTATTCTATATCTGTAACAGGCTAAGTTGACTCATGCAGGTCGATACATATAAAGCTCTTGTTTGTACCAATTGCACACGTGTGTTTCCATCTGTCATTGTCTATTGCGGATTTGGTTGACACTTCTATTATAGAGAAAGGCGAATAGTGATATTAAAATATTTCTTATAATTAATTTCCTTTCAATGTGCACGAATTCATGCACCAGGCCACTAGTATGCATATAAGATCTTTGGTTAATCTCTTCCTACATAGCCCCTCTCTTCTTCCCTCTATGTTTCCATGCCTCTGATTCTATGTTATTCATCAGTTTATTTTGTTCATTAGACTTCTTGTTCATTTATTTTGATTTTCAGATTCAATTGTTGATAGTTAGGTACTTATTGTTCATATTTTTAGTCTCTTCTTATTTTTCTTCTTCTTCTCCTTTATCTGACCTTTAATTCTAAATTATAGCTTTTCTGGGTAGAGTAATCTTGGCTGTAGGTCCTTCCTATTCATCACTTTGAATATTTCTTGCCACTCCCTTCTGGCCTGCAAAGTTCCTGTTGAGAAATCAGTATGATGTATCTTGGTGTGTGCCTCTTTGAGTTCCTCTTATTTAGGACTCTGCGGTTCCTGGACTTGTACATCTATTTCTTTCACCAGGTAGGGGAAGTTTTCTGTCATTATTTCTTCAAATAGGTTTTCAATACTATTTTTGAATAATATTTTTCTATTCTGTTTCTCTTCTCCTTGCACCCCATGATGCAAATGCTGGTACATTTGAAGTTGTCTCAGAGGCTCCTTACACTATCTTCATATTTTTTTATTTTTTTCTGTTCTCATTCTGTGTTTTTTGCTCCCTCGTATTCCAATCATTGATTTGATTTTCAAAATATTGAATCCCTGTTAATTATCCTTTATTTCAGTTAGCATATGCCTTATTTCTGGCTGGTCCTTTCTCATGTCTTTGACATTCTCACTAAGATCCTTGAAAGTCTCACTAAGTACCTTGAAGTTCTCATGAAGTTCCTTGAAGCACTCATTGAGATCCTTGAGTAACCTATAACCATTGTTTTTAACTCTGTATTCAATAGTTTGCTTGTTTCCATTTCTTTCATTTGTGACATGTTTCCTTGTCTTCACATTTTGGCTGGGCTGGCTGCTACCCTGTGTTTTTTTCTGTGTGTTAAGTGGAGCTGCTGTGTCTCCTGGAATTGGTAAAGTGGCCCAGTGGCTCAGCCTCCCCATCACCTGAGCTGGGCATTCTGAGTGCTCCCCGTGTGGGCTGTGTGCAGTCTTAGGGTTGAGCCTTGATTGCTGTTGGCCTCACTGGGAGGAATTGATCTCCAAACCAATTGGCTGTGAGGACCAGCTGCATATACAATGGAGGAGCTGTTATGCAGGAGACACCCCTAAGGAGCAGGACTTGCTTCAGTGGGGCTTTGGTGCTCACAGAGTCTGCCCCTGGAGTGTGTTGCTTGTGGATGTGTAGAGTTCGATGGGGTGGTCTGAAGCAGTCCACCTGGTGCACTGGCTCTGGAATTACCAACAGGGCTACAGAGAGATCTGAAGATGGCTGCAAGTTGTATTGGGCTAAGACAGTGGTCAGCAGATCACAGCTCGTGAGCCACATGCAGCTTTTTAGCCCCTTGAGTGTGGCTCTTCTACAAAATACCACGTGTGGGCATGTACAGTGTGATTGAAATTTCATAGCCCATGCACAGAAGTTGGTTTTCGGCTCTCAAAATAAATTTCAATCATTGTACTGTTGATATTTGGCTCTGTTGACTAATAATTTTGCCGACCACTGTGCTAAGAGTACCCAGGTGAGGCCCCACTGTGAAGTAAGTCAGATTGGTGCTAGTTCCAGGTCTTGGGCCTTTTATTGATAGATTTGGGGCATGCTGACTCCAGCTGCTGCTTGTTTGAGAGATTTTAGCAAAGTCTGAAGCCTGAGCCAGGACAGGCTATTCATATGGAAAAACAGCTGCAAACAGCTTGAGTGGGGCTGCAAATGGCAAGTGGTAGGTCTCAGAGAATTATTAGGGTGGAATGAACAGTGTGGGCCAGGCTGATGGAAACTCAGATATGGCTGCCACTCAGCTCTGTGATGGAGGAGGTCCCAGCACAGGGACAGTGACCCCTGAGAGCACCCTTGTCTGGGAGAAAGCTGCCCCCAAGTTCCTAGACAGGCACAGTTCAGTTTCTCCCCATGTGTCTCTGGATTCCCCAAAAGCCACTGCCTGGCATTGGAGCTTAGAGGAAGCAGGACCATGTAAGTTTGTGTGTGGGCCCTTTAAGAGGATCACCTGGGACTGCACAGCTTCCTTATCACTAGCCACAATCCCCACTGGTTTTTACAGCCTGAAATTACAGGGACATCTCTTCCCAGCTCTGGAACCCTGGGACCTCCTGCTTTTCACTGGACACAGACCAGCCCATTTTGTGCCTCTGCCCCGCCCACCAGTCTCAGTGCACTTTCTTCTTTCCTTCTGTAGTTGTAGGGCTTCCATTCAGCCAGATTTCAGGCAGTTCTGGATGATGGTTGTCTGTATTTTAGTTGTAATTTTTATGTGTTTGTGGGAGGCAGCAAGTACTGGTGGTTACCTACGCCACCAGCTTGGTTCCTCTCCCCATGTAACATTCTTCAGTGGGTCCGAGCTGTGAAGGTGTGTCCTCAGAAAGCATTTGGCTCCCTGGCCACAGCTGTGTCTCTGGGGCATGTTCACCAGGCCGTGGCGGCTGGCATGTTTGCCTTCTGTGTGGTAGGATTCCTGGGAGCAGGGTCTGAGGGGCTTGGCTGTTCCTGGCAGCCTGCCAGGTGGTGGTATTCTTGGATAGAGGGTGGCATGGTGCCCAGCCTCTGTGGGTACCTCGGGGATCCCATCTGGCAGGTGTGGTCGGGCACCTCCGCCAAAGTGGCGGGAGGGGATGGAGCCTGCGGGAGAGCCTGGCCTCTGCATCTCGGATCCGCTGCTTGTGCTGAATCATGTTCATTCCAGCCACAAAGAGGAGCCTGGCTTTTTACGTTTTTACTTATTTATTTATTAAATAAATAGTTAGTTAATTCTCACCCAAGGAAATTTTTTCCACTGATTTTCTTTAATAGTATAGAGTCTAACTTCTGAGGGCTACTTTTTAAATATATATATATATATATATATTTTTTTTTTCCCCCCCAGAGAGGAAGGGAAAGGAAGAGAGAGATAGAAACATCAATGATCATTGATTGATTGCCGCCTCCTGCATGCCCCACACTGAGGATCAAGCCCACAACCGGGCATGTGCTTTTGACCAGAATCAAACCTGGGACCCTTCAGTCCACAGACCAGTGCTCTATCCACTGAGCCAAACTGGATAGGTCTCTATTGATTTTTAAAGAGAGTAGAAAGAAGGGAGGAGTGGGGGCAGAGAGAGAAACATCGATGTGAGAGAGACACATGCCTGACCACCAGGGCTGGGATCAAACCTGCACCCAAGGTACATGTCCTTGACTCGGAATCGAACTGGTGACCCTTTGGGGCTCTAACCCAGCGGTGGGGACATCGGCCAAAGGGCTGGCTAAGGCCGCGGAATCATTTGGCCTGGCCCGGCCACGGCATTAGGGGTGAGTAAACTAAATGTCTGACCAAACAGAGCAAGCTGATTTTTGAGTTGATGATTTTGTATTGCCCATGAATGATGTTATAAGTATCTAAGTGGTCCTTGGCAGAAAAAAGGTTCCCCGCCCTCACTAACCACTGACGCATGCCCGCCAGGGCCAAACCTCTCCGACTGGGCTGGGCACAGGCGCTCCCCGTGCTAAAAATGCAGAAGGAATCAGTACCGGGACCTGCTTCACTGCTTCCTAAGGCGGGGGACACAGCCTGGTGCGGCCAGGCGTGACCTCAGGGCAGGTGCTGGGCCTGCTCTCCTGACTCCAGGTCTGGTTGGGTGGGCGGGGTTTTCTTTTTTGAAGCAAATGCCCACATCCTCAGCGAAGACCAGACCTGCTCTCTCCAGAGCTCCTGAAGCGCCTCAGGGTCTGCCCACAGACACCCCATGCCCCTCCTGGAAGCACAGGCGCTCACTCTGCTCCTCCCCCCAATGCTGTCCCTTCTCCCTGCACCCTCTCCTAGGCAGAGGCCGTAGACCTGTCCTGGACACAGCGGGTTTTCAGGAAATCCTTAAGCTTCGAAGGAACTGCTGCCCTCAGCCCATGGGGCCCAGCAGGCTCTGGCTCAGACGTACCTAGTGTTCCCCAGACCAGGCTATCCTTCCAGCACCCACAGTCACTGCCCTCCGTTCTCAGGGTTCCAGCTGCTCCTCTGCACCCCACATGCCTCCTGCAGGCAGGGCCACTTTGCAGAAGGTTATAGAGGTGAGTAGGGTCTTTCTCTGGCTTCCCCACCAGGATGCCCAGGAGATGGGATCAGTATTTGAGGAGGGCCCTAGTTGGTTTGGCTCAGTGACTAGAGCATTGGCCTGCAGACTGAAGAGTCCTGGGTTCCATTCTGGCCAAGGGCACATTCCCAGGTTGCTGGCTTGATCCCCAGTAGGGGGCATGCAGGAGGCAGCCAATCAATGATTCTCTCTTATTATTGATGTTTCTACCTCTCTCTTCCTCTCCCTTCCTCTCTGAGATCAATAAAAATATGTTTAAAAAAAACATTCGGTGAGGTCACGTACTGAGGTGGGGCTCTGGGCCAGCCATCTGCCCCGCACTTCCTGTGAGAACAGCGCACACGTGCCCCCGAGCTCCGCCTCCACTGGCTCCGATCCGCTCACGGGAGGAATGAGGGGCAGGAGGCCCCGCCGTATCCTGGCTCACGCACCGGGAGCTGGCTGTTCCGACGCGATCAGCGACCTTGGCGTGTGACCTGCTGTCCACCCACCACCTCCCCGCCAGGCCTGAGCAGTGCCACGTGGCTCTCTGGGAGCCTTTCCCAGCTTCTTATTTTTATTTTTTTAACTTTTATTAGCTCAAACTCCTGGTTGCTGCAGCCATGTGGAGTCCTGCCAGTGGCTGCTGCTCAAAGGGATGTGGCATTTGGATGTTTCCACCTTCTCTCCATCAGGACAGACGGACCAGGAGGCCTGCGGGGTGGGCGGTGCAGAGCGCGTTTGCTGGGGTCAGAGTTCTGTGCCCGCCTCCAGAGCTGCCCGCCGCCCCTTTTTGGCCCTCCATGGCCATGCCTACCTTCCTGCCTCCCTCCTTCTCTTTGTGTCTGTGTATTTCCCTTTCTCTCCCTTGCCTGCATGAGAAGCACTTTTCATCTCTTGTTAGTTTGCGGGATCTTGGCCCGTGTCCCTCCGCGTTGGGTGCCCCGGCTCCAGGGCAGGAGGGCGGGAGGGGCCCTGAGAAGTGGGAGGAGAGGTTGAGAAGGTCCCTGCTCGTCCTGGTTGTGCGGCTGTTGGCTCAGGGCCCTGGGTGCAGGGCAAGCACTGGGACCCCTCCCACCTGCCCACTGCTTTCTAGTCCATGACGCGTGTCCTTGTGTTTATTTTGCTCTTAAATAGTCTTGGTAGATTGGCAGGATGTTTCTTAAGTGAAAAGTGGCAGGTTTTGTAATAAAATTTTTGTAATCCTGTGTATGATTACAGGAAAGTGAGAAATACCGATGAGCACGAATATGATGGTGTCCGCTCTCCCAGCTCTGTGTGGGCTGGAGGCAGCGGGCAGCCAGGCAGGAGACCGTGCGTCCCTGTTCCCTGCCTCGTGGCAGGGCCTGAGGACCCAGGAGGCCAGAGCTAGTGGCCAAGCGGAGTGCAGCCCAGAGCAAGGGCTCCGTCCGTGGCTGTGGCTGTGGCTGTGGCTGGCTTCGCCGGGAGCCATGAGTTCTAGTCGCAGCTCAGACCCAAGCTCGCCCAGCCCCTTCCTTTCCTTCTCCGCCCAGCCCCTTCCTTTCCTTCTCCAGCCCAGCCCCTTCCTTTCCTTCTTCTTTCCTTTCTCTCTAAAAACGAGATGACCATGAGCCCCCTGCCGCTCAGGTGCCAGTCCACCGTCTTCCAGAGGGGGCGCTTCCTCCCAGCTCGGTTGGTTGGTTGTTTCTTCAGCTCTGAGCGGCTTCACATCCTGTGCCCGTGCGATCACTCCCTCGACCCAGCCAGTGCGAGAGCCAGGGCTCAGGGAAGGGGCTTCCCCAGGAAAGCAGCCCCAGAGCCCTGCGGGTCCCCCCCACACACACACACTGGCCACTGCAGAGGCCCCGCTGCCCTGGGAGCTGGGCCTCTCCCAGGGTCCGGGAGGAGAGCCGCCTGGGCCTGCTGCCTGCCGGACACCTCTCCCTCTGCCTCCTGCGAGGCTGTCCCCTCCTCCCTCCCCCAGGCCCGCTCCGAGGTCACTCAGTGCTCATCCCCCCGAGCTTTGTGCTCCTGCCCGGGACCCAGACCGCCCCGTCCAGGCAGAGCTTCGGCGCCTGCAGTGCCTGG
Organism: Pipistrellus nathusii; assembly: GCA_963693515.1. NCBI lineage: Eukaryota > Metazoa > Chordata > Mammalia > Chiroptera > Vespertilionidae > Pipistrellus > Pipistrellus nathusii. The sequence goes on from OY882873.1 coordinate 320,415, forward strand.
TCCCTCCCGGCCCCGGTGCCTGCGGGTGGATGGCCCCAGGAAGAAGTGGGAGTGGAGGGCCTGCCAGGTGCTCTTTCTAGAACGGATCAGGGCACAGCTGGTGCTGTAGATGAGGGTGGTGAGTGCAGAGCGGCCGTGGCCGGTCAGATTCCAGCTCTGCCATTGCCTGGCCAGGCTGGGCAGAAAGCCAGAAACGTGGCAGTAGGGACGGCGTTGGGGGAGGGGACACCCACAGGTACAGGGCACACAGCACACGCCAGCTGCCATGTGAACCCTCTTCCCGAGGGTCCTGGACAGGCACGGGCTCTGGCCGGGGGCTCAGGGAGTCATCCTCATGGGCTGGGCCTCCCCTGTGCTGCGTGGACCCTCTTGGCAGCTCTGATGCTCAGTCCTGTCCCTCTCCTTCCCGTACCCTCTGCCCAGGGCTCCCCAGGGCACAGCATGCCCAGCAGGAAGCCCACCCCACCTCACAGTGCCGTCCCCGGGAGCCATCCCCCACGGCTACACCTGACCCCGGAGGGCCTGCCAAGATGCTCTTTCTAGAACGGATAAAGGGATACTCCTCTCCCACGGAGGGCTGCCAGGCAAGGGGTAGGCGCCCTCCCCCTCCAGCACCCCGGCCACCGCAGGGAGTCAGGCAGGTGGCCTGGGAGGCGGCAGCCTGCACCCCCAGCTGCTGCCTGAGTTGTGTAAATACAGTCACTGCCTCCTGGCACACCGCTCTGCCCACAGCGTCCTAAGATGGTGCTGGGGGCAGGCAGGGCTCAGGACTGGACCTGGAACTGCCCATCCCAGCACAGCCCTGCCACACCCCACTGGTCCCAGCACACGTGGGAGCCCACCCCCTCCACCTGCCCTCTCCAGGGCCTGGCCCACAGCATGGGCCTCTGGCTTGTCTGGGACCCAGCCCAGGCGCTGCGGTGCAGACAGGGACAGGAGCAGAGCTGCAGGTGCTGCCAGGGGCTTTGGGGTCCCAGAGAAGACCACACGCTCACTCCTGGGGAGCGGTCAACTGCAGCTGTCGCCCGCCGACGGGCTGCTCCCAAAGGTTCGATGCTGGACTGGGCATCACTTCTCTGCTGAATGCCAGCTGCCTCGCCCCGCCCGCTGGCTGCCTCGCCAGCGGTACACCAGCCTGGTGTCTCACTCAGGCCCCGTCCAGCCTCAGACCCCTTTAGGGTGGCTCTCCTTGTCCCTCGTTGCACCTGCCAGAACTGTTGTTGAAGATGCAAGCTCTGTGTTCTGGAGAGGACACAAAAGCAGCGTGCCCACGAGGTGGTGGCTGAGACCCATGTATGATCTCTTATGTGAGGCTCTCGATGGCCCTCCCCTGGGAGGTCACTGCCTCGCTGGGTGTGTGAGCGAGCAGGAGCAGCAAGGGCTGCAGAGAGCAAACCTGTCCAGCGCTGGGCCAGCCAGCCCTCAGCGGGCCGCCTGACCATCTCATACATTGTGGTCTGGCCCCAGCCACCCGAGTATGGACAGGGCTGGGGCTTGATGTCCTCAGAGGTCCAAGGGGCCTGGGTCTGCCCCCTCAGCCTCCTGGGGGAGCTGGAGGGAAGGGCAGGGGCTCACGGCTTCCAGAGCTGAGCGTTCTGCCGTGTGCACGCCCCGAGGACCGGCCCCAGCCGCCTGCCAAGGCCCCCTCCCCAGTGAGTGGCTGGTTGTCTCCCGCAGCCTCAGGTTGGGATGCTGGCTCAGGCCCATTCGCAGGGGCAGCATGAAGGGTGGGCTGGGCTCCCGTGGTGGGGAGCCCTGCTGTCCTCACTGCTGCCTGGACCTCCGGACCGGAGGTAGGAGGGGCGGGCGGGGAGGGAGGGGTTGGGCAGCACCATTCCCCTGAGCATGTTCTAAGTGACACTTCTTCAGCAATTTATTTTTTAAAGGAAGGCGTTGAGATGAGGCTCAGGCTGTGATGAACTGGCGATGGGGGAGGAAGTGAGGGCAGTCCAGCAGTGGCCTGTCTGAGCTCCCGCCCCCTGTCAGCAGGGAGGCCACGGGTGGGCAGGTGTGGTTCGAAGAGACTCAGGCAGCTCCTGCCCTCACAGGGCACAGGGCACAGGGCTTGGGAGGAGGGGAAGCCGGCTGCCTGTGTGCACAGCCCCACCCAGGTGACCGGCAGAGCACGCCTGGCAGCCAGGCCTGGCAGCCTCCACAGCCTTGGCTCCAAAGGTCAAAGTCTGCCAGCTGAGGCCAGGCGGGCGCCCCGAGGCCCCACCTTCCCTCCGGAACCGACCTCTGCCTCTGCCTCTGAGCAGGTGCTTCCCTCTTCCTCCTCAATCGAGGAGCTGAAAGAGTTGGGCATCTTCTTCTAGAAGGTTCCAGCTCAACACTGGCCGCTCAGAAGGTGTCAGACAGAATGGAAGGTGACCTGCTGGGTCTGAGCCGGCCTAGAGGGGAGCACGGGCGGCGGCACGTCCAGCTGAGGGCCGGGTGTGGCTTCCAGGCTGTTCCCACTGCGCCCGGAGAACAGGGCCGGCCGCTTCCCTTCCCCTCCGCACCAACTCCTTCCAGCCCATCTCGTTTCTCCTGAACTTTTTATGATTCTCAACTACAGACTTGTTTCAAGCTGCCTTCTAGATTTGTGGGTTTTGGAGTAAAAACGCTTTTCCGTGGGATCCTTGCCGATGGGGTTCCAGACAGCTGCCGGCCCGGAGGCCATGGGCGGGCGGTGGGGCAGTTCTTGGATGTGGAACTCAGACACGAAACATGCCAGTGACCTGTTCCAAGAATCCCATCACCAGAAACCGCCTTCGGGTGGAGAACTGGCCAGTCACGCAGGGCGAGGACAATGGGAATGTTAGCTACGATGCATCTCAGAGGGAGGCTGGTCCGAGGGTGTGGACCAGCGAGGGCCCTCTGAGGCGGACGGGGACGAAGGGGGAGGCAGGCCTGAGCAGAAGAGGGGGGTTGGGCTGGAAATCTGGAAACCGTTTTAGAATTCTGGCCAGAGGCTGATGGGAACCCGAAGGGAGCAGGAGGACAGGGGTGGAGCAGAGCCTCCAGCGGCCCCGCCTGCGCTGCTCTGAGGGAGAGGTCCAGGAGGGGGTCCTGGTCTTCTCTGGCACCCCAGAATCCAGGCAGGGCTGCGGGGCTGGCAAGAGAGCCGGGACCCTGTGAGAGTTCTGCCTTCACCGGGTCTACTGCTTTGCTCGGTCCCCCCCCCCCCTTTACCTCCCCCCCACTCCCTCCTAGCACCCCTGGGTTTGTGGGGAACCCGGTGACCTCCCAGGAACCAGGTGAAGCCCCTCCCTCCCCCAAGGACACAGCTTTCACACCTGCCTTACAGCCTTTCCGTCTCAAGAGTCCCTTCTCGCTGCTGCTGGTCCTGGCTTTTCTCCCATCTGCAGCAGCGTGAGGCCTGGAGAACAAGACTTTAAGGGGGGAACATGTTTGGGGCACTCAGGGCTCCTGTCCTGGACCCCCCCTGCTCCTGTCCTGGAGCCCCCACGCCCAGAGAACGGCCTCGGCTCCTTCCTGGTGGCCTGGTGCTTGCTGGCCCTGGCCTGACAGGTCGACTGAGCTTGGACACACAGGCAGGGCCTTGCTCGAGGCGAGGGGTGGGGGGTGGGGGCGCCTGGAGTTGGGAGTGAGCTGACGGGACTCCCCTCTGCTCCCAGGTTCTCAGAGGCTCACCTGGCTGGCTCTGCCTAGAGATTTAAAGTGGCACAGACCCTTGGTTTATGTGGCCGTGGATTTACCTGTCAGCGTGCCCAGGCCGTGGTACCCAGTTTTTGTCCGTTTGTTTTTGTTTAGCATAGTGTTTCCCAAACTTGTCATATGTGCACCCCTTCTATAATTTCCGTAACGCTGAGCACCCCTCGTACTCATGAGAACGTAGAATGAGGCGCAGCTAAGCACGGTGCAGTGCGTATCCCCACCAAACTCCGGTGCAACGCGTACCCCCACCAAACTCTTCCCGTGCCCCTGGGGGTGCGCGCACCACACTCTGGGAAACACTGGCTTGGCAGAAGCAGAGCTATGGAGAGCACCCGTGCGGACTGAAGCCGTAAGCCACGTCCAGAACCCTGTGCCCGGGAGAGGGCGAGGGCAAGTGCACTTTTAACTTAGGGGGTGGACTCCCCAGTGTTTGCTCAAGCACAAGCCTAGGTGCTCCTGCAAAGCTGTGTTTTAGATGAGATCAGACCTTCCATAATGGGGTGGGCCTCATCCAATCCATTGAATCCTTCAGAGAAAAGACTGGAAGGACTTCTGCCTCCAGAACGTGCTCAGGTTCAAGGCCGCAACATGAGCTGTTCCCTGGTCTCCATCCTGCAGACTTCGGACTTGCCAGATCCCACAATCCCATGAGCCAGTTCCTTACATCAGTCGCTCTCCCTTCCTCCCTTCCCCTCCTCCTCCCCTTCCCTCTCGCCTTTCTCTCCTCCTCCCCTTCTCTTCCCTCTTTCTCTTCCTCCCTCTCCCTCTTTCTACACACACACACACACACACTGTATGGTTCTGATTCTCTGGAGAATCCCAGCTGATAATACACTTGTCCCCAAGGCCTGGCAGCTGAGACAGATGGAGTTAGAAACTTCTGGGGGCTCTGAGACCCTCTTGCCCCTGCCACTTGCTCACTGTAT